>BMAW01116002.1:0-26597 GCA_019974015.1 Nephila pilipes | reverse complement strand
ATATATATATATATATATATATATATACTCATATATATATATATATATATATAATATATGTTATATTATGTTTTTTAGTTAGTCTTACATATTATGGCCTAAAATATATATGTGCCGAAATCTGGGTATTTTTAGATCGTTATAAATGTATAAGCAAAATTTTTATGTATTATTAAGCAAGAGGCAAAGGAATCTGAATAATTCAACAGCAAAGAACAGTTTACTTAGGAACTACTATTTCCGTTACTCTAACTCTTTTTTTTGTACAATTGTAAATGTAAAAATTGATTTTCAGTTTTACAGAAATTTTTTTAATGACATTAGTAAGCAAAAAAATGAAAAAATATGCTAGTAAATTGCTTTTATAATTCTCTCCAATACCAGATAATAATTGTTGTATTATGTATGTTGCTTGAAATAAATTGATTTAATAAATTGATTGATTTGATAAATTGATTGATTTCTTTTTTTTATATAACAGAGTTTTAAAGTGAACTGGTAACATTAGTAAAGAACAAATACCCCCTCCCCAAAAAATAAATAAAGAAAATAAAAAAAAAAAAAAAGTTTGCACAAAGTTGGGCTGAACCTTTTCATTCACTTTCCTTTGGGACAAAATTCTTCTCTGTCTAATGGGTTATTTTAAATATTATTAATATTTGATTACAATCACATTGTGTATCTTACACGTCAGTATATATACATTACATACTTGAAAAATACATTTTATTTTAATGTTTATTGCGCAAATAAATCAGTTTTTATATTTTTTGTATCACAGGAAACTTCGAATTTCGGTTACTCTAAAAAATGAAACCCGAAAAGATTTGAATTTTTTTAATATATCACCTTACAATGACTATTGCTATAATTTCCCTTGTTATTTTATCTCATAACGCTACTTATATAGAATATTTGAGGTTAAAGTTATTTACTCATATTTTTTCAAATATTTCTTACATTGAATTGTGATAGTGAATATTACTAATTTAAACAATATGATTCGTTTTGGAACATGTATATTATAAATATAACATAACATTTGCTTGCATGAACTTAGATTTTTAAATTTTGATCGTAGATTACCTTAATTTATAGCATTCAATTAAACTGAAGTCCATATTAGCATTCGAATTAGAATGAAATTTAAAAAATAGAGTGATAAAAGAGTATATCTCAATTTTAAACAGAACATTATGTCGTCCTCTGGAACCAATTTACTTATAAGATTAGTATTCTCATTAAATGTCAATTTTTTTTCTGAGTAGAGATGCTTATTTGTTAGTGATTTTCGAGAATAATAATTTTCTCAACTGTGAATCAATCCCTTTATAGACGAATATCTACCTGTTATCACCATCCCTACATTCCTCTATAGAAAATAAATGTACTATCGAGAAATAATGAATACATTTCTCATCATTATATAACTCCTATTCACTCTAATATTAAAGCCAATACCTTCAGCTGTTGACTAGGTACATTATGTAGAATTATCAGAGGAGCGTCGTTCATTGTAACAGATTGGAGAATATTTTAATAGATTTTATAAGCCTTTCTCGTCGACGATTGCAGTAAATTAAACTGGAAAATAGTAACCTAATAATACGTAGACAATGTATGGTTCAATTGTTTGTTTCAGAGTATAATATCTGAAACATAGGCTGTGTCATTTTAGTTGGCTCTCGATCAATAGAATACCTTATTTTATTAAAGGAACATATCATATAGATAAAACTCATTTCACTGTATACATGTTGTCATTCTAGTATTGCCAAATATACGTATGAAGATTCATCATGTGCTTAACTTTAAAGAGTGAAATGCTCTCATATTGACATCTTGGCTATCATAAGACTTTTGTCATTCCTCAAGAGATCTTTGTTCTGACCTTTAGGTTACAAGCGACTGCAATCCTAAAAAAAAAATCTGCAAGATCAGGACTCAAAATGTCTTACGTATGACATAGCCTCTTGAGTTCGTTCTTGCAACAGGTTCTCCATTAAACGAAGGTTATTCAGTCTTGCGTATGAGCTATCCGCAGAGATCATAGCCTTTTAATATTTTTCAAATCCATATATTTGGAGCTAAACTACACTTTCACCAATTGGATTCAAACTTATTTATCTCTATCGCTAATATGAACGCTTCCTAATTTCGACATATAAGATATATTCACGTAAAGAGCCATTTCGAAAAGTCTTGCACAATCCTCTATTGCAGCTATATAAAATTATTTGGTATTTTTCCATTTCGAGCGCAAATTACACCAGTAAAGCTTAGATTGGTGACAATAGCACCGTATACATAAAAAAATATTCCGTTGGCGTCGGTCATTTCGTTTTTTGGCGATAGTCGCCAAAAATTATTGCTCCCGATGGATAAAGAAATGTACTGGATGAAAGAATTTGTTTTAGATAATACATCCTAAATCCGTTCTTGATGAGCGTCTACATTGCAAAAGGAGTAAATGTGCTAAATTACCAGTCAATCAGATGTGACAGTCTGAGAGATCTCGTGATGAGTCTCAGTCATGGTAGTTGCTAATATATATATATAATATATATATATATGATATATAATGATATATGATAGTAGATGTCAGATAGATAGATAGATAGAATAGATGAATAGATGAATAGATAGATAGATAGATAGATAGATAGATAGATAGATATGATAGATAGATAGATAGATGAACAGGAATAGATAGGTAGCAAGATAAAGATAGATAGATAGATAGATAGGCTCAGATGGGCTAGACAGAGAACAGACAGAACAGACAGACAGACAGAAGAAGAAGACGGTAGTTAGATAGATGATGATAGATAGATATGATAGATAGATAGATAGATAGAAATGATAGTGATGATAGAATGAATGGATAGATAGATAGATAGATAGTAGATAGATAGATAGATAATAAAGATAATAGATGAAAGATAGGCAAATAGATAAGATGCTGAATGACATAGGAATGAATGAAGAAATGAGATAGATAGATAGATAGATGGAATGAGATGAATAGATAGGAAATGGATAAGTATTATAAATTTCACCAATCCGTTAGTTTGGATTTCCAAAGGGAGTTGAGAAGACTTACACCTTATATGAGTGGTGAAATAAACTATTTTTCGTAAATTTTAAAATCATTTATATTATTTTTCAACAATCATACTAAACTGATTGATAAGCGCTTTAACTGCGTATGGAATGAAATAATGAGCTCTAGCTATAGTCACATCAGGTAAAGAGATTACTATCTCGTCAGATATAGAGCGTCACGAAGCTCAAAGATTGCCACACTCGCTGAACTACTGCTAAAGATTTATAGAGATTTCAAAGACAGGTGGTATTAGTATTTATATTGTAGGTTGTATCATAAAACAATAGATAAATAGAGACCTATCTCCCAAGCGGATAGAAATGTGGCTGAAAAGAAAGAACGAAAAGAGAAGATGACACTTTTCTACTTTCCATGATAGCAAATATACCTTCGAGACAGGCTGCACTTAATAGAGATTTAAAGAGAGCATCGGATAAATAGTAGACTCATCTATTGTTCGAAGGCATCTTCTTCGAAACCGATCAGCCCTCTGAACAAATATCTTTTAACCTAATGACAAAGTACTACTGGTGGGAGTTAAAATACTAAGAATCGATTACAAAATTTGGAGTAAAGTGCTGTTTTACGAACAGCCATTTCAATTTGCTAAACATCTAGAAATGATGTTTTCGGTTTTTTGTTACAATGGGATGTTGTCTTTGCAGTCTGTTGGTGGTATGATGCTCCAAGTTCAAATTTTACCATTCTAGATAAAGCGTTATTCAGAGTTGAAAGAAAAGATGCACCCGAGCAAGGAACGAACTTTTTTCAACAGGATTTAGCCTTGTGCCTCTCACGTCCAAAATGGTCTCGAAACTCATGCTGACCAAATGGAACATTTAAATGTCAGAGCAATCTTCTGATTATCCCAATAAAAGAATGTATGGGTTACTGATAGAATAGCCCTATAAATATGCACTGCACAAATAGAGAATCCAATCATGGCGCTAATTCATGCATGGTACAAAGACAAAGGTATCAAAAATGATCGTAAACATATGACTCAAACCAAGTACTGAATCATGTTCACATGTTAATAAAGATCATATGGATCGTATATAGAAATTTTATGAATTTGTATAAATTTAAATTAATAGCATTTCTTCTTAGTTTTTATTTTTTCAAATTAGTTTCAATTAATTTGCTCCATATACATTAAAAATCATAAATAAACCCAAAATGATTATATCTGACATTAGATAGCGCTAATTGCCATATCGTAGTTTTATCTTCGCCATATCACACCTTGTAGTCATTTTCCTCCTTAAAAGTTTCTGCATCATTCGCACAAGACTCTGAGCATTACAAATGAAGGTATAATTCGTGTTTTTAGGAACAAGTTGGTTAAGCAGATTTGTCTACCAACAAATATGCGCTGGATCCTTATTATGTCATATGTTTCTGACTTATTTTTACAGAACTTACAAGAAGTATTTCTGGTAATAACAACTAAACGGAAGAATAGAGTAATCCTAGATTATAATTCGTCAGTATGCACATTTTCATTGGCGTGTTCTGCTTTGATTATCCATTCCAGTTTATTCTATGCAAAAATTCTACATGTGTGATTTTTATTACTATTATGTATATTTATGTGTTTTGTTGGTAAATAGTTCAAGCGACGCTTGATGTTGTGCGCTTGAAATAACGCCATTTCATCTGGCAATAAAGTGTAGCATTACCGTCGCCAATCAAAGCGGATCCTATTTTGAAACTAAAGCTCATCTTAGCCTCATGTGTTGCATTCGCAAAGCTTTCTGTTTGGACGTTTGGAAAGCAATTCCATTTCCTGAATCAATGCTATTGAGATAATATTCCCGTAGGACAACAAACCTGTCCATTTTACACGATCTTCCATAATGTCTGTTCGGTTTTCATCAACGACTTCAAGCAAAACAGTTTCTGGACGATGAACAACATTGAGAAGATGGAGTATCACATACTGTGTTTAATCTTGAAAACAGCTGCTACGATATCATTTTCATAAATCATAAGGTTGTTAAAGAACGCAACTGTCACAATACTCTTATTTTGCAAATATGAACAAACTGCGTGAATTTCATCTACAATAAGTAACTTCAACTTCGCGTATTTTAATCAATATTTCTTAATAACCAATTACTCTCAAGTCCGTAGAGAATGCAATGTAGATGAAATAAATGGTCTACCAAACGTTCATTAAAGTGATGCAATTAAATTGACTTCTAAATAAGGTACGACGTTCTTTAAATATTGTCTTTTTTACATATCTTTATACGGTTTTAAATTGGGTGTTCAATCAGTGGCAAAGTTTTGCGGTCTTAGAGGACGTGTTTTTCATATATTCCTCCTTTTTCTAATCGTTATTTGTTTTCCAATACCTATGAGTAAATGTAATTAGGTTCAGATGTAGGTGTTTATATTTGATACATTTATAGCTATAAACATTCGTCTCAGAGGAGACTGGAGGTAATTCAATAAATACCCGTATTAATTTGGAAGTTAAGTAATAAGATCAGTAAATGGAAAATAAGCAACTCAGTGTTAATCTTCATTTCGTTCCTCTTTTTCCAATAAATCCATAAATATAATGCCCTTCGCATCATATTGTCTACATAACGTTCGCTCGAGAAACCGTCTTGCTTCTTTTTACGTGATTCACCGATAACATCAATAGATTTGAACGTTGCTTCGTTTACATTGTATAATGATAAATCCATAAATCTAACTAACCTAATCCATTGTCACATTGGTTTGGCGTCATTTAACGAAGATAGCACCATACATATGTTACATCAACGCGTGAAGCATAAATTGTCAAGAAAGATGCATTTTTTAAGCATTTCTCGAAGAGTATATGTTTGGAGTGTATTGTTTTGTGATCTGTTCGTCTGTGGAAATTACTCCCTCAGCAGCAATTCTTGAATTTAACTTGTAAAAGTAGTTTTACAGAGTTCTATAATTTGTTTACATATATTTGAAGGAAAATAAAATGTAACTGATAAACAGCAATGGAAAAAAAATTAGACATTGATCAAGTGCTTCATCAATCTTAAACAAAACGTTTTCAAGACTAGTATCCTCTATATGGAAACACGACAGAAGGTCCCCATTCTTAGCCACATTTTGAGAATAAAAGGTTTATCAGGATTGAAGAAACAAAATTGACCTTTTCACAAATTCATTCTTAAAGATTCGACAATGTAACTCAGAAATAATTTTTTGGTTACCGATACAATAAAAAATTATTACAATTACTATTTATGACGGAATAAGCATGTAGAAAATTTTAAGGGATTGTATGTATTTTTTTGCTCCATATCTCGTATACATGACCAAATAATATTCTAAATATTATGCAATTTGAAAGTTCATTTTATAGAAGTTTTTTTTAGTTGAAATAATTTTCGGAAAATTAATGTTTGAGTGTATAAAAGCACTTAGCTTTTCTTTAATTTTTGTAATGAATTGAGTTTACGTTAAATTCTATTAAATTTCTCTTAGGCAGTATAGAAAATTTATATGCTTGTTTGCAACGATGTATCATATTTACTTTCAAAATTATTACAATGGAAATTTAAGATTTGTGTAAATGAAAGTTATGCGTATAGATATTTTGTGACGACATATTATCCTATTCGCCTCTTGTGCCATAGCTAAACTAAATATACTAACACTAAAAGAGTCAATATGTTATGCAAAGAAGACGTTAGACAGATCTCACATTATATATTTTATTCCACAGTTTAGTACTATAACGACCATACTGGAATGAACGGCTCTCAGTAACGCCCGAGATATATTTGACTGTCTCACTAATATCAAGACTAAGGTAGCTTATCACAACCTACCCGGTTGAAGTTGACTTGATTCTTGGTTTTACTACAATCTCTTGGCTAGCCCTCTTGATCTCATCTACCTGTAAGACATATATACTCAACACTAGTGACACTCAACCTCTATCGTGCGACTCTCGCTTTGCTTATATGCTTTCCTATACAGTACTTCACTTTATTTCTTCCTGCCTCTAATTTAGCTAATTACGTTTCATATTGTTTGCGAATAGATTGATATTTACTAGCAATCAATGTATATCGATGATGTCCCCAAGGCTAGTGAGCAGCCATAGATAGCCCAACGTCACAATTTTACAGTCTCTTTCGAATATTTGAGCACTCCGACTGAGGTTTAAAATATATAATTTAACAACATATATAGAAACAAAAGTAAAAGATTGAATTATAACTGTCATTTTATATCTATAATAAAAGATATGACAATCGCAGAAAACTTAAACATTTTCCTTTTTTATTCTATTCTAATGAAAGCCAGAGTAAAAAGAAAGATTGACGTCGAGTTAGTTACAGTGTTATTCCATTCGGATAAATGGTTGAAATTTGCATAAATGCCAATATATATAAATATTCAAAAAAATAATATTTATTTGCTGATATTTTGATAATTATATGTACTGAAAAAATGACTTTCCTTACTCTAAAGACACAGTTCAATGAAATAAAACTAAAATGTTAAACTGTTCGACTAGCACACACCAGAATTATCTGCGACAGTAATAATACTTACTCTCTCCTCATTTGCTTAGATGCAGTGGTAGCTAATCTACATCCTATATGTGTAATCAAGCGGGTACTCTCTTATTAGAATAGTTATAATTTTGTGAGTTATTTTTACATCTATCAAATTGTCGTTACCCTCTATCTCCGTTTTTTCTATCAGTTCTATTTCATTATATATAGCTACCCTAACTTACTTCGTTTAGGTAGCATTTTATAAAACGAAACACTTCCATTTTGGATTTATAAGCCCATATAATAACCTCATGAGTAATCTGACAAAAATGAGACATAGGAACTATCTATTAATTTATTTAATAAAGGTGTAGTTTAGTCACTAGAGGAATCTCTCTTATATGATAGTTACGAATATTAACTTTGTAGCATAGCCCTTTCACATGTCAGGTATACATGGCTTGCACAAGAGTCAGTACGTCAGATATTTGTTTGTATATACTCTCTCTGGAAGTACAGATCAATCCATACCTTCAAGCTTGGCATTGAAAAACAAGTCATTTTTCCATCTAAATTAAATCCATGTTTGAAAATGATTACTTTCTCCCTTAAAGAAAACTTTTTCTCTGAGTAAAACCCTGAATGCTTAAACTTGCATTAAATGTTAAAAATAGTAATTCATTAGCAATCAATGTGTGTTTGTGACAGATTTGTTTTTCTAGATTTACTTCCGGCTATACTGCAGAGTTTTCTGATGCACATTAAATATGTTGGTGCCCCAAGTCTTCCAGTTGATGACGTGGTGTGGTGTTTGGAACGGGAGTATCAGCTGAAGTTGGGTCCTTGTCCGCGACGAGGTCCAAAATATATAATCCTCGTATTGATTCTAGATTTTGACATTAGTAAACAGTAAATTAATCAAAAGAAATTTTAATTTTTCATGTACAAATGTAATATTTATTAGATGAACTTTTATAAAAAACATTTACATATCATTTAAAAGAAATACTGTAACGCCCTTTGGTTTACAAAAGCTTTATTTTCCATTACAATGCTTGTAGCCTATAGTCCACTAAATTGTGAAATACAGAAGAAGACAGAGAACAGTTAAATTTATTTTTAAGTTAATGGATGATATACTCTCTCTATAGATATTTAAATTAAGTGTGCTTGCATTATAGTCTTTATTAATACATTTTGTGTTTTTACCAATTCACGTATTAAGTAGAATGGAAGATGTGAAAATTCGGTTAGCATTTCTTTATCTAACTCTTCCTAATACATCGATCGCTTGGTAGATTACTAACAGCTGGTTTAGTCCTCTCATTTTAGATTCAATATCATCGAATTTAATTCCAATCGCAATATAAAATTATTCTGAGGGTTATATATGCATTGTGGTAGATTTGAATGGAAAAAAAAAATTAAACTTAAATAAACATTCAATACTGAGCTTCTCGTCTAAACATTTAAAAATAAGAAAACAGAAGAAATAGAAAATTTGATTTACAGCATCACATAAAATTTATAAAAATTCAATTATAAAAAACCAATGAAATAGGGGATAAGATGTTATTTATAGCACAGAAGCACGTGATAAAGATTGTTCTAAAGTAAATTTGTGTACGTATTCATGTCGGAAAATGTTGCTGAATATAAATGTGATGCTCAAAATTCAGCAGTTTGAGTTCATAATGTCTGTAATACGTACCTAATCTGATGATTATGCACTCTATAATAACAAAAAAAAAAAAAAAAAAAAAAAAACGCACCATTATAAGTTTTCGATGGAACAAAATTGGTACCGAATAGAAAATGATTAAATTTTTTTAAGAAAAAGTAAATGATTTATTTCAGATTTACACGGATAAACAGTAACAAGCTCAATAAGGTATTACACCTTTGAAGATCTGGATGGAAGCTGCCACGAGACGTGGCATAGAGTGATAAAGCTCCCTGATGGTCTCCTGCGGATTTCTTGCCAAGGTTACTCCAATTGTCAGGCTAGGCCATCCAGCATTCCTAGTACGTACAATCACATTTCTATCATGTATCACAGACATGCTCGATAAAGATCCGGCAGGAAGGTTGACAAATTGTAAGACAGTTCGCATAGCACGTGCTATATGTGGTTTGGCATTATCTTGCTGAAAAATAAGACCGGGAGTACTGCAATACGAACGGTAGCAAAAGGTCTCAGAATGTCAGTGACATATCGCTGCCATGTACATGCCTCTCATGATGACAGAGGGTCAACCAGGAGTTATGACTTTAGACATATCAAGAGAAATGGCACTGAAATCACTGCTCCTAGTTGAAACCTAATGTTGCTTGCAAAAAAGTAAGCAGGATTGGCACACTGCCCCGGAAAATCTCTAGGCACTGCTGATCGTCGAGGACACATTTGGATTCGACATTCGTCGCTAAACACTAAAAAACTTCCCCAGTTATCATTTCCAGCCTGATCAGGCAAGCACACTATAATCCAGCTCGACATAATGCAGGCGTCAGTTGAAGTTAGCATAGCGGTTGGCACATTTTACTCCACCAGCCGTCTGATTTGTCATGGTGGATACTCTTGTGTGCGGTACACGTCTGATGGTTGATGACAATAGATCAGACGCTTTGACAGCTGATCTGCCAATCACTCTGTCTCGTTATCTGCTGGCAGCCCTAGGTCGACCACTACCATCATGACGTTGAAATCTGCCATTTGTATATCCATTATAGCTAGAATCTTCTAATCCGCTTTGACCCATACTGACGAGCATTCTCCGTTTGCCCAGCCTGCACTCTTTCAATCCAATGATACGACATCTTTCAAGCTCTTACAACTGATCATGTGAGCTTGAATCCTGAGGCGGTATCATTTTGTAGTCGTTGAAAGGTAACCTAAATCGCATTAAGGACAGAAAATGTATCCATCATTTGAGAATCCTTCTTATACACCTGTTGAGTGCACCAGCTCCAATGCGCTGTAGCTCCGCTATTCATTCATGGAATATCAAATTTTTAATTCATTTGTATGTTCAGTCAAATATTTTTGCATAAATTTCATTTACATTCCGGTATCTCCTTCTTCATGCTTGGTTTTTTTTTTTTTTTGAAATTGCACTTCACAATTTCAGTTTAGCTTCCATGTGAAAAACGTTTCATTTCATTAAAAAAATTTCAAATTCAAACACAATGAGAAAGATATCAAAGTTAATTTAAGGTAAAATTCAGCATAATCAAATCATTACCTTCAGTACCAAGTAAAATTTCGATTAGAAGTTTTGAAATTTGACTCATTTCTTATCAAGATCTAGAAGCCTTCAGTTAACTCACAGTATCAATCCTTAACTTATTTAGAAACCACCTTCTATATTAAAAGCAAGGCACCAAATATTTTCAGAGATAAATTAGATTTCAGAGAATCAGTACTCGAGAGTCTAATTAAGTTTTAAAGGTGACTACTAAGGAATGGATGCAAGCGTCTAATTACGTTAAGCCGTAGAATTAGTAGTTTGGATATAAAATATTTTTTCAGTGAGAATGAAGATTCTTGACGAAGCTCTAGTTTTTTTAAGTGAATTTAATTAAACGATACATTGTATATATGTTTGGAATCCGTAAAGATTTGGGCATAAACGAATTTATTCAATTAGAATATTTCGATATTAAGAACATGGGAAACTTTCAAAGCTATTAATGAACAAAATTCATTTCCCCCATCCAAGACATTTAGAGATCAAAGGAAACAAGGCCATTCAAAAAATAAAGATTTGTACAAAAATGATTTTTATTACATCAACATATTTCCAAGACAAGAAATTAGAAACAATCAAATAGATTTTCTTATTTGAACCAAAATGATTTTATTCCATCTAGAACATTATTTTCGAGATTCTTTTATCAAATTGGAACAAGAATAAAAATAGTTTAAGACCTGTAAATAAGGAATACATTTCACAGAAGCACAATGAACTAATGAATCATCCCGATTATTTTTGTTGCAGTTATTTTTGTATGCTGACATAAAGTTTCGTGTTTAAATCACTTAACACCTGTAGTTAGTCAAAGAAATTTATAACAAGTTTCTTTGCCACCCATGGAGCTTTATCATCTTATATCAAGGGACATTATATTTAATCCTCAAAGGAATAAATCCTTTGACGTTAGATGTATTCTGTTGCTTTATGTAATAAATAACCTTTCACGTTTATTTTTGCTTATTCAAAAAAATTAAATATTGTAGCTTAATCTTAAGCCCAACATAGCAGATATGTATAGTTAAGATAAAAAAAATCATTTCGGAATATACAGATCATGAATATTATTTTTCTTAAATAGTATTTCTTACTTTTTTTAGAGTGCTTACGGTGAGATATTTTGACTGTAAGGAGGCTAAGATCTTTTTTACTATAATAATAGTAATTCATACTTTTTTAAGTTAAAAGTAATAGTAGTCCCATTTTTACATTAGCATACCCGTATATTTATTTCAAGAAAATGGCATTTGTATTCTTAAATTAATATGTTTCACCAATTAATATTTAATAGCTTTATTTCTATTTTTTTAAGTCACTCAATTACCTTTGCAAATCTTACACACATTCCGTCATAAATACAACTATGAAAAATGGCAGAGAGCAAATGAATGTATCATTATACATACCAAACACAAGTATTAGTTAAAAATTTGAGATGAAATTAAAAACATTGATTGTTTTAAAAATGGTACGATTAAAATTTTCATAATTTTCGTATAAATTTCTATAAGTATTACATAAAAATTATTAGAGTATATATGAAAAAAATCATACGTTTGGAAGAGTAACTAACCTCATTTTATAATGTAGAAAATATCAGCTTTGGGGGTTAATTAAAAGTGGAGGATTAAGTACCTAACATACTAAGAAAAACACAGATACTTGAATTTTTCTACGTTGAAACATGTTTGTTGAAAACTTTCAAGTTCTCTTTTCCGACTTTCCATTTACTAAAATTTTGTAATCAATCAAAGAAGCATTTAAAAACTTTTAACAGCAAAATAAAAAAAAATGCAAATTTTGAAACATTTTATATCTATGTTAAAGAAAAATAATTTTAATTTGGAAATTAAAGAGTATTGTTAATTCTTTTCAAAGCATTTTTTTTTTCATTTTTAAAGTGTTTTATTTTTTCAAGTATTTTATAGAATTTTGTAAATTCATGCAAATATTATAAAATTTTTGGTCAATTCAGCTGATTGCTTAAAAGTGTGTTTGATTTAGAGACAAATGTTTCTCATTAGGAATTTTCAGTTTACTTCTACTATTATCAAAGTTTTATTTTGCAAAAATAAATTTATTTAAAATGAACTGTAGTAAGGAAAAGAACTTGTACTATTTTTGTGAGAAATGTGGTGTAAAATTCATAAAATTCATTTGGGATGAATGAATTTATATATATATATATATATATATATATATATATATATATAATATATATATGTATATATTATATATTATATATATATATATATATATATATGTTATACTATATACATATATATATATACCTATTATATATATATATATACATATAATACTTAACACAAAGTAATAGAAAAAAATTAAACTTCATAATTTTTTTTGAGTTTTAATTTTATGATTCAAATATAATGCCTTATTTTCAACAAACATTTGCTACAGGATTTGAAATCCAAAATTTATTTACGAAATTATTCGAATAACACGTAAGATTCAAAATGGCAGTAAGTTTAATTAATTACTTATAAACGTCACACTTAAAATAATCACAAGGACAATTGACGGCAGACTTCCAGCACTTTAAGATTAGGTCAAGTGACGAAGATAAAGTCTAAATTGGCAAACAACGTCCCAAACATTTACAGTATGTCAAAGTAGGAACATATATCCATAAAACCATAAGCAATTATTCACAACGTCGCCCTGATTTTAAAGTTCGCGGCAGCCGAATGTGAATAGGCGTACCAAGTTAACCGTCAGTGTTGGAGAGTAATGAGATCAAGTCTGATGAAACTAAAGATCACTGTTTACTATGACCTTTGAGAGGGTTTAACAAGAATTAAATTAGATCTTCGTCAATTGATCAAGGTTATAGCGCGGTCCATCGCCGTTGAGTCATTGAGGTGCTTTTAAGAGTAGCGTTAGTGAACAATCAATTCATCAATCTCTTACATTTTAGAAATCGTGTTTGGTTTTACTACTTACCTACTTTTGTAGTGACACATGGCATTATATGGCAAGTTGGAAGTTACCATTTCAGGTCATATCTGCAAAACGTTACGAAACATTTTGCTTTTGATTAATAGATGAAAATTTAATGACAGCGGCTTCGCCCTGTCATTATCAATGACATTGAGTTCATCATTACAGAATTGGAACTAATCCGAGAATCATAACAACGACTTCTTTCATGAATCTGCTCGAAGCACGACGTAAAGAGACACAAAAGTTATTTTAATATTATTTTGGGCAACAAACGTATGGACTTCTTCAAGGAAAAAGGAATACGATCAATGGATATTGTTGCGTGAGACATCTCATTCTTATTCCCCATTTCTGAAACTTTCCAACTTCTGTGCTTTTTTGATCCTTCCATCATACATTATTCAAATCAGATAAAATCTAAATTTAAGAGTACTAATAATGTGAACGACAAATTGCTATAGAAATATTTCATATTAAAGATTATTCATGTAATTCATTTTATATGTCCAGTTTTTTCGTTTGAACCTTGTCATTTGACAGAAGAGGTGTTTGCCAATTAAGTGACAGAAATGATTGATTAACAAAATTTGCTGTCATTTCTTATCAGAAATGCGAGCTAGGAGTCGATGATGACAAACTAGAGACTTTTCTTATTTCACTTTTAAAAGAGAATGCTAACTACTCTAAAGTTACAATCAAATATATCGTAAATCCAGTCATTCTCAAGTTAGTTCTTTTCAACTGAGAGTACTAATAATTTGAGACAAGCAACTTATGGTTATACGTTCTTATCGATCACAAATAAGGAAGAATATTAATGGCCAGGGGATCTTTTTAAAAATTACAAAATAAAAACTACTTCGTCTTATGACGGTGAACATATTTTCGCTTAAAATGTTGCTTCGACTCTATGAGTATTATAAATGAAAATAAAACTGTTATTAAATTAGCTTTATGTCAATAAAATAAATGATTTATGGTAGAAGTAAGAAATAAAAATAAAACTTGCAGTTGGTTATAAATCTACTTTTAACCCTTAACATAATACATTTTAGAAAATAGACCAAAAATGGAAATTTTTTTTTGACTTTTTAATTTTGTTCTATATTATTATAAAATTTAGAAAATGGTTTTAATTTTTTAAATATATCCATTAATTAAAATTAATTCTTACTAATTAAAAATTAATAGCTAATTAATTAAATTACCTAAACTATACTCCACATCGGTATCAGATCGGACATTGCAGAAAAGAAAATTATTTGCAAAAAACTCACTGAAAACAGCCAGAAACTAAAGAGAAAGATGAAACTCTGCCTTTGTTTATCAATCCAAGTGTGTCTTAATTTACCTGAGAGCACCCACATTTTCCTTCCTCAGACTGGAAGTCGTAATCGGTGAAAAAAACTAGGACCATTACTTATCCATTACAGGAAAATAATTAGTTAAGTATCATAAAGCAGAAACGAACTCAGCTAGGGCTTCATAAAATAGAAACGTTGAGTTATTTTCTCCTGCCCGAAGTCTAAGGCATCACAAATTCTGCAAATAGTAGTTACCGAACTGGAATCGGGCGACACTGAAAGAGGGTTAAAGGCTATTCCAGATAGACTCTTTTAAAAAGATTAATCTTTCTTCATGCAACAATAGATGTTTTCCTACAAAAAATCATAAGAATGTTGAATTGATTCAAAAGGTTTCCAAGTTGCTGTACCAAAATAGACATTAACCATGAGGCAGTCATTTCACAAATTACTACTCACTCCGTAACAAAATGATTTACAATTCATAAATTTGTATCGTATTAACTTCTTGAAAGAGTGTTTTTTTTCAATGCCATCTATTATAAAATGCAGATTTTTTATATGCCATTAGTAGATTAATTTTCCCTTTTTTTTTTTAAAATGGATTCCAGGCATTTTACTTTTTTGTGTAAAAGCTATTCGAAAGCGATCTACTTCAACACAGCTAAAAGGTCACGAAAAGTTTTCGCTTTTCATTCTAAATCCTTCGAAAATGCAAGATCTGTTTCCCTCCCCTTTTGTGACACGGGTGGTCAGGATAACCCCTCCGGTTAGCATTTGTTACCTAGATCCGATGCTTTTGATAAGCGATTTCGTTGCCTTGGGGAATCTTGTAAGGCAGGCTGCAGGCTACCAAGCAAAGCAGAAACAGGGTTCAGATAATTCACATAAGAACTTGGAAAGTATTTGCTCGATCTATTGAGTTTTCAATCAGTGTTTCAACAAATGAAGAATAAAAAATATAGCTTGAAAAAATTTGAATTTGGGTTAATAAGTTGAAAATATTTGTTTGCTACAAACAATGAAATTTTTTTTCTTTAAAACCTTTTTTTTTTTTTATATAATTTTAATATTACAGTTTTAACCGGGAAAAAGCACCCTTTATTCATTGTAGAATAAGAACTAAGAAAATATAAGATTGTTTGCATGTTTTGAAAAAAAAGAGTAATGAAGTTAGTATTTGCTATCAGAAAAATAATTATTTGTTTAAATCAAAGCACCAGAATTTTATTAAAATTTTAATTTTGATAGAAGATTCAATCATCAAAAAGCAGTTTGCTTGTTAAAATAAATATAAATAAATAATTTAGGGAAAAAATCTTAAATTTCGTAAAGGTCACGTGTTTCAAATTAATCCAGAGACGTATTGGGTCACATATTAGTCACGTTTTTTTGAAAATAAATAAAGAAATCACACACTTATTCTGGTTTTTCAAGGTATAGAGTAAATTTATTTTCTTTAAATTGAAATTTTGGGCAAAATTTATTTTGAAGATAATATTAATGCTTTAGTAATTTGCATAATATTTTAGTGAACAGTAACGCTGATCCGATAAAATGTAAAAGTTTGGTCAAAACATTTATCGGATCTGCAAAAATATTTCTTGAATCCTGTTCCAAAATGAAAAAATATAATGAATCAAAATCATTCTCAAGACTGCGAATCCTCTGAACTCCTCAGCGGTTGGTGTGGTGGCTGGAAGTTAGGAGAGAGAGGGGTGCCAACTCCAGAAGTGTCGTCCTCGTCACTTGACCGGGATCAAAATTACGAGGTCCGTCGCCATTAGCCCTCGTGTTGCTTCTAGAACGGCGTTAATAAAAAAACTAAACTCAATAAAAGGAAAAGCTTGAACTCCCAACAAAGAAGAAATAATTGAGTGTATATCAGTTTGATTGATATATCAAATTGATCTTTACCTCAATTGAAATAAATTTAGTTAAGTCGATATTATATGTATGTTTGACATTGAAAAGAATATCCATGAAATTGCCGAAAAGAATTGTAGAACATCTAATATCATATGCTTCTACCTATATATGCGAAAAATCATTCTCTTTGTACGCTGCGAGCAAAACACAATTCCGAAACAAGATTTGGATGCTGAAGAGGCATTAAGTTCAGAAATTATTCAGACGTAAAAATACTTTTGCAATAAAAACAATCACTGCCAAGTCATTAAAAAATTTCTATTCATTAATTTGTTATATTTTAAAAAAATTATTTGCTTTTGCTTGTTATTCATAGGCTATATTGTAGAAAACAATACGTAACTATATATATATATATATATATATATATATATATATATATATATAATATGTGTGTATATATATATACATTGCTGACCATTAAAGTTACAACACCAGGAAGGAACAATCTGACGAATGTCAATATCACATGAAAGGAATAAAATGCAAATGATTAGTATTTCAGCACATTTAGACGACGTCGGAGGGAGAAAAGACATCATCAGCACTAGGTAAAAGAAAAGTTGTGCACTGGATTTGTCATTCAGGAAGTACTTTGTAAGGTCGGAATTTGCTTTGAATAGCGAGTTATGCCTCAAATAAGTTGAAAAAATGCTTACCAGCAAATGTTGGAATTTGTAAAAGTCAGGATCTTTTTGCTTATCGAGAATGGGGATTATCTCCCACGAGATTGACCATCGCATTGGTCGAGATCTACCCACTGTTATGAAAATATGAGATCAACGGGTTGCTGAGGGTCATACCGATTGGCATGTAGGATTTTCACATCCTCCCATGATTAGCGCCAGAGGAGGACAGACATATTGTGAGGACGACCCTGCAAAACCGGTCTATCACATAACAGACCATTAGTCAGGAAATGGGCATTTTTGCAGTACGCCCAATATCCACTCTTATGGTGCGATGACTGCGTAGACTGCACGGGGACCATTACTTCAGATTCTCTTGACAATGCAGTATATAGATAGACGGCGATTCCTCTGGTGTGTTGAACAACAAAGATAGATTAAAGAATGGCACAATGTTTTCTTTTCATTGAGTACCATTTAGAAATGTAGTATTCTGAGGGCTGTATACGTTTCAGGAGACCACTCGTCGATCGCTGCATTCGATATCAGCATATGAACCCTACACCTTGTGCGATGGTTTGAGCAGTCATTGGGTACTCCACACGCACATATCTAGTTAAGATGTACGGTAATTTTGAACGCAGATCGATACATTTCTGATATATTACGTCTATTGGTTGTGTCCTATCTTGTGTCAAATGCTATCTTTCAACAATATAATGTAAGACCACATATTGCACGTCGTGTTCTGACCTTCCTCGATACACGAGATATTCGATTGTTTCCCTGACCTGCATGGACACTAGATTTGTAACCCTTTTTAAACATCTGAGCATGGGTTGACGAGAGACTGGACCTCCAAGCCTCCTCAGCTAATGCGGTTGAGTTGATGAAGTGTGCATAGACTTGAAGCAAAATAAACTGAGTTGCCCGTTTCTGTCATCCTAGTCCAGTTTGACTCCATACCTAACCGGTAAAGGTCGTTTTAGCTGCGACTACTGGCAGCTGTTTCTACTAATTTTACTTCCTTGTAAACCTCCAAACTCCTCGCAAATTTAATCATTTTGTCTTCATGCTATACTGTTTAAATACAATAAATATTTTAATATTTGCTTTCCTTCACGGTGTTGCAATGTTGATTGCAAGTATTATATATATATATATACATACATACATACATATATATATATATATATATATATATATATATATATATATGAAGGATTGGAGCGAACGTTGACTACTTGATGGCGTTGCGGTCAGAAGTGACCAGCAGCGGCTCTGACTTGTGCGCAGAGAGAGAGGGAGAGAGCTCCGGGGAACGAGAACGAGAAGGTCCTGTAAGAATGCGCGAGGGGGAGGAAAAAAGAACTCTATAAACTAATAACTGTGAGAGGGCAGTTGAATGGATATTTATGATGTTACTACGCGAAGGCAGTAACATCTACCTGTGATGCAGTACAAGTAATACATCAGTGTGTATCCGGTTATTCTGAACAACGTTAAACCATTTTATACTAGCTTCAGTTGCTCTTTGTGTGAGAAGAAGTTTAATTCCTATGACCCCTACATATATATATAAACTGCTGTTTGTAGAAAATGCAACACCATGAAGGAATCATCAGAATCAAATGAAATTCGCATCAAATGTCAATTATAGGATATTATGCAAATTAATAAAGTTTCAGAGCCATCGCGCGTGCGCGGCGCGCGCAGCGCCCTCTGAATTGATGCTGAAAGCGTATAAATAAAGTGCTGTAGCGGAACGTTGAAAAAAGTCTATGATTATTTGTTAGTGGCAAACGTTTAGTGAGACCTGAGTATGCCTCCACGACGGAAGAATAAGAAATTCAAGCAACTTACGGAGTTTGAACGAGGGAGGATAATCGGCCTTCGAGAAGGAGGATTTTCCTATCGCGCAATAGCAGCTCGTATGCAGCGGAACAGTTCCACAGTGATGCGAGTTTGGAAGCAGTGGACCGACGAGCACCGAACAACTCGAAAAACAGACACTGGACGACAGAAGGTGACGTCAGAGCGCGATGATCGACACCTGCTCCGCATGGCGGTGAATGATCGCACAGCTTCCTCCAGGCAGCTGGCAGCACGTTGGTCTACTGCTACAGGTGTACAATTGTCGGCTTCGTCAATTCGTCGTCGTCTGCTGCGCCGTGGATTGCGTGCAAGGGTGCCTTTATACAGGATTCCCCTCACGGCGAATCATCGACGGCTGCGTCGGCAGTGGGCTCTTGAGCACAGAGACAGGCGAGCTGATTGGCACCAAGTTGTCTTTTCAGATGAATCACGCTTCAATTTGTGGACCCATGATGGCCGTGTTCGTGTTAGACGTTATGCCGGTCAACGCTGCCTTCCTGAGTGTATTATTGAACGACATAGTGGTCGAACACCCGGAGTTATGGTCTGGGGTGCGATTTCGTATCATGGACGATCCAATTTGATACGAATTGAGGGTAATCTCAATAGCAACAGGTACGTCCGTGAAGTGCTACAGCCCGAAGTCGTTCCTTTCCTTCAAGGCATCCCTGGAGCTATCTTTCAGCAGGATAATGCACGCCCACATGTTGCGCGGACTGTTCGAGACTTCTGTTCAGCACAACGCATGCAACTTCTTCCTTGGCCTGCTTATTCACCGGATATGTCGCCTATTGAGCACGTGTGGGATATGGTTGGTCGGCGTCTCGCTCGTGATCCGCGTCCTGCAGTTTCCAAAGACGAACTTTGGTTGCGCATACAAGCGATATGGAATTCTCTTCCTCAAGCAGATATTCAACATCTGTTTGACTCCATGCCACGTCGTATAGCAGCACTTATTGCAGCGCATGGTGGCTGCACCAAATACTGATTTCGGACGCTTAATTTGTTTCTTTTGTTTTGAAAATTTCATCATTTATTTGTATCAGTACAAGTCGTTTCTGCCTTAAATTTCATTTGATTCTGATGATTCTTTCATGGTGTTGCATTTTCTACAAACAGCAGTATATATATATATATATATATATATATATATATATATATATATATATATATATATATATATATATATATATAAATTTGAGTGTGTGTGTCTATCTATGTATGTATGTATCTAGAATATGAATTATATTCTCATAGTTTTTAAGGAAGCACCATCAAAAAAAGTTCAATTCTTTTATTTGAATCATTTACGCAATATTATCAAAAATATAACACTGAGTTTCTTCATGATATCGCCCTTGTTTTAGTTAGATTAAATATTCTTTGAAAGCATTTTACTTCAGAAACTATAATTGATGTACTACTCTACGTGTCTTTATTCGAAGACTTCAAAATTCCATTTGACACATTATTATTGGAAGTATCATTCGAAATTAAAACGATAAATGTAATTTTAATCAAGCAATGTTAGGTTTTTTATAGAGCAATTAAGAGATAAGTACATATTTATAAGTCTATTAATTTTCTTTAAGAGATATTTCTTTCCAAATGTTAAATAGGGGAATTATTTCTGAAGAGTTTCTTATTTGAATTACTGTAGACAATGTAGTGCGTCTTAAGACTCCCGTCTACCCGCCATTTTGATTTATTCAGCTTATTGTTAATCCTGTGGAATATTGACTTGAATTCTCCAATCTTTACAATTTGAAAGCAATAAAATGCATCTGAAAGAGGAAAAAGCAATTAACACTTCTGTAGAATTACTGTTTTCCTCCGAATTCTTAAAAAAATATATTTAAAAATATTTTTTAAAAGACCAGAAAACTAGCAAACCAATCATTAAAATAGTGCTAAAATATTTTTTAGAAACGAAAGGAAAAAATAACTTTACAAAATCATACATAATTTTTTTGCTTTTTCACATGCATTTTATTGCATTCAAATAGATCGAATAGTAAAGTTATGAGAATTAAAGTCTCAAAATTCCATAGAATTCTCATTACGTCCACGAAATCAAAACGGTGGATAAATGGGAGCCATAAATTTTCGTCTACTCGCTATTTTGATTTAATGAACGCAAAATTAATCTTATGGAATTTTTACTACCGTTTTGAAACACATTCTATTTTATGTACTTAAATGCAAAAAAAATGAAAGAGTGAAAAATTAGAAGGGTTTCTTCAGAATTACATTTACTATTTGGTTTTCAAAAATATTTTTACCGGTTTTTTTACTGATTTGGTTGTGGAATTTCCGGTCATTTAAAAATTTTCAAACATCGGGTAGAAAATTTTAGTTCTGCAAAACCCTTTTCTATTTTTGGTTCTTTCTGGTACATTCGTATGTATTAAAATTGCTAAAATAGTATATAATTGAAGACGGTAGTAGAAATTTTATAGGATTAACATTACTTTCAAGAAAGTTCATCACGAAATCAAAGTGGCCTGTGGCAGGGGAACTTTAAGGACAGGAAATGTAAAATAAATTGACGAAGACAATCGATGTGATATGTGTTGCTAAAGAAGCGAAAGTAATTCCTCTTTTTAATAGAGTTTGATATTGCAGAGATTAGTGGGAAGTTTTTCTGTTTCTTAAGGTTAACAGAAGTAACAATACGCAAAGCGATATACGAGCAAAAAACTCGTACTAAAGCAAAGACAAAAATAACGAAATTTTGCAAAAAGCATACATACTTGGAGTTCTTATTGAATACTTATGTAATGTCGCAGTGAGATAAATTCATAATTTTTAGAAAATATTCCTATTTAATTTATAGTTACTTTGCATGCATGTAATATTCCTACTTTTCAAATGTATTGCTGTCATTTAACAAACCTGTTTGAATCTAACTGCGTTTTCAGAAGTATTAATTCGTGAAAAATAAGCATTTACTTTTTATTTGTATACTTGTTATATCGTTTGCTTACCTATATTTAAATGGAAATATTACTGCAGAATTTATTATGAAGTAAAGTTAAAAAAATTGGTTCAACAGAATAAAACCTCTACATTATCAAAACTTTAATCTTACCTTTTATTGTGAGAACTATCTTTCTTCTCCAAATTTAGATTAATCTTTGTATTGTTTTAAAAACTGGCTGCCAAAAACGATTTTTAATTCATAAGATAAATTTACAAACTTTCTCAAATTCCACAGACGATAACGCGTAATGAAAAGATTGTATTTATATTTTTAATGATGCAATCTTGTATTGACTTCATTTCATACGTTTTGTGTCACTCATGTGA
Source organism: Nephila pilipes (assembly GCA_019974015.1). Taxonomy (NCBI): domain Eukaryota; kingdom Metazoa; phylum Arthropoda; class Arachnida; order Araneae; family Nephilidae; genus Nephila; species Nephila pilipes. The sequence goes on along the minus strand of BMAW01116002.1, from coordinate 3,719 downwards.
AAAAACTTTGCGTTTCTGTTTTACAATGACAAAAATAAGTTTTTTTAATCCGTTTTGCCACTCATGGCTTAAAATTCTTTATTTCCGTTTTTCCACTCACGTTGATGTACTTTTTACTTCCACTTTGCCATCATTATTAAAAGTTTTTTTAATCCGTTTTGCCACTCATGACATGTTGCTCTTTACTTCCGCTTTGCCACTCATGTCGTTACGTTTTGCATTTCCGTTTTGCCACTCATGACATGTAGCTCTTTACTTCCGCTTTGCCACTCATGTCGATATATTTTGCATTTCCGTTTTACCATTTATGGCATAAAATTCTTAGTTTCCGTTTTTCATCTTAAGAATAAATTCCTTTGTTCCTATTTTTTAACATAATTTCATGAATTATATTAGGTCATCAGGATAAATATATTCCATACGATTTTTTAAACCTAAATGAGTATTTTTTTTTTTTTTTTGCTTTTCTTGTTGTGATCATAGAATTAAAATAAATATCTTCTTTATCATGCTCGTAACTTGATCAGTAGAGAAAACAATAAAAAATTTTAAGAGCTTTATTATCTTTGAGTTTTATCCATCTTTTTTACTCTAAAAACATACAAACCTAATATGTCACTTAAATAATCAAAAGATAAATTTTATTTTTAAAGATTGTTCAATATGAAATAAAAATCGTTTGCTGACGAAAGTTAATGACGTTTAAATAAATCTAGTCAAATAATGTTTAAATTATACAAAAATCGTATTTTTACAGATGATTATTAGAATCTAAATATATAAATAAACAGAATAGAAATTATAGTTTTAGGGATTTTGGTAAGCAATATCAAAATATATTCACGAAGCTAAATCAAAAATTTGTTTAAATTTGTGTAATTTATCCTAATATATGAAATTGGTTAATTTTATAAGATGTTATTTATTTTCAATCAATTAAACTTTTAATGAATATATTACAATTTTAAATTTCAATCGAATTCAATAACTGTTGTTTTTGAATTTATCTATTTGTTTTTATTTTGATTTTTTTTTTTTTTAATTTTCGTTAGATTGCTTCATTTCTTCAATCATTCGTCTTCAAATTCATCATCTAACAACAAAATTGCTTGTGTGAAATCGCTTTATTAATATAATATTATAGTTATTTTTTTTTAACATTTGTTTCATGTAATGTTTTACATTGTGCAACACATATTTGACATCTTGAAATCACACTGAGTATTTGAGATATATGAATGCTTTAAATAATTTACGATTCTATTAATTTTTATGGACATTTCTGTATAATGGATGCTGGTTAAAAACTAGTATTTCAAAGCATACATAACTGATTGTGAGAAAGGTATCTCTCTAATTAAAAATCAGTCTCAGTTAATAATTTAAACCAGTATGAATTGTACACATCATTTAAAAAATCTAATCTTATCTATTTCAAACATGTATTAATAATTTGAAAATAATAATGTAAAGGATAATAATAAATAATACTGCATGCTGTTAAAATGTCGGTGTTTAAACTTCTGAATTAAACAATTGTTGTGGGTTTATTTATTTATTTGTTCCCTTTACATGCAAATGTATTACTAATAAATAAGAAGATGAATTGAAAGAACTTCTAACTCTCAAAATTATTCACTACTGATTAAAAAAATAATTTTTTGTTCCGTTTAGTTATTGATTAAAGGGATTAACTATTCCGTAGGCGTTATTCACCAGAAAAGGATTGGTTTGTATTAACTTCGCACCAGAAGCAAAAATTGATACATTGAACTTAAGTCTGCAGACAGTATAATCCACATAGAATAGTTATTTTTTAATAGAGAAAAAAAGGGATTTTGACAGGAAGAATCCGAGATCAACATTCAATCGGACAGGAAAAATCCAAGATCACCGTACAATTGGACAGTAGTAATGCAAATGTTAAAATATTAGAAGAAAAGAATAGAATTTGACATGTCTTGATGCAACAAAGACAGTCATTAGTTTTTAAAGAAGGTTAAACATATAATTTTTTTTGAATAATTAAAATTTGAAATTGTATTGTTAGTTTACGAAGTTCGGATTGGTATTTATTTTTAACAATTATTTTCTCCACCTAAGGGATTATTGCTTAAGGTGGGGCATTTTGGAGTACCAGGTTACTTTTCAATTTTTAATGCGTAAATTAGTTTTTTTTTATCGTTTGCTTAAATTTTAATTATATGTAGCTGAAAAGTATTCAATTTAATATTGAATCGTTTGCTTTAATTTTTACAACATTTAATTAAAGTATTTAATTTAACAATTTATCATTTTCTTTAATTTTAATATCGGAAAAGTTTACTATTGTCCATTTTTCGATATTTTATCGTTTACTTTAATTCTTTTAATTGAGTAATTCGATAATAATTATAAAAAAAGTACACCTTGGGTGGCTAAACCTTCTTCATAGAACTTTATTTTTAACATTTCCAAAAGTTGCAATACAGTTTAGTATTTTGGAATGACTGTTTTATTAACCATACAAAATCTGCGTAGAAAAGAAAGGGTGTATGTAAATTCATTATAAGAAAAATAAATAGTGTTGCCGCAGTGATTGTTAAAAATAATATTTTTGTAAAAGAATTTTCACGTAAAGAAAGAGAAATTCATTACTGCTGGCTTTAAAAAAAATAGTGCTTATCAATTGGAGGTAAAACGTGTTGAGATTGTAAAAGCAGCTATATTTCTCCCCTTTATCTCCCGGGGATATTTCCTTTGTCCCTCACGATGCAAGTGACGTCTGGTGATTTCGTGTGTTTTAAAGTAAGGATTATCCTGTCTCCAGACGCTTTAATATATTGGCGATGGATCTCGTAATTTTGAACCTCGTTCAGGTGACGAGGACGGCTCATTAGCTAGCATCTCCTTCTCCAAACTTCCACACCACACCAAAAAAAGTACTTTGAGATTTAAAAAAAATATTGAGGGTCATCAAATCTCGAACCCAGATTCAACAAAAACTGCCAACAACGATTCCGCGACTATGACTACTAGGCTTCCACACTTGAAATGGAAATTTAATCTTTTCTTGTAAATAAGAACCATGAGACAAGATAAGTATCTAGTTTTATTTAAAGTAGAAGTATCCAATTGTTTCAGTTTTCTTCGGCCGCATTGGAAGAAAAGGAATTTTTTCGGAACCACACAATATATATCTAACTCTTAGACATGAAAAATAGGTTATGATTAAAATAAAAAACATAGTTAACATATTTAAATAACCTGTATGATTTTTGTATTGCAATGGCTGTAATGTGGAATTAGATTGATATTATTTTATACATCTTATATGATATCGTACAATGACATTTGTTATAAATTTTATAAGGATAAATACACTCATGGACAAAAAAAATTAGCGCACCAGGAATTAGTCGTCAAAATGGAACGAAATCTTACATATGTAATAATTACTTTGAATTATTTTACGTTCGATGTCAGATTGCAATTATTTGCATTACATTTGTAAATTTACATGCAGCATATATATATCGACTGTGAATGGAGTTGCAGAAATAAAAATAATAATAATAATAAAATATTTCTTTATTCTTTCGAAATGCATAGAATTTATTTTTAAGTTTCTTATCAAGGGAGCGAACTTGACTCAAAAAACAGGTCTTTCTGGCTCAATAACTCTGGAGTTTATGTTATAGAATTATACATTTTTGTAGTGGGTATTGATATTTATTTCA
>BMAW01116000.1:18562-51629 GCA_019974015.1 Nephila pilipes | reverse complement strand
TTAACCTCTGTTGTCAAATACACTTCCACAAATAAACGTAAGTAAAAACTTTTCCTACTTGAATGTATGTTTTTTGTATGCTGCGTTGTTTCTGGTTAAATATACTACTATTTTTGTTCAATGCCGAGAGCAGATTTCTAATGCAGTAAATGAAATAATAATTTATAATTATTCAATATTAAATACTGATTTTCTCCAATAAAATTTTTGATTAGACTACTTGAATGTGTGACTCGGGAAAAGGATAAGATTAAAAAAAAATGTGGTTCATAAAATAAAGAGAGTAAAATGAGATAACTTTCTCTGATTATTCTTTTCCCATAAAACGCTAGGAAAACTATTGTATTATTTTATTATATAAATAAACATCTTTTTTATGCTCTGCGAACAGATTGGGCAAATATTGATCTAATGGATATCTTACTATAATTCGCTTTAATTTTGGAATCTTATCCTTTTTCAAGCATCTATCATTTACAGATGTGATTCAAAAAGTACCCGTATTAGAAACGGTAAAAGGGGATTGGGGAAATGGGAGTGGAGTAATTCACTGTAGTATTGTCTATTGACTATTTCCCCCTTCTTCTAAGAAGTTCGCTAGTACGACGCCCTACTCAATCCAAAAATTCGTCGCCATAACTTTTTGATACCTTCTTGGGAATATATTGACAGGAAGCAATACGTTCTTTTGACTATTGCTTGGTTTCCATTATATATTGATGAATTCCGAACTCAACATGGAACTAATCAAATTTCGAATTAGCAGCAATCGGTGCGAAGTCAAAACTAACATATGAATCAGTATCAAATTTTTGGGGGGCTGTTCAACAGATGGCAGTGCATAATGGTAACACGAACTTGATTTGAAACGCCCTCTGTCGTATAAAACAGGTACTGTTTATGCCACCCTCGTAAATGAAAGTGACGATTAGGCTTAAAGATAAGAAAATTGTGTAATACCTTTGTCAGCGTTCTTTACAGAGAAGATTCTGTTACGCGTGTATTTTATTGATAAGCCTGTTTTGTAAGTTCCTTTTTTAAACAAATGTGAGATAATATGGTTAAATGAACGTCATGTTTTGTAACGAAATGTACATTTATGTATTCAAATTTTGGGAAAAGTAAATCAATGCTCTGGGGGTACATCAAATCTCCAATAATCAAAAAGGTTTGGTAATTAAAAAAGATGCATCGCCCGGAAGAAAAGGGGACACTGTTTCCGGACGAACTATCCAGGGGGGGGGAGGGGCACCAAATTGATGTTATGAATTTTTAGAATGAAATATTTCCCATTCTTAAATGCACTAAAAAGTAAATAAAAATATTCACATAGACAGTTTTACTGACTGTAGGAACTTCCATTGACCTTTTTGAAGATCTTTCAGTAAATTTAAACTTATCCTACTTGATATCCTCCATAGCATAGGATAGACTTTCAGCTTTGACTTTGCTGAGTGTGAAGAGAGAGGTTGCCCATATTATTTTAATGAACTAATAAATTAATTTGCAAGAGTAAAGACTAGAAATATGTATTTTTAAGGAAAATAATTACATTTATAACATTAAACATTAAACTACCTTTTTTGTATCATACTATTTTGCTTCATTTTCAGGTTATTGCATTATTATATATAATTTAATGTTTAAGTTTTTGCAGTGTTATAATTAAATAATATTTCGGAATGATTGAAATTTCGATCCACCATTATTGTCTTAATTATTTTTCTTTGTTCTAATTTTATCAATTTAGTAAAAGTTTCAAAAGAAATATATAAATAAATGTGTCAAGAGATTAAAACTATTTATAATTACTATATTTTAACCTAATATATATATATATATATATATATACATAATTGTTTTCTTAAAATAATGTTATTTTTAGTACATTTTTTAAAATTTTCTTTCCCTTCCTCATTTCCTTTTGGCAAATAGGAGGGAGCGCGAAATCTTCAGTTATCCCGAGTCACTGAAAATCTAAACACGCCTATGCGTAGCTTTAAATCCCGTCACCAATGAGGAAAAACAAGTGGGTCGTTGATTGTTAAATCCCATATCCTGTAGAATAGATTGAACAGTTTGGACGCAGACACTTGTTTAGACTTCGGCGGTGAATTACGCTGTAGCAGTGTTGTACTTTTATCAATGGTTTTTAACGATCGATTGCGTTCATGCTTTAATTCTACATTTGCTTACGTCGCACACTGGAGGTTTTGCCAGATTTTTCCGCGTTGTCAACTGTAACATCACGTTGCAAACGCTTGAATCGTTATTACATGTGATTCTTCCACCCTTAACAGAGCTGACAGAGATGTCTATCGCTCTGTGAACGTGAAATGATCCGGTTAACTTTCTCTCATCACTTTTGGAAATGATCAGTAACCTATTAAAAAGTCAGGCTGAAACAATTTGGTTCTTTTCGAATATTCAAAATTAAGTGTTTAAATTATTATGTATGTGGAATGGCTCCGTATATGCGTCCGATCTTAATGATTAATATTATTAATTGCAACTTTATCTTACCACCAGCCTATTCAGCTCCGAGACAGAAATGAATGTGTAATCTATAGATACGACTAGATATCTATTCACCTAAAATCATTTCACACTAGCCGCTCAATCAAAACTTCCGATTTCTCTGTTTTACTTAATTCTAGTTAAAATTTTATACTTATATATATAAATTCTAATTAAAATAATAACTACTTAAGATTTAAAAAAGAAGTTTTAACGAGATTAAGTATAAAAGTTAACTCTGCCCACATGTTCTTCCAGTCAATCAGGCGCAAGTGTCTCTTTAATTAAGGTAAAGTTGTAACATCTTCCCCTCCTTATTTAAATCTACAGACATTATAAAATTTAATTAAAGAGACTATAAGGTCATAATCCCAATTGAAGAGATGTAAAGAAAAGCACAAACACTGTTTATTAACTTCCATCACAATTTATGCTAAATCATTCTCTCTCTTTCAATGAATCCTCAACGTGCATGAATCCGAGTTTAGAATTAAACAATAAAGTTCAAGCTTTCCAACTCACCTGTGATGAATGATCTACTTTTAGAATACTGCAATTTCGAATCCTTTTAGCATTTATTCTAATCAGAAATCACTTCCAACCGATTTTATTCACAGAAGAATAATTACTGCAATTCACTCCAAGTTCTGACTTACTGACATCTACTGGTTACTCACTATCGGCTATCCAAAACCACTATCAATTCCGTTTCATTATAAATATCCTCAAATCAATTCATTACACTTCTTGCCTTCATCTAATTTACATAGACTATATTTCATTTTATTGGAAAGGAGTTGGAAATTTTAATATAAAATCAGAAAGTAACCCAAGCTACTTGTTAAAGGGAGGTTTGCGAATACCCAAACGTTACAAAGATAGTGAAAATAATCAGTTTCAGAAATTATGAACTTTAACTTCAAACTTTGAGCGTCATCACAATTTAAACAATTTTTAATCCGCTATATTTTGAATTTCCGTCTGTTTTCCTAAAATTTTCAGCTATCCCGTACTGCATCCTGTTTTGCATAGTTTTATTTGGTGAAAACGACACATTTGTTCGCTAACACTTTTAAACTCACATTATGTGTGATGTTGCGTTCTTAACATGACTAACACCTTGTTTATATTTAGTACATATACGACAACCCTCCTTCACTGTTTTTCTCTGTTTTCATTTTAGTGCGTCACCATGAAATCTATGATAGTGTGCGTGATTGCTCTGGCCCTGTTGGCTACCTGCCACGGCTTTGCCATCACCATCAAGTGCTACAAGAATGCCGCCGGTGAGAACGAATGCATAAAACATATCGACTACTACAGCAACACTGCTTCCATATCCTCCGGCAACTCTGAGTCAGAAGCCGCTTATGCGGGACCTCCCCTTAGTGGCAATCAAGGCGCTTACGCGATGGGTGGTCAAGCATATGCCAATCCTGGTCCTCAATATGCCAATGTAGCCCCAATATATTATTAGATACGACAAGAAACAACGGAAGGGTAAGTAGATGATATATTTTATTCCTTCTTGTGTGAAACAAGTCCTAGGAATTGATTAATATGTCCAGATTTATCTTATTTTTTCCAGCAAACGAGTAATATAAAAAAAAAATTTAAGTCAATTCCTACTTAGGATAACAAAGAAATTTTTTACTTTAGTTACTTTTTATTAAATAATTACAATTAATATAAATATGTATATACATATGACAGAATCACAATATTAAGTGACAAAATAATTTTTTTCCCCAGCGATTAACGTTCAGCCAAAGAAAAAAAAATCGCCAAGTTTGGCAATTTTTGCAATCGCGTCAAGTGGTTGGGCTAAACTGCATTTTCACCAATTAAATTTAAATAAATGAATTAATATTTGAAAAAACTGTATTAACATCGAGTGTCATCAACTACAAGTTTTAAAAAATGTATTTGAACTTGAGTGGATGAATAAAAAAGATTTTATTAACGATTGAAAATTTGAACAAGATATTTATAGGGAGAGTGTGAGCTAATAGTAAGAATTTAAAAAATAACTATATGATTCTTAAGACATATTTAATATTCTATCGGTCTCTTAAGATTTTGAAACCGAAACAGAATATTACTGACTCCTTCAACAGTTTATTGTTCGCTTCAATATTTCACAGCTTGCTTTAAGTTTAATATTTGAGTACTTATTCGATTTTTTTTTATCGCGATACAGCTTGCTTTGATTTTTTGTTGTTGTAAACGTTCGCGTCAGTTTTGTACCTTAGAATGTTTTACATTTCTGAAGGATTAAAAATTTATTCCAATCCGAGTGTTAGAAATATAATTTTATTATCCTTCACAAATATTTATATCTGCGGCCGGCCTTGTTTCCTTCGAGTCGGGGGTTCGATTCCTGCTGCCATTAGAGACTTTCCGTGTTGTGAGACTGATGCACATTAAATATGTCGAGGACCTCAGTTTTCCCGTCGGCAGGGTGGGGAAGTTCAGACATGAGGGGCCAGTTCAGGTGTTGCATTCGTCCAGTGACAAAATTACTATGTCCGTTGCATATTACATTCGTTTTGCTTTGAAAACATTTAATCGTTGCACCAACTTGAGGCTCAAAATTACGAGGTCCGTCGCCAATAGCCCTCGTGTTGCTTCTAGTGCGAGGTTAATAAAAACTAAACTAAAAGAAATATCTAAACGTTGCACCAACTGAAGAACGATGTACGTAAACAATCAGTCAATTGTTCCAAAAAAGTTGGAATAAAAAATTATGCAGGTGGATTTTTTTCCAGTTTGTTTCATAAAATAATTAAGATTTTTTTCCAACTTACTTTTCTTGTAAATAATTTCCTTCGTAGTTATAATTTATAAGTAAATATCTGAATTATTTTTACGAGTTTATAATTAAAATGTTTTTCCATTGTATATCAAGCTAAGAGATTCATTTACCACAGTTCGTTTACAAGTTTTTTTCTGTGTAAAGTCAATAAATTTAGCGATTTCGTTTGAAGGATTAACAGCGAGTGTGACTGAAAAGATGAAGAATGATTGAAAAATTCACATCGAATATATTAGATTGTTTCGTAACTATTGACTACGTCAAGTATGACGACAGTTGGAATTAATAATAGAGGAAGAAATATATATATGTTTTATTAAATGCTTCTGCAGGAGCAGCCAAGCATTTCCAACAATAATCACGTCGAGAGAAGCACCAGGTAAGTCTTATTTCCATTAAAGACCTGCAGTGTGATTTCATGGGTCCTTCTGCTCTTTAAAAATGTAACGTGTTATCCACTGTTTACCCCTTCAACTGAGCTTTTAGAATACTTTATGACGTTATGAATATGAGAGCATCGTCTTGCTAATAAACCATGACTTAAGTAAATTAACATTTACACATAAGATGTGACTGTTAAATAACGCTGCTACAGAAGAAGTACACATGCGCCAAACGCCAGCGACTGACAGCTGTCTAGCGAGAAGCCTGCTCTTTCTAATGGAGTTCCTCCCACTTCTGTAGGCAAATCTGCATAACTAAGGCCTTCGTTCGCATTAGAGTTTCTTTTGTTGTTGTTTCGTCGGAAAAATGATAAGCGTTACAATAGAGCAACGAATTGTTCTGAAATTTCTTATGAAATTCGGAAAAAAAGAACTTGTAATTTATTGAAAGAAGTGTATGTTTATCGCATGCAAGTGTTTTAGAATAGTCTTAAGTGTTCTCGAGATGGCTCAGAATAGGTCGCAGAATTATTCGTGCCCGGGTTGCCCTTCCACGGCCAAAACGGATGACAATATCGAAAAAATCCGTAATATGGTTCGATCAAAATGTCCGTCAAGTATTCGTGGCTGAGACTATAGGAATTGACAGAGTCCGAAAGGCAAACTTTTCAACCAAGACAATGTGCTGGATTATTCCACATTGTCTATCAATAAGTTTCTAACCATATACAGCATTCCAGTGTTAGACCATCCGTTTTATTCCCCAGATCATGCGATTTCTATCTGTTTCCTAAGGTGAAATCTGCATTAAAAGGAACAAGATTTGAGTCCGTTGAAGTTGTGAAAGAGAAAGCAGCACGCGTCCTGAAGGAACTGACGGAAAACTTCTAGCAGTGTTTCGAACAATGGAAAATTCGCCTGGAGTATTCTAGGGATAGAGGAGGTGATAATAAGTAAATATGTATATAAAAATAAAATGTTTCATAGTGTCAGTCACGCTATTTAATAGACACACCATGTATGAGAAGAGTAGTGAATGTTATAAGAGATAGAGAATTTTTGGGCCTTTTGAAAGGAGTTTGGAGGCTTTTGTACACTCGATATTGGCGCTAGGTGTTAAGGGAACTAATCTGAAAGCTAATATTTAGTCGGACTTAATTTATAAGTGTTTTATATCTCTGAATCGGTTTTAGTTTTTCTCTTATTGAGATATTCAAAGTTTTCCGATATAATCTTTGTAATATAATCTAAATTCTAAATCTAATTCAGATCTAATTTATCTATCTATTCTATAATCTAATTCCGATATAATCTAAATTCTTATCAACAGGTGCTTTGTGATCCTTTTCTAAAGAATAAAATAAGACTAGTTTGATTTTTTTAAATGATTCATTCCTTAATGAGCATTTATGACTCGCAACCTTAGAAGCAAAGTGTGGGTAGAAGCTCTGTCCGAATTTCCTCATGTGATGTGACGTAAACTTGGGAAAGAAAAGTACCATCACAGATTAAATTCTCTTCATTTAATTTTATTACGCTCTGGCGATCTTTGCTCCTCATCTGGGACTTGGAGTGCTATTTCAGGTCTACGGGAAATGTTTCCATTTGAGAGATTTCTTTTAAACTAATGGGTCAAAGCAAGATAATCTTCAAACAATCGACTTAGAAGAAAAATGTTTATTATTTCCCTTCCGATATACTCTAGGAAATTTTGATTTGTTCTTTATGCATAGAGCTTCTGTTGTTATTGTTGCATGTCCCTAAAGAAAATTAGGTCTAAAATAAGTCATCGATAAAAGCACAAAATCATTAACAAATTTGAAAGAATATCCTATTTGACAAGCTCTAAGTAATCGAATGTTTGGTCAGGAGAGGCTTGGCTGAGGTAGCAGTTGCTGTAGAGAGGAAATTATTTCGTTCCTTTGGAGTAAGTCAAAGAACTAAGATGTTTACTGAAGAAACTTGTCAAAAGGGTTTGCACTTGTCTGAAACACTGAAATAGTGGAAATTATTTCGTTCCAGTGGAGTAAATCAAAGAACTAAAATATCCACTGAAGAAACTATTCAAAGTGGTTTGCTCCTGTCTGCAACACTGAAAAGTCAAGGAACCTGACTGACTACAGGTGCACCGGTCGCGTGGTCCAGATGGCTATGTCTTTACATTTAAATTTGGTATATTGTCATATAAACGTTAGATATCTGGTAGATCCTATCACCCATATCCCCTTTAGCCAATATGTCTGCAGTCTCATTGTCAGGAAGATCTGCCTGAGACGGTATCCACTATGAATGAACCTTTAGGGACAAAGAAAGTCCTTTCAACTTATCTAAACTAGCCATTCCGGATTTTCCCGTTTTATATGTTAATTAGATAAATATTTATTGGGGCGGTCAGATGATATCCAGATTTTATTCTTGTCAGGAAATCATAGAACTGACTCACACTGATGGCAAATTATTATCTATGGAGCAAATGCCAGTTTTCCTTCTCCGTATTGATAAGGAAAAATTATTTGATTTAATGTAAATTTTCCCTTTTGAAAAATCTCAATTATTTTTTATCTGTATATATTTGAACAGAATCTATTTGGCTGTCATTAAACCTCACAAAAGAGGCACTTGCCTTAAGTAAGCAAAAATATTGTTCCATTAAGTGGAGAAATATTCATGGACTCCAGAAAGACCTCTGTTTAGACTCTGTACTCTATTTTTGGAAAAACACCAAATACGATCCTGATGATTAAAAAATAGATTCCAACTAAGCGCACTGCTTGGCGACAAAAAGAAATTTTTGTTGGTGATTTATTACCAAATTGATAACCCTACCATTAAATTCAAAAAGTTGTAAAATCGTAAATGGGGACGTTCTCCTACTATAAGAGTGCCCCCTATTTCTGATTTCGGTCACTTCGTGCTGGACTGGACACTTGACCGATGGTGGTTTTATTTGATAAAACGGAGTCAGTAGTCATGTATCCATTACAAAATCCCATTCCCCAGGAAGAATATCAGTTTAATCGTTACCTAGCCGTGCTAAAGGTTCAAATGGTGTTACCGAAAAGAGGAAAAATCAGCATAAGAAGAAGCCTAAAGAAATTATTCTTGGTTTGATAACAATGAGTTTCTTGAGTTTTTACGGTAAACGTGGTCGTCAATCAAACTTCCATTACTGAAACTAGACTGCACAGACGGAATATCAGTTTCATCGTAACGTAGTTGAAAGAGTATCGTCATCTGCAAAAGTAAGAGATTTGTTTCCGTTTATTTTTTAGAGGTTTTTAATGTTTTTCATTCAATTCCTTTTTACATTTATTTATACCATTTGTCATACTTAGGAAATTGTCATTCTGACATCATCCTGTTTCCTGCCCGACATCGAATTTGAAAATCTATCGTTCTTTTGTCATTTTAAGGGCTTTTATAGTATTCGCATGTTTTCTTCAAAACTCAACTATTTAACTTTTTTTCTGTCTACTCATCAAATGTCATCAGGTTTCCTAGTGTAACAGCTTTGAGCTTGAGAATAGTGCGTTTGGCGCCATTTTGGTATGAATTTTAAAATAGGGCCGAACAGTACGCTAAAAAAGAAGTTTTCCAATTAATGTTATAAACGTTATTTATCTGATGAGGTTCTTAGTTGACTTAGCGATGAGGATCTGATTCACTCACTCTATCCAGATATTTCCTGGATCAGATAACTCCTTACACTTGTCAATAAAATCACGATTTCTTCGTATATTTAGCTTTCATTTATTCTCTCTTTAACACTAACTTCACATTAAATTCTTCGTAGCTTACAAATAAAATATATGAAATCTATTCATTGTACTTCAATAATACTAATCTACCCTACGCAAGTCAGGTTTCATTCATCGGGAGAGATTTTCAATTCAAACAATATCGTATTAATGTCCCTAAGGTGCTAGTTGAAAGTAGAAACTCGATAGAAACCTGGATAAAAACCCTTATAAACTCAAGTATGATCACTGAATCCCATCAGTGACCTTTGCGCAATTTTGATGGACTCTTGATTGACGAATAATTTTTAACGACACATCTTAGAAGCAACACGAAAGCGAAAAGGCGAGGGATTACGAAATTTTTAACTTCGGAATAGAATCTTCGAGTCTATGCATGAAGCTTTTATTACTCATTATTATTACATTTTTAATTAATTGTTCTCTATTGTTATTTATGGATTTCATAAGGTGAAAAATGATGGTGCAAGGACAAAGAGTTTGTGTTTCGAATCATAACAGCTAAGTAAAGATTGTAGGGAGAATTTTTAATTTAAAATTTACTCTGATATAAAAAAGGTATTCGGTTGGCCAAGAAGTGTGTTAAGTATTCATTAACGACTTACGTGTTGCTGTTTACAGAAAAGCAGATAGAAACTGCTTTTGATACAATTTGGTATACTAGATTTATTCTAGTTTGTATCTTCGCTAACCCAAATGAAAAAATTAATTGTAAAAAGTTCTATGCAACGTATTACAAATAACAGATTTAGCCACCCAAGGTGCTCTTTTTTTTATAATTATTATGAAATTACTTATATTAATATTAGAATTAAAGTAAACGATGAAATATCGAGAAATGGACAATAGTAAACTTTTCCGATATTAAAATTAAAGCAAACGATAAGTTATTAAATTGAATATATTAAAGCTAAATGTAATTAAAACTAAAGCAAACGATAAAAAAATTGAAACATGATCTTTGAGTGGCCAATACGTTTTTAGAGCTTGGATTTCTGGAGGGAGGGAGGATTGAAAATGCCAGGGTTTAGTTATCGAGAAAAATGCCATAAGGGCAAAATGGTTCGTAGTTTCATTTTGCATGATATGTTGACGTGCTTTAACAAAATAAATGGTTAATAATGTTGGTTAATTGTTGGTAGAAACTATTTAGCTGGATTCAGGCTCTCTTCTTAAAAAAAAAAATCAAAAACTTAAAATACTTTTGTTTTAACGGAACATCGGAAATTTCTCTGAGCGTTATCACTGAATGTTCGACTGTTAGAGGCAGATTACAGCAAATCTTGAAAAGTAACACAAGTACAACTGTGCTTGTCACTTTCGAATAATAATTTTTCTACAATCGAACTCCATTAACACACAAGAGTTTGCTTAACATGCTGTTTTGCTATGGTTCCCCTGATAAGGAATCATTTTGACATTGAACCTATGGCTTGAACTTGAAAAGTAGACCTCATTGCTCAACCATAGGTTCCTTCGAATAATCGAATTCATTGGCAGAAACCAATTAATTGTAGGAAAACTTAAATTTTCTCTCGATGTCATTGCTACGCATAATTAGTCATCTAAATTAATAAAGAAAGGATCTCTTTGATAATTTTTTATCGTAAGAAATTATAAATGTATCAGGAAATCGGAAAAGAATAATTTCTATCATCCTTTTTTCTTCGGTGACATGTGTTTCCACCCCAAATCTTTTCAGATGGTTTTTCACGTCATGGTTCGGAAGGTTGTATGATCTTGAGTGCTGGCAGAGATTCGTACTTTTTTTCTTAGAGTCTGAAGAAAATTCTCCCAGTCCTGGTTTGCAGTGTTTCAACTTTTGTCGTCGTTGTTGAAGAGAGCCGCCGATTACTCCCTTTCCGATATCATTGTGATGATATGAAGACGGGATTTATGAGCGATAATTTCATTGAAGGCTGTTTGTCCAGACCTCACTGCACTTGTGATACATCTCTTTCCTATTTCCTATGAGTTTCCATTTATAACATCATCTGTCTCTATTTGAGATAGCAGGCCTATTTGGCTCATGAGTCGTAAACGATACATCAATAGTTGTGACTTCTTATGAGTATTCCTCTTAATTACTTACATAAAGGCATATTTTGAGTCAGGGAGAGGCATGTCGAATATATGCAAAAAGGAAATTTTAGGATGTGAGACCATTTCATGTTCAACTCCTGGGATATCGTGTGACCTAAAATACCGGAGGCCATTCGAAACATTAATCTTTGAGTCTGAAGAAAACTCACCTTATTTTGTTTTGCTGGGTCTATAACAACTAAGATTTCCCCCTTTTTTTAGTTATAGAGATGTTTTAACTGCAACCTTCGTCGTTGAAAAGATCCGCTACACTTCTATTTAATTGTTGTTACGTGCCCTTGAAAACACTTTCTCTTGAGTGTATATTTATAATCACAATAATTGTGGAAGATAGAGTTGTTGGAAATAAAGCATCAAGGGTTTTCAATTTATTTTATTTAAAAAGTAGAAAATCGTAGAAAGACAGCTGTTAATTACAAATCTGAAAAATTCAGTGAAGTTCTTAACTGTCATGTGATTAAATTCCTAAGCATTAAAAATATTTTATTCGTGTAATACCTAGGCATTTATTAATTTTCTAAATGATTTTTTTTCTCCTCTTTTTAGATTACCAGGATTTTTATCTTATCTTGACCAAGCTGCATTGAATAACTAGACGATTCATTAGTTTACTGTTCCAAAAGTTTCGGAAATGGTTACTTGTATGTTCTTTTATACATTCCACATTTGGAAATACTTGACATTTATTCTACAGACCGTGTAAAAATGTTCTGAAAGAATAAATAAGTTTTTTTATGAGAATATTAGATATTATTTTTTTATTCAAACACAAAGCTACCATTGAAAAGTCATCTCAAAAACAGTAATTTAAGTTTTAGGTTTATTACTTGATATGATTTTATTAGATTTATTGCGCAATAGAAATGAAAATACTTCTCATTGCAGGTAAGCAATAACAGTGTTCGTACTTACACGTCTTTAGAAATAAAATTCTGTATGAGATTTGTCTCTTTTTTATATATTATGTGGGATCGTGCGCTCCTTTCTAGATGGCATGGAATCATAAGCACTCACTTTTTTTATTATCAGACGATGCTTTGCATATATACTTAACACACACGAAACACAAAAAGAAAATAAAACAAGTAATATAAAAAAATTAAGTGAATTCCTACTTCAAAGAAAGAAAAATTCAAAGAAACAAAGAAATTTTTTATTTTAGTTACTTTTTATTAAATAATTATAATTAATATAAATATTCATATACATATGACAGAATCACAATATTATGTGGCAAAAGATATTTTTTCTAGCAATCTACGCTAAATTTACTGATGGTATTTATTCTAAATTTAAATATATATACTCTCTCTATATTTATTTATATTTATATAACCTATATCCTACTCAGTATCTTATATAAGAGAAATTTTTTTCTCTCATCTAAAACTGAAATTAATTAATCGAAAATCAAATAAAAAATTATGCTTCGATCCGAAGGTATGAAGATTCTACGCCAACGCTCTGCCAACTTTGCCATTACAAGACAAATGACTTAGTAAAAGCATTGGCTTGTTTCTTAATTCATCCGGTAAATTAAATGGTTGGAATGCAGTTTAACTCAATCGTCCTTGGCGACAGGAATTATTTGGCGGTATTTTGCCAAATGTTGCTACCCTGGTTCGCAGACTTAACGTCCAGCCAAAAAAATTCACCATGTTTGGCAATTTTTGAAATCGCTCCAAGTGGTTGGGCTAAACTGCTTTTTCACCAATAAAATTTAATTAAATGAATTACAATTTGAAAAAACTGTATTAACATCAAGTGTCATCCACTACAAGTTTAAAAATTGTATTTGAACTTGAGTGGATGGTGGATGAATAAAATGTATTTTATTAACGATTGAAAATTTGGATAAAATATATATAAGGAGAGTATGAGCTAATAGTAGGAATTTAAAAATAATTTAAGAGACCTATGAGCTTTACGCTCACGGAAGTATCTTACGCTGTCGGAGTTTCGTGTTCAACTGACTTGGGCGTTGGCGAGCTCTTTACCGCAAGAGGAAGCCAACATCCCACATAATGAATTATTATTTTTTAACTATAAAGTATACGGAAGCAGGATTAAAAAAAATTATTGTTCCGCCAATAATTTGTAATTAAAACGTGATTATCGAAACAAATAGAATCATGTCCTCGACTTTTTTTTTTATTTTCAAGAGGGGAAAAAGAGCCATACATCATACAAGACACAAAAGCGTAAGCATTTTATACATAAACTCCAAAAAGAAAAAAAAATACAGGGTGTTTACAAAACAATATATCAGTTTTGAAGAGCTTATATTTCAAAACTAAAGAAGTAGCAGTCATCTTGGACAGATCGAATTAAAAATAACAATTTAAAATTATAAATATTAGACGTGGCAAAAAAACTGAGTGGTATCCTATCGATATCAAAAATGATTCCATACTTTTTCAGTATGTTCGTTTGCAGTTTGAATTGTTGTAATTATTAATATTTTTAGTTCGTCAATATTCACCAATAATGGCGGAAAAACATTTTATCTTTTAAGCAGCCTAAAGGAAAAACAAATCGCAGGGAATTAAATCTGGGCATCATGGGAGCAACCGCTTAAGAGCTGTTCATCGTCTTCTCTACGATCAATCCACGGCAGCTGCAATTAGTTTTTAAGTACCCACTAACAGATATGGCTGTGTGGAGAGCGTTGAGAAAACGATTGCCTTTCACACCAAGCAAAGTGCAAACTCTCATCCAAAATAATGCAGAATAGATAATTAATATCTGCAATTTTCCTCTTAAGGCTCCCGTCTACCGGTCATTTTGATTTCGCCATTTGTTAATCCTATGAAATTTCTACAACCGACCTCAAATCTTCACTTTTGCATCCTTTTGAATGCAACAAAGTGCATCCGAAAGAGCAAAAAAAACAACGAAGGCTTCGGTGGAATAACATTTTCCCGATTTTCGAAAGTATTTTAGAATATCTTTCATAGATCGAAAAACCTACAAAACAAATCATTTAAATAGAGGTAAATATATTTTATAAATATCGGAAGAAAAATGTAATTCGGGAGAAACCTTCATTATTTTTTGCTTTTTCGGATACACTTTATTGCTTTCAAATAGATCAAATAGAAAAACGTTTTAGAACGGTAGTCGAAATTCCATTGGATTAACATTACGTCCACGAAATCAAAATGGCCAGCAGTCGGGAGCCTTAAAGAGCTCGACAAGACCATTTTTTACCATCTAAGTTTCTCTTTAACGATGAAGCGACATTTCGTATCACGCGTGAAGTTCCACAGTCTGAATGTTCACACACGAGGCAAAGCAATCGCTGAAGTGGAACGCGATTCTCCGAAATGTATTGTATTTTGTGACATGCCACAATGTAAAAGGCTAGGAGCATTATTTTTTCACGAATCCATTGTTCCTAGCATTAGATATGCAACAAATTTGGGCATTAAATCAGGGCGAACTATCACATTGCTTACAAATTTCATAAAATGGAGGTTTTTGTAGGTAATCGTATCTTGAAATTAATATTGTGAAGAATTTCATAATGCAATATGAGAAAAAGGGCAGATGAATTTTTTTCCTTCAAAAATCTAGAATAATCTCGTCCACTCTTCAAAATGTTTGAAATGAAATAACAACGATAAAAAGGCAACGTCGATTAAATATGGCATCATATTTAAGAGTATTTCACATTGATACACTTTCTTGTTTAATAATAATTAACACCTTTGCGACATGCGTGTAGTGCATTATTTGTAGCCCTTGGTGATACACCGCTGCATGTTGATTTTATATGCTATAAAATAAACCGAGTGTAAGTAAAGCCGCAAGTTAAGAGTTAAGCAATACCGAGTTTAAGTAAAATTTTATTGTCGCCAACATGCTAAGATTAAAGTGTTATTTAAGTTTTATAAACCATTATAAAGTGTTAACCATTTTTCAAAGATTTTTTTAATTACTAGGTTAATATATATAAATATATATAAACTGTGTCACCCCGGGATCGCTTTTCTAATTTTATATATATATATATATATTTCAATTTATATGGTTATATTTTTTTCATTATGATGTGTTATATTTTTTTCATTTTGAATATGTGATATACATCTTGAAGCTTAAAGAAAATTCCGTCTTACTACTCACATATTTGAATCTTCATTTCTTTGAATTTTTGTAAGTAATTTTAATATTTTGAATTGTTGATAATTTTTAGAATTATAGATTTTATTTTTGTAGATTTTATCACTGAACTTTTTTGCATTTTTTTAATCATTGAATTCTTTTGTAATTTGGATTTCCCAATTCAGCCTACCAAGAATTATAGATTTTATTTTTGTAGATTTTATCGCTGAATTTTTTTGCATTTTTTATTCATTGAACTCTTTTGTAATTTGGATTTCCTAATTCAGCCTACCAAGTCGCAAAGGGGGAAGGTTGGTACCAATAAACTAGTTTAACCCCGCTTAATCGGTCCTCTGCCCGATATTGCTTTTTGACTTGCTGGGTTCCATATTTTCATTTATTTTTCTTTCATTGTTACATTTCTTTCTGGATTTTTGTCTTTTTAAATATTTGAAATTATTCTTTCATAAATTTTCAGTATATATATATATATATACTGTTTGTCATTAAAATTGCAACACCATGAAGGAAAGCAAATACAAAAAAGATATTTTTTGTACGTAAACGGTATCGCATGAAGACTAAATTTTTAAAGTAGCAAGCAGTTTGGGGGTTTTACAGGGGTGCGAAAAATTAGTTGAAACACACTAGGCAACTGAAACGGTCCTTACCGGTTAGGCATGGAGTCGAACTGAACTTGGATGACAGAAACGGGCTAATCATTCCATGCTGCTTCAAGTCTATGCCACGCTTCAATCGTTTTTGTTAAAAAAAAAGGGTGGCGGGCCAGTCTCTCAGCAACCCATGATAAGATTTTTTCAAAGGGGTACAGATCTAGAGGCCATGCCGGCCAGGGCAACAATTGAATACCCTGTGTATCGAGGAAGGTTAGAACACAACGAGCAACATGTGGTCTTGCATTATCTTGTTAGAAGTTGATGTTTAGCAGGCATTGTTAATAGGGCACAAATATTGGACGTAAGATGTTAGAAATGTACTAATCTTCGCTCAAATTACCATTGATCTTAACTAGAGATGTGGGTGTAGTGTACCCAAGTGCTGCTCAAACCATCACACCAGGTGCAGGGCCACTATGCCAATATCGAATGCTCGAATGCAAGCAGGCGACGATTAGTCTCCTCGGAGACTTCAGAAACGTGTTCGGCCGTCAGAATACTGCACGCAGAACTGGAGCTCGTTTGAAAAGACGAAATTTTGCCACTCCTGTATCTAGCTTTGTTGTTCGACGCGCCAGATTCGCCATCCCTCTCTATGCTGCATTACCAAGGGAAGCTAAAGTAATGATCACCATGATAACAGTCCACACTGCTGCAATCGTCATCGCACCACACGAACGGATACCGGGTGTGCTGAAAGCATGTCCATTTCCTGACTAATAGACCGTGATGTGGTTGTACGATATTGCAGGGTCGACCTCACCATATGTCTGTTCTCTTGAGCGTTAGTCATGGGAGGACATGGAGATCCTATATGCCGTTCAGAAGGATCCTCTGCAACCCATTGATTTTATATTCGCATGATAATGGTTGAATGTCCACCAGTCTGACCGGTGATATCATGGAACGGTAATCCACACACTCGAAAGATAACGATCCTGCCTCTATCGAATTCCGACACTTGTTGGTAAGCATTTCTTTTTCTTATTCAAGGTACAACCTTCTGAGCAAACTCCGACTTTGCATAGAGCTTTCCGAGTGAGAAATCCACTACACAACTTTTATTTTATGCAGTACTTCAGATGTCGTTTCTCCCTCCTGCTTCACCTAAATGCCCTGAAATTTTAATCATTAGCATATCCTCTCCTCTCCTTCTTTTCATATGATTTTGACGTTAATCAAATCCTTCCTTCCTGATGTTGCAGTTTTATTGAAAACAGTACACACATACATACACACAGAGATATATATACATTGTAACTCTACTTTGCCTAATTTTTGAGCTGATAGAATAGACCAGAGTCTTAGAAATGTTTACGAGGACAGTTTAAGGACTATCCTATCGTTACAAAATCACTGTATCATACTATTACTAAGCTAACTTATTTCAAAATGGTAATCTTATGTCTTCGAAACTGTGCTTTATAAGGTATTCTCAAAAAACGTCTGTTCTGTTCTAATTTTTTTTGAAAAGCATTCTTATGACCTTCAAAATACTTTTCATTACACAGAATACATTTGTCTAATAGTGAACATACTGTTAGAAATAGTTTTGTTAGATCAGCTATGATGGCTGATAACTCCTCCCTTGTTTTTTTCCCTTAACAGCTTCTGCATTGTCAATGTCGTTTCAAACCCCTCTTAAAGCGCAGAAACAAGAAGAAACTGTATGGAGCAAGATAAGGCTAGTAAGAGGAGTGGGGCTAGGGAGTCGTGGTCAAAATCTGGCGTATTATCATGGTTCTTTTACAAGTTGGTCAAAACTCAAGTTATAAATTTGGAAATGAATCTTTTCATTCCTACAATCTTCTCATTCTGTTACAATTCGCTGAATCGAGCTCCGAGTCAATCCAGTCAGCTTCCCCCATATGTCCAGTGGTCCCCTTTAAGTGCATATTCACCAGTTAAAACGAGTTCACGCAAAAGGGCCGTAGCCAAAGAAGTCATTAAAGGCAGACGAACCTTTCCCGGTAACGCCACAGGCAATACTAGCATTATAAAGAGTTATTCTTGTTCTTTTGGGTACCGTTTCCTGTAGGAATATTTTAAACAGGCTTAGTCAAAAAGAGATCCATCGTGAGAGAGGGTAGTTCAAGTGGAAGGGGAACGAAAATGAGGAAGAACAAGCGTTTTTCCCACAAGAGATGCCGCTGTAGTGGATTGGTCAAAGTTACGATCTCTTGACCTGCTCTCTTTCAGTCGAATTGTGGGTTCGAATTCTGATGCCACTGAAGATCCGTGTGTAGTAGGGCTGATGCATATTAAAACTATCCTCAAATCCTCCCATTGGCATGATATGGAATTTAAGAAAAGTGAAATTCCAGCTCGTGTAACATCCTCGTTTCTTGACCGAGCTCAAAATTACGGGGTCTGTCAACAGTAGCCATCATGTGCATCTTAGTAATTTTAATAAAATAATAAGTCGATCTCACAGAAGGAACTTAATAATTTAAGAAAAGCTCATCACGCACACATGGAGGATATTAATAGCAAACTCAAACAAAAATTATTTTCGTTCGAATCCGTTATTGCAATATATATATAAAACAAATTATGGAATGAGTGCCTTGGGATCACCCAATTTTTATTTCTTTTTTCAATTATAAGGCCGAATGAAAAGTATACATACGTCTTCCCGTAAAAAAAAGGTTTACAACATTTTTAGCTTATGAAAGATGCTGATACTAGATTAATATGTAAATATTTAGTTTATTTTCATTTTATGGCAACAATAATTACATTGAGTTAAGGTTTATTTAATTTAATTATTCATCGTTTACTTTCATTTTAATATTTAATTTAATAATTCATCGTTTGCTTTTATTTTAATATTTAATTTAATAACTTATCGTTTACTTTCATTTTAATATTTAATTTAATAATTTTATTTGTATCTCAGAATCATTCATGCGATTAATTTTGCTGTTACAAGTTGGCATTGGTTTTGTTCGTTGAAAGCTTTTATGTTTGAAATGTGACGAGAATAAAGTGACAGAATACAGAATGCAGTCACATATATATTTTTTAAAAAGTTGGCACTTTTATTGGCCAAATCTGATCTTTTCAAAACTTTGTATAAAACTTTTTTTTGTTCTCTGGTTCGTTGTGAAAAGTTTCGGTATTGTATATTACAATTCATGAAAATTTCGTTTAAGTGAGATATGAAGCCAAATATTATACTTTTATTAGCTAATTATGGAAAAGGAATAACTGAGCTTTCAAGTTTTATTTTATGTGGTTTATATATTTAAATTTTTGGGTGAACCGACAAAGGTTGATTTTCTGACAGTAGTAGCAGTGACCATGAAATGTTTGACCCCAACAACGATGAATATTTACTATGAAAATCCGAAAGCTCTTGAGATTGTTAGAAATATTTTGATGCTGCGATGACGGTTTCAAAGAGGCTTGAATTTTAGAGCAATTTTTGTGAAAATTTCTCCTACTACTTAGTCGAGGTTACCAATCCTTAGCACTCCATCAATTCGGATAAACCAATCACTAATTGAACGAAATTCAAGCTATGGAAAGTAAGCTCATTGTGCATACCAGTCAGTGTGAAAAAAGAGTAGCATTAATGGAGTAATGATATTTTTTTTCTAATTCTAAATATATACTTAATTTTTTGCCAATAAACGATTTTTTGCTCATGTTTTGTCCATAAATACAATTTTCTTACAATTTCGTTAATTAAAAAAGGGCATTTTGGTTGTCGATTTCTTGAAATGTTTTGGAATCTAAGTGGTTAAGCAATATATTGGAGTCGGACAGACATAAGCAACCGGAAGCACTAAGTACAACGAAGTGAAAATTTCACAACTGAATGTTAAATCGTAATCGAGAATTACATTTTTTTACAACCTACCAAAACATATTTAAAAACCCAGCATTGCTTTTGTATGAAAATTGAATCGTGATGAAAGTAAATAAAAGTGTTTTAATTTACGATTAAATTTCATTTCGCTTCACTTTAACAAATGCGACAAACTCCACCGAACAATTCAGAAGCGTTAAGCAAAAGCTCTCATTTTAGAACACGGAATTCGTCAACGAGGCTGAGACACGTGCTAAAGCTTCTTTTAAGTGTAAAATGAATATTCTATTTCGTATAATATCGTGACTTTAAAATTGCAAATTCACATAATTAATTACTTGTTATTCAAACAAGATTGTTTGCAATCGTGGAATTCCTGGAACCAATGTTCAAATGTGAAGTCATCAATGCCATGGAAGCTGCGGAACAAAAGCACACGTTTCGTGACGACGCTTGAAATCCTAGCGTGTTGGACGGTATCACGCCACATTAAGTAATAAAGTGGTCAGTCTAGTTATTGTATGTATAATATGGGCAGTAAAAAGTTACGTTTTTAATGCGTTGTAGTGCGCAATTGCATTGGTCTGGAGGAAGATATAAGTGTTCCTCGGACAGCTTTTTATTCGACAAAAAATTGTTCTTCGCCGTTCTTGCTAACTAGATTTCGTATTTGCAACAATTTGTTTCACAGGTAAGATATTTTTTTTTCATGTTTCTGTAAATCGCATGCTTGTGTTTGAATTCTTTGAAATATTTTTGAGCTTTTAATGATTTTGTGACATTTTTTGTGAGGTATTTGAAGATAATATGACCACCCTTATTTCTAACTCAAATGGTGACAGTAGTAATGTAAAACATGTGACTATAAGTACTATTTTTCCTTTTTAAAAGAATTTTTGATGTTCACCTTTAAATTTAAAATCGTGAAAAACACATTGTTTTTGCTGGTAATGTAGCCAAAGTCACTTTCTTATTTTTCTCGATAAATCTATTTTAATAAATGTTCCTCCCCTTAAAAAAAAGAGAAATAATAAAAGACACTTCCTTATTATTTATATGAACAGAACTTAAATCCTATTCGATATGAGTCGAATGTAGAAAAGGAAAGAAGCCATGTTCATATTCTCTTGACACGGATTCCCTCTAATCCGCCGCATGTCTGTTTACATGTTGATCATGCCTTAAAAAGAGAAATATGTAATGAGATAGGAATATGAATAATATTAAACATAAAACACGGGAAACAAAAACAAATTTGCATGCAGGTATTGCAGCCACTAGAGTTGGTATACAGCCATTAGCTGTCGTATAACTCTACATCTACGTCTACCGAAAACACTGTGATTCAAGTTCGAATCTTAAGCAAATTGAGAAAATTCGTTGCATATTATTGAATTCATACAATAAAAACGCCTAACAAAATCAGAAGTGTATATTATTTTTCTGCGATTCCTAACCCATCCTCAGAAAAGCTACTTTACCATACCAAAATAACAACGACTCACTTGGAAAGCTACTTAAACTATGATAACCTGGTCATTGGAAAGTTTATTTCACAAGTATCGCTCCGTGTAATGCTACAGCTTTACTACCTTTTCAAAGTTGCCTTATGGTTAACTTCGAAACTGATACAGAAACTGATAAAAGATTGTATTATCTGCATTATTTATTACCATCGGGTATCTAACAAGCAACTGTTATTTTAGCAACTGTTTTTATTTATATCAATTGTTTTCAAATAACTCATTCGCAGATCTCATTGGTCATTATCTTAAATATGATGTCATCATTTATTCATAATAATTGAATTTTCCAAATTATGTGTCTTTTAAGTCTTAACATTCAGAAATCCTTTTTTAGTTGACAACTGTTTACGATTCTTACCATTTTGTCATAAATGAATAATTTTAAAACCTTAACTTTGTATAGGGTTTTAAAGTTATTCGATTATGACAAAAGAGATTGGATATAATTCTGTATGTACCAAGCACTAAAAATTGCACCCCGTTTAATTTAAGTCTCTTTTATCCGGTATAATAAATTTTACATTTTCATGGAAGAGAGACCCGTGTTATTTTTAATAGGCTTTCTTTAACTCATATTGTAACTGTGTCATGTTCAAATCTTTAAGAGCTTTTTTCTCACGTGTTAAAACCCTCAATTGAACTGAAATTTTCTGTACGCGATTGTTTTGGATGACAATACGATAATTTAATTATGATTAATAAAAATTAATTGATTGGAACTAATTATTTAAATAATCATACTTTACGCCAAATCTCTCTCCAAGTCACCAAATGGTCGCCAAATCCATCGTTTAATAATTTATTGTCTGCTTTAATTTTAATTCCATGTAGCTTAATTGATTAACATAATGTTTAATTGAACTAAAAAATTTACACATATTTATTTTAGATGATTAATTTATTAAACATCAAATAATAAAATAAATTATTAAAAACTGATTATTGAATAAATTCAATTCGACTCAACGATTCTTTTTGATCTTAAAATGCAAGGTATAAAAAAAATTATGTTACGCAAAGCATGAAGTTTGAAAGGAAACCCATTTTCGAAATACTTGTTTTTTTTTCGCTGCATTCTATATAATCATAAATATTCTAATGTAATATGAGAAAACAGTAAAAATATTAACCGTAAAATAAGAAGCGCTGATAGCAGAATTAAGTGGGCGCCTCAAAATGTACCCGTATAAGGATGGAAAATGAGAAACTGGGCAAAGAGATTGTATGGAATGTATCGCTTTAACATTGTTCCACTGATTGTTAATCTTTTTTCGTACAAGTCCATAAATATGACGTCATTTGTATCCCCAAAGCATTATCGCCATAACTTTTCCGGCCGATGAGACATCGCATTTTTCTTTTTCTTTTCTTTTCTTTTTTTTTTGGAGAATATTTAATTGAAGCAAATCATTGTTTTGATTATTGCTTGACTTCCAGGATTGCATTTCACCACTGCTAAATTAAAACCAACCACTGAATCAATCTAAATTTGTTTTTACAAAGTTCAACAAATTATAACACACACCACTAACAACAATTTGTATTAGGAACGCCATCTATCGTCAAAATCAGGTACTTTTTTAACCTCCCTCATATTATATATCTTATTTAGCATATCATTATATTAACGAAATTGAAAATTATGTTATAAATATTGTTTTAGTTTCGTTATATCATATTATTGTAGTTGGTAAAGCTCCGATAACATATTATATTATTCTCTAATCTCATGTAATTAGTTTAAAATTACTCAACTTCCATTTTTTAGTACATACAATGAGATAGTACGCTAAAAGTCCATATGTTAAATATATCTTTACTTAGTAATAATGAATAAAACTCAAAATCAAACACATTTTGAGATGGAAAAAAGAACTCCAACTTTAATTTCATGAACTGATTTAACTATCTCGAAGAGAACAGTATACTTTATAATACTACTTATACAAAAAAAAAAAGTTTCTTTTTCACAAATGGAATTAAAAAACTCATCGATTCGGAATATTTTTGGATCTATGAATACTACGCATGCAAATCAACTGATTCTGAATGTTCTATCCTATTTTATTTTTTTACTATAAACATAGTTACAGACACTGTTATTGCAAACGATTAACTTCAGTTAAAAATAATTAAGAAAAAAATTAATGAAAAATATATAATTAATTTAGCAAATGATTTTGTTAATTAATGATTCAATCGATAATTAATACCGATTGAATGAAAAAAAATAAAATTATTCAGCAAACGATTTTTTTCAAGCAAAAATAATTTG
This sequence comes from Nephila pilipes, assembly GCA_019974015.1. Taxonomy (NCBI): domain Eukaryota; kingdom Metazoa; phylum Arthropoda; class Arachnida; order Araneae; family Nephilidae; genus Nephila; species Nephila pilipes. Next base: position 27,654 of record BMAW01116000.1, on the reverse strand, counting down.
TAACAATTTCAAGAAAAATATAAAATTAATTTACCAAGCGATATTTTGATTTCATCTGATGACACTACATTTTATATTTCTTCCCCTGTACTGCTTTACTAAAGGGAATTCTAACTTAACTTGTGTAGATGAAAACCGGGAATTTACTGAATGTTTCTGAGTTTAAAAGATAATGTATATTGAGTGAATGTATGTGTTTTAAGTCACTCTAGTTTGTATTTACATTTGGAATATCTGAAAATTGTCTTTCTCCAATTTGGTTAAGGCAATGATAACCTTAAGAAGTTGTGATTTGTAGGTTTTTTTTATGTAAACACCGAGAGACGTTCCAATGAGGAAAATGCTTCAGAAAAATGAATGATGTGAATATCGGTGTTACACCAAACATTCAAAGCACACTAAACTACTTGAAATAACTTTCCTTTTGGGTTATGGTTGCTGAAATTTTTTACTTTTTTGATGTAGAAACAAGTAAATAGAAGACGATGCTAAACCTCGACGAATTCATCAAACTTTTGATTGGTTGAGATATATGAGACGTCATCGAAAGTGAAAAAGGAGCTTAATGTACTGCAAGTTTAAATAATGCTAGTTTTTTTTTAAATTAAAAATAATGAATGTACGTGTGTGTGGATATCATATCTCAACACGTTTACAACTTTATGCTAGTTTTGTTTACTTGTACTCGCACTTGTTTACTCAAAGAAAACCAGATTTATATAAATAAATAATTATGTATGAGTGATTAATAATAAGGTGACCAATCGTCCTCCGTTAGGGAAGAGAGTCTTCCTTTTTTAGGTTCTGTCCTTCTTCGAAAAGTGTCCACCTTTCTGTCGCCATTTTCGATACTTTAAAACTAATCTGTTAATCTCTCTATTCAGAGATGCTACGCCAAACTGTTGCGTAAAATAAACCTTTTAGGATATTCAAAAGTTAGGTGACTGGCTCTAACAGCTGCTATAGAGCGTGTTTTACAATTATTTGAGTATCTTCGTTCAAATTTTTTAGGTTTAGGCAAATTTCCGAAAAATTCTGTAACCGTTTTTCAATCACTAATTATCGGAGATATTAATGTATTTTGTACATAATCAGTCATCTATTTTCCACTAAAAAATTCAAAACATTGAAGGTGAACATATTTCAACTACAGAAGTTAATCTTATTTCGAATGTTTTTGTGCTCAATATAAATCGCAATTTGATGAAAAATTTATTCCTTTAATATAACAACGAAAATTGTTAAACTTATAGGAATCAAATTCGTGCATATAACGGAAAGTTTGGAAATATTTAACCGTTTCAAAAATAAACACATTCCATATGAAAATTTGATTTTTCTTGTTGAATTTACGTTGTGATGCCCTATATCTATATATAATGCAACAGTTGAAGGAGTTTTTTCCATTGGTAATGATTTTTGGACAAGTGAGAAATCAATATTGAATGTTGATACTCTAGCTACAAGAATTACCGTAAAAGTCAATATGAAGGATATTTCTTGCTCCAAACTTTCCTATATATAGTTAAAAATGATATATTGACAAGAAATATTTATTTAATGGGAAAATATTCCTTTAATTAAATATTTAAAAGAGTTGTAAGCATAATTAATGTATTTTTGTTTGAATTAATAACGTTTCATTTATTTACGCTGCACTTATTTCTTAACTTTTTTCGTCCTCCTTTCCATGGCAAAAGATTGGTCACTTAAGTAACAATCAAAAACTATATTTACATTTGTATGTCGCGTACTTACATTTTGATACATCTGTCACAAAATCCATCGCTTTTACAACTTTAAAATTTGTAGAACACTTATAAACGTAATATTATGTACACTAAAAATAACTGTAATTCCAAAAGTTAGATTAAATCTTTAAAAAATTTATCCGTCGAATTTTCCATAATTTTTAACAAACGTTGTGTAATACTTGAAATTTGTGAAAGTTTATTAGAAAAAAAATTATATTCATTCAATAGGAAATAATTATTTTTCATATTGCGGAAAATATCAGCTCTATGGATGGAGTAGATTTTGAAGAAAGTGTACCAGATTCTAAAAAACCACAATTTTGAGAAAAAACCAATATAGATGATTTTCTGTACGGGTTGTAGGCGTATTTACAATTTTAAATTCAATTTTCGAACGTTCTATTTATTAAATTTTCAAAATCAGTGGAGTGGCCTCGATTTTTCACCCACTAAAATAGAAAAATAAAGAAAAATTAGAAATATTTTAAAGTCAATGTTTCCTAACTTTCCCCATTTTCATTGCAGCTGGGCAAAATTGAGATAAATATCCATGACACTTTTTGAACTAAAGGTACTTATTCATTTCGCAGGTCCAGGCGATAAAGTCGCCAAAATGATACTAATCAAGGCCAAACGGAATATCTCCGCTGGTAACCTTTTATTACGTAATTTTCGAAATAAATCGCTGCCATTTCTTATCATTTCTTATTATGCTTAAAACTGCAACATGTGGTAATAATTATGAAATGAAATTATACTTTGGAGACGAAATTCGATAACGCAAAAACATTTTTTCACAAGTATATTTTATGCTGTAGTCAATAAATTTCGCTTGGCGAGATTTGCGCCAAGCGAAACGGAAAAGTACCCAAATTTTTAATTTTTTAATTTCTTAATTTTGTTGTTAAGAAACAGATATTCCATCTCTGATTTCTTAGATGTTATTATTTAGGAGAATTTGATAGTTAGAGTTTCCGAAAATGAGTAAATCCGAAAATTAATTAATTAACACCATAATTGAGTTCGGTGCTTTTCCACTTCGCCGGCCCAAATCTTACCAAGCGAAATTTATTGGCAACAACATACAGTTTACATATAAAAAAATGTTAATGCGTTATTGAATTTTATCTCCGAAGTATAATCTCATTTCATGATTATTGTCACAAGTAACAATTTTAGGCAAAACGTATTTCTTTTCAAAGAATCTGACAGAATCTTCCTCTGTTCTGGGAAAATCCCAATTTTTCATTGATTTCTCATCCACTTTTGACAAAAAAGAAAAAAGACGTTACTGATAAGAAATGGCCTCGATCTGTTTTGAAAATTACGTAGTAAAAGGTTACCATTGGAGATATTCCTTTTGGCGTCGGTTTGTATCATTTTGGCGACTTTATCACCAACGCCGGCGAAATGAAAAAAGTACCAAAATTTGCGGCAAATAAATATTTTAACCATAAATTCCTTCGATCTCTGTGTGTCTGCGATTCCGAGATTAAGACAGAAAACAGAATACATTTATTACCTTATTCTCCATGTTTTAAACAGTACGACTTCTATTTGTAAGGAAGTTTGAAAACTAGGATACTTGTATAACACCAATAAAACTTGACATTAAATGACCTGAAATTACCAAATGAACGTAAGATATCAACTTTAGAATTAGATATATAGCTGAAAATAATGAAGATATTTTTTTCAGACTTCACTTTAACTTACTTTTGAATGGAATTCTTTTCAACAATCTGTTTCACTTACATTTTCCCTCAAAATCGGCTTTTCATTGAAGGAGACACAGTACCTTAAAAATGACCGAAGTATCTGAAACGTTCTATTACCTTGTTTTAATCCAAAGACTTTTCTAAATAAATGCACTAAATTTCACAGCTCTCTACGCACATTATTTAAAGTCTCTTTAACAGTGTGCTTTGTCAATTCATTGACCTTCAAATTTTTATGATGCCTTTTATTTTTCAGGAAGGTCATGTACTTAAAATACCAGATCCTTTTTTTTGTAAAGAATGTAAAATTTTGATTTTTTTTCTGCTTGTTTCGTATATAAAATGTTTGATGATTTCGCGCGCGCTTAGAATAAAGATTTTGGTAAATACAATCCACAAAATTAAGTTAGATATAGGAGGGGGGGGGGGTGTTTACTGCTTTTCAAAGTGTCTGACAAAAAAAACTGTAAATTTATAAATAATGCTAGTGAAATAAAACCCATTGACAGAAGTGTGAGAAACACTTTAAAGAAATTAAGGAAAAAAATTACTGAAATATAGGAAATTTAAAACATAGAGAAATAGTTTAAAAAAATTAATTTTTTTAAAATAATTGTTTGAAATTGCAGGGTGTTTTTCAGAACTGTATATTTTAAGTGTGCTCAAATATGACGAATGTAAGCTTTTTCTTATAAATATCTCATACAAAAATTTTGTTCTCCGGGTAAATATTGTCATGTATCCAAATTTTTAACAGGTTTCCAACTCACTATATTTCAAAGGTACGTAAACAATGGCACTGCATTCAGAGCCACCCCTTCCCCTGTAGTATTTCAAAATGCATAATATTCAAAATTTCAATATTCAAAAAATTCAAATATTTTATCTAAAATTGGTACCTGGAAAATTCTGAAGATACATATACATTACGACATCTGTACATATTATTTAGGTGCTCCTGTGCTTACGTCACTCACATTTTCTCTTGTATATTCAATTTCAGCCATGAGATCTATCTTTGTGTCCATCCTGATCCTGGCTGTGATGTCCGGGGTGTGCCGAACCGAGTCCTACTCCATGGCATGCGCCATGGGACCCGACGGAAAAATGAACTGCGTCAGGAACAGCGACCCCAACGGGAACTATGCAGGGGCTGGTTCCTACAGCGGTAGCAGTGGTACAGGAGCAGTCGCCGGGGCTGGGACGCCTGGAAACGTTCGATACAATTACGGTAAGATTATAAAACAGCCTTGATAAGTTTCCTGATTAAATTAATATAAATTATTATGGGATAAATTTTCATTGCTTACTCAAAAAATAAAAAAATTCCAGTTATTTAATTGCTGGTGTAGTCTGACCATGAATGTAGCAAATGCAGCAACCTCTGAATCAGAATACTAAACGGGATAAATAAATATGGCGAGGAACCACACGAGGAATTTCTTTCCATGGATTGATTTGTTAAGTTATAAGGAATGTCGTAGAACAAAGACTATATTCCTTGTGCTGTCTGAGTGACCCAGAAAGGTATCCAATACAAATTCTATCTTAATTATATTTACTGACAACACACGCAAAAAAAAAAAAAAAAAAAACACAAAAGTTTATGTACATTTGCCATTTTCATGGCTAAGAATAAAGTGTGTGAATCAGCCACCCCCCCCCCCCAGCTCAAACAAATAACTCCTTTTCCCAAAGGCTCCCCTTTCTTCACTAGCTTCATTTGAAATCTGAAAAAGGCTCGGTACTTTAAGTCGAATATGTTGAGCGAAGAAACAATTGTAGGGTTGGTGGCATGATATCCTTTTTCTTTCGAGCATTATTAAAATTGTATAGAAATTCGTTTGACGCTGTTATCGATGATCTTTAATCATTATTGAATCCCGTTGTAAGCGTAGGGTACTTCATTTGTTATGAAAGACGTGACCTGTATTTTGGATAACTCAACAATTAATTTACAAAATTTAGCAACAACTCGTGAGTGCAATGAAAGAGCAATAAACGTAAGTGGTACTTCAGAGTTGGATCAGTCTTCTGAAGCATCAGAGGATGTTATTCTACCCCGTGGAGGGGGAGAGAGATGATGGCCTAGAAGGCCACTGCTGTTTCGAACCATGGTCAAGTGGGTCCGAAGAAAAATTAACCGGTCTCTTTTTGCTGTGGCTATACCAACTGGGCTGAAAAGACGTATCATCTGGCAGATAAGAAAGGCGTTTTAACTTCTGGGCTCTGTTGTAGAAGAGAGTCGCTGCATACTCCCCCTCCAGTAGCATCGTGATGATATGAAGAGAAACATTGGTTTGTACAGAAGGTTGCTTTGATTTTTTTTTCAGCCATTACTGCAAATGATATACATCCTCTCCCTTTTGAGTTGAGTTTTCTTTGGGACAGTTTTCATCTGAATCATTGGCTGTCCATCCATCCCTTTTTCATCTGAGTTATTGGACGTATCGAGTGGCGGGTCTTGTCTACACGTGCGTCAGAACCGGGATATCGCTAATCGTGATTTGTGTGCGTTTGTCTTAGTTAGACATACAGAGGCAAGTGTTTTTGCGTCGAGGGCATATGCAATCAGTAGGTAGAGGCTGTGCTACCATCTAGTGTTCAAGTCTTGAGTCATCATTTTGGCGCTGGATGAATATTGGGGGATGTTATTCTACCCAGATCCCGTCAAGGGAGAGAGAATTGCTGATCTAGGATACGGCTGCTGTTTTGAATCCTGGTCCAGTGGGTCCGAAGGAAAGTTGACCGGTGGCTCTTTGCTGTGCCTCTAACAACCGGACTGAAAAGATGTCTCGTATGGCAAGTTAGCTAAGGCGGTTTAACTTCTGGCGCTGTTGCAGAAGAGAGTCGCTACAGTACCCTGTGTTGCATGCCTAACCTCGAATATTATAAAGAGCGAACCTGCACTCATGCCACTGTTAAATAAACAGTGAGGATCTGGTGCTGGTGGGAGAAAAAGCAAGAATTGCTTGACACCCTCGAGTGCAGAATTCAGCCAAGACAAAACGTATCGTAATGAAATATAAAGATAGATAACTGTAACAGTATTTGTCACTGTTTAACCAAATTTCATATTCACGATCTCGAGGTAGCATAGTTAGGAGAGGAACGAACTAGTATTCGATCGATAGAGAGTTCGGATCTCGTACGCCTTAGACTGCAGCCTTGAGGGGTTTCAAGGGCTGATGCACGATTCATAAATTGTGATTTTTTAGTCCTTTTGATGATGTAGAGTGGATAATAAGAGCAAGATGCCAGCTCATGCATTGACCTCATCGTCTCTTCATGGTTAAGAATTAATACGAGTGTATCGGTTGTATTTAGTTGAATTTTTAGCAAATTCCCAAACTTTGTTATTGTTTTTTTGAAACTTATTTGAGTATTTGTGTAAAGTCCCGTCGATCATTTTCAAAGGACAATTAGGAGTGGGGACAGCTTAGTTGTCGTCCTCGTAACTCGAGCGAGGTTCAAAATTACGAGGTTTGTCACTATTAGCGCTTATGTTGCTTCTAGAGCGACGTTAATGAAACCTATTAATCATTCATTTTCCCTTGATCCGAAAATGTCACCAGACGATGCGATATTCCGCCATTAATGGAAGGTCAGAAATGAAGCATGGTTCTTCCTATTTTGCTTCTTTGTTTGTCGCCTGAACGAAAAGGAAAGAACTTGATGCTTTAAACACGTGGTTCTTTTCAAACTGTTGTTATTATTTTAAACAAGAGATCTATGAGTCATAATAGTAACTGTTATTTTTCTGGATTTTTTTCCCTTTGCATTTCAAAAAAAAAAATGTTAAAAAATTTGGGACCATACTACTACAAAACAGAATGCTGTATAGCGTTTTGGAAGGTAGAAAATCGAGGCATTACAACATCACAAACGGACGCGATACATCTTCATTGTTGAAAACGAACATTGATTGATTGGCTGTTTGTGTTAATGTCACCCATGGAAAGAACGCGAAGGGAAATGGCCTCGGATTCCGTAATTATGAAACACGGGCAAGTGTCGAGAACGATACTTCAGGTGGCACTTCCCTCTTTTAACTTCTACACCACGCCAACGGGAAGATTTAGACCTCACCAGATTCAACATACATCACACTCAGGCGAGTCTTTAGTGGCATCAGAAGCAGATTTGATGGAAAGTCCGCGAGTTCGGGAAACATGATCACTCAGCTACTGTGGCGTTGAAAACGCACAAATATTGGAGGCAAGAAAATATTTGCTGTTAGAGTTTCTATCTGAACGGCGACTACTTTCTTCTAATGTATTCAAGAATATATTGAAGATTGATTCACTACTTTTCTGCCAATTGGAAAGCTTATAAATATGAGGAAGTGAGAACAACGGACTCGAACTTTTTAATACTAACCTCTGTTCATCCGTAGCATGGTGTGTCTACTCAAACAATTTAGAGACTCCGGTAGGGGAGACCAAAAGGGGAGAATCACGTGTTACCACTTAGATTCTTATATGTAAATGAATTTCTGAAACCTCGAATTCACAATGAAGATGAAGCTGCTCTCTTGAAAGGAATTAATTGCGGCAACTTTAGTGGTTGGCAGGATTTCGCATGCGCCAACCCTTGTTTTTTACACGGTATACGTTCCTCGGAAAACCGTGAAAAAAATTTCGTGTAAAAAAATACATGTAACAAATGGTAAATTTGCGGATACGTTCCACAACTTTAAAAAATCCTGTGACATGAAAAAACTCTAAATATTTTCCCAAAAAAAACGCGCAAAAAAAGTAATAATGAAATCCATATTACAGATTTGTAAGACAATTCATTTCTGTTACAATAAAAAATTAAATTAGTGTATAGTGAAAATTCAATGTGTAGTTACATACGACATATAAAAATTCAAATTGAAATTAGGAATAAAACTAATAACTAGCAACTATTCATCGCTGCTTGATAACAAGCGTGCACGTTTATTACGAACTGGATCAAAAATATCATCATTAGATGTGTCAGAAATGTCTATCACAACTGTCGGCTATGATTCAAATGAAGAACGGCTTCTGTTGGCTTTTTTGTTGTTGTTGTTGCAAAGTCTTTTATTAGTGGTGTTTTTTTTTGGGGGGGGGGAAGGAGTTCTCATATACTGCTACATAAAACTTAAGATTACGTTGAAATTTTAATGCACGCTCTATGTCAAGATCATGAGTAAGAAAATGTTCCATACTTGTAGCAAATTTCACGCCCTCGCGAATTAAATCAGCTGTTAATAGCTGAAAATCTTCGACTTGGTCATTATCGACTTCTTTATTACCACAAACTGTCATAAAATAGATCAAATCATCAGTATTACATTACATTACAGTTACATTCGATCATTTCATCCATAGGGCTTTCTAGCATCAATTCTTCGATGTCAGCCATTAGCATGTTGTTGAAATCTTTGCCACCAATTACATTTGATAGAGTTATAATTTTCGAACACACAGCTGATTTATTTTAAAACGAAATTTCCACTTTTGACGCATGCTGGCAAATTTTTTTCCAACAAGCATATAAGGTTGATTGGCGCAACTGTTTGATGGCAAAAGAAGCACGTGTAACACAATCCATAATCGTAAACTTTCTCTGTGATTCCGTAAAAGTCAAA
>BMAW01115998.1:0-40116 GCA_019974015.1 Nephila pilipes | reverse complement strand
ATTAGATGGAATTTTATGGCAGTAGGATTAAATAATGAGGGCCTGTCATTTCAATTGAATGGGCAAGCCTTTTGAAAATGCTTGAGATACTTTTGCTATACAAAAGAATCACACATTCCAAATTGTGGAGGAGTTCGAAAAACGTCTTTAGAGGGGAATGAGACTATATCCTCTAAGTTCCTAACTTTAGTGGAATACATTCATAATAAATGTCAAATGTGTATTGGAGTTTGAGAAGGTCACTCTTCTTATTGAATGATTTTCTTGTCATTATTCCTGAAGAAAAAGATTTTCGCGATTTTTGAAATTGCTTTAAGAAGCAAATTTTAATATTCTTTTATTATCTTGCTTTTCCATACGGCAAAATATAGGACATTTAGTTTTATATTTAATACATACTATGTTTCTTATCTTTAGTGACTGTCTGTTATTAAATACTTTAAAAATTGTGTTTGTTTCTTAGCTATTGTCAATTAGTTTATATTTGGAACTTAATAACAACTCATGAAAGTTACGAAGCAGTTTAAGCAGCAAAATATCTTTAGTTTGCACTTATTTTGTATGTTAAGTTTGTTAATAAGTGCAAACTAAAGATATTTTGCTGCTTAAACTGCTTCGCAACTTTCATGAGATGGTATTGAATTAAAGTTTCTTTACTTTTCAATCTCTTTGCAGATTTTGAAATTTATTTCCATTTTTGCTGTGCTGAATAAGTTTATAAATTGTAGAACTTGTGCTATTTATGGATGTCATTAATTAAAAACTCATTTGAGGACAGATTTTAAAAGTTTCTTAGAATTTCAATACTTTTGACACAAGTTAAATATTTATTCAGCAAAATTTATTTTTATAGTGTCGAGTTATTTTTTCGGATAAAGTAGATGCTAAAAGTACCATAACAAATTTATCTCTCGCGTAATGCGTTTTTAATTATCTGTTAAATGAATAACGTATGAAGTAGCAACTAAAATGAATGATGTATGAAGTAGTAGATTTATACGCTGAAGAATATATTCCAGAATCATATATAAACAAAAGAAATTGGTTGTATGTTAAGAATAAAAAAGAAATAAAGATAGAAAGGAGCAAAAACATAACTGGTTCTTAAAAGAAAAAGTGATTTACTGAGCTTCCAGTTTTAAGAATAACATCAATCAAGGAATGAAAAGTACGCCATTTAACCGGACGATAATTAATAATGTATAATTTGGCATGACAATATATGTATGTCATTGCCTCATACGTTTATAATTTGACATGATATAAATAATAAAGTCATTAATGACTACATATATTTTGCTAAAAAAAAGTAATAAGGGACTTAATAGATTTGATAAAGATACCAATAATTTTAAAAAATTAAAATATATATCTTTTTTTATTATATGTAATTTTTTACGCTAAACCTTAGTTATAAAAGTGACAGGTAATATATCATACGAAAATTAGTACACAGCTTACAGTAGTTAAATTTCTAAAAAAATACTATTAATCCAATGAAAATCATTGCATGATGTCTTTAGATGGTGCACAAGTCATACACATAATTTCATTCATCAAATTGTTGTTTCTATTGTTTGCTTTCATTCGAATAATTCTCAATATTTCATTTATGATAATAGGAGATGTGAGTTATACCGAATTTAACGTTCTTTGTTTTTAGTGACACATATTCTTAAAAATTCTTATTTCAACTTTGATTTTTTACGTACCTAATAATTATATTTTAATCATTCAATAGAACTATAAATAAAAAAAAATTCTCTTTTTATTTTAATGCGAACATGAATTTTTAGGCGTATTTGAATTTAGGTACCATTTTAAAAAGAAATATTCAATAAGTATGCAAGATATTTTAATCATAAATACATAAAAAATTATACAGAAAATAATAAACCAACACTTTTTTATGACATTACTGTCTTATGGAGAAAAAGTACACATTTTTATAAGTTTGAAAATTTTAATATTTATTTTCCTTTTTCAAATAAAAAATTATTTCTTAAAGTATTCTTTATAGGATCATCCAAAATTTGGACCACGTAGTGTAATGTTTTTTATTATTATTGTTATCAAAGTTAACCTAAACAGAAATGTATCTCAAAAATAGAGTCAATATTTACTTAAAATGAATAACACATATTTTTCTCTAAGAATCACTTTCATAATTCTACAGAATGACAATAATTTCAATATTAGGCACACAAAAAAAAAACCTAATCTCTGCTAATGATTTAAAATATATGTCACGAAAAAGGAATATTTTATACGGAATTTTACTATTTTTTTTTATATGTTTTGGTTCCCTTAAGTATATTCTTTTGCAATGGTTTACTTACATTTTCACAATACTTTATAAATATGTTATATTATGATCAAATATTCTGCAGATGAACAAGAATAGATAAATATTTTTCCTGGATTATTGCTGAATGTAAATGGATGGAAGATATCCAATTAGTACAGAGTATTTATAATTACTTGAAATTTGCAACACTGTGATAAAATAATTACTCCCTTAACAATTATTAACAAATTTTAAATTCAATCAATTAATTTGTGCTATCTAATCTAAAACATACCGATAACTTAAATGAATATAAAACCAAGTTTTATTATCTCTCTATGGGACACCATGTCAGAATAACTGGATATTGATATCAGCGTCAGACACTACAAATAAACATCTCAATGGATCATATCAATTGCCCCATCCTCTTTGAACAATAGGCGAATCCAATATCCCGTGTTGTCTTTGTTTTGATTCTTCAAATTTTGGCGCTTCAATTTATTACCTATAGAAAAAATAGATACTTTACCATTATTTAAAATATTTTAGGAGTTGTTTATTAATATTATACATAACAAACCGTTTCATAATTTTTTATGGAAGTTTGTTTTGGAGGAATGACACAGTTAATTGCATTTTTATTCCTATTAATACTTTAAATTAAAAAAACAGTAGAAAATCTTATTTGTACTTTTATTTTAATAAAAAGGCAAGTTATTGTGATAGATGGGTTCATCATCAAGTATATAGGGTGCCCAATAAAATAATTTGCTACCCTCTTAACTTCGGGATGGTGGCTGTTATATTCATAAAAGTGGTGTCTATGTATAGTAAAGTGGTCATGCGCTAATGAATAAAACCACCTATTCGCCACCAGGTGAAAACCAACGGAGTTCACATTTCTATCTCAGAAACGGAACAAGATAGGTAAAATAGTGATTTACAAAGTTGTAAAACATCATCGATTTAGTACGAAAAGAAATATTGGGAACATTAATGCGAAGAATAGAACGGTTAAAACGTGCATTTGCTTTTTTGTGATCTCCTAACCAGTGAAGTCATGAAACTTGAACCGAAGGAAAAACGATTATCTTTATTACGACAAAATTATACACCGAAATATGGCACAGAGGTATCGCTTGTGATTCCCAATCAAAAGAACCACGGTTCAAAATCCTTGGGTTGCATCTCTGTACTGATTGTCTTTATAAACAGAGTAGACAATACAAAGATCGTGTAAAATAGTGTCGCATCAACTCAAAGCAACTTGCAGTTGGGGTTTAAAATATTTGCAGTATACAAATACGTAATAGACATTACATTTGCTTACCTGAGACAGTCAGGTTTGGATAACCCTAAGCGAATTAGGCGCTCATCTATACCGACCAAAGCCTCAACAGGTTTTACTAGACTTGGATGCTAAGCGATGTTATGCATTGTGCAACTTTGTAATGAATCAGCCAACCAGTCAACATTCTTCAGAGATATAGTGCATACGGATGAGGCATGCTTTTCAGAAAATGGTATGTACAATAGGCTTAGCACCCATTACTGATTGCTGGAAAATCCTAAATGTTTTACCGACTTTCGACATCAAATGCGGTTTCCTATTAACTTTGGCGTGCAATTTACAATAACAAACTGTTCAGCCCAGTATTTCACAATGGCACGTCAATGGGTTAACGATATTTACAATTGCCAGAGAACATAATATGTGATTTTGAGGAAAATCTGTCGTTGTTTAATCTTAGGAATCTATGCTTTTCTAACATGTGCGCGTACCTGGTCACAAGACATCTCCAGTGAAGAAATCTCTCGTCAAGGAATTCGGGAACCAAATGTTTGGATATGACTGTTTCGGAGTGACCTCCATGTTCCCCTGATAGGACTCCACATGACTTTTTCCTGTGCGAATACATAAAAAAGCTGGTATATGCGACCCCTCCACAAACATTACAGTACCAATCGACGCGTGCCAACATGTCACTCTCTATGTTCTAACGTGTGCAAAGTGAAATTCAAACGAGGATTCAAATGTGCATTGCAGCTGACGGTGAGGAGTTTGATTTATGATGCACTAAAACTTTGTAAATCACCTTTTTTCCTTATTTCCTTTCGTTTTCTAGATAGGAATACTAACTCCTCAGGGTCCCTCCAGGTGGCGTTGAAGGCGATTTCATTCAGTGGTGCATGACTACTTCACCATAACTTGACACCACTGTTATGGGGGGGAAAGTTGCCTTTCAGAAGTTAAAACATATTGACTGCCACTGCCGATCACGCACCAGAGCATGGTGCATGTTGTGGTTCCGTCACCAATGTGCCAATCTTGGGCCGACGAGGGATGTGGGAGGATGACTCAGTAACCAAGCATGAGCTGGGATGGGAAATTTTCATCTGATTGATCATTCTCCAAATTATTTGGCACTGCATGCAGGGTATTTATATTGGTATTGGCCTGGATTGATTATTAGAACAAGCTATAAATAATCTTGGTTTCAAAATATATATTTTATTTTTCATTGAAAACGTAATCTTGTAATATGAGTTATGCTGATGACAGCTTGGAAAGACACTACCATTGTGAAATGTATACTTGTTTATAATATAGATTTATTTAAAAATAATGCGTCTGTCACTTATCTTTTCTTAAATTTTGATTCACTTTTGGCCTGCCCGTGCCAGCACGTAATGGGGTATTTGGGAAAAAAATTGACATATAGTTCCTACCCCGAGAGTAGTTAAAAAATTCTTTAATGAAAGGCTTAAATAGTACTTGGGTACCTCATAATTATCTCTTATTACTTTATTTAAATAATATTTCCTATAATAAATATGTTGGCATCTGGATACAATCTACTTCCATGTCAAGACATTAACTATCAATCCAATCCAAGACACAATTTTAACTATCAATCCAATCCAAGACACAATTTTAACTATCAATCCAATCTCTAGTGACTAGCAGTCAATGTGTAGGGGGGGGAAGACTTAAGTGAGCTCCCTGTATGAGAGTAAAAGAAAGCGTATATGTAATGAATGTAGATGTGAAATCATTTTGTAAATTCAAACCTTAATAAATCCAAAATGCAATGCATTGATTTCTACTTAGTAATTGCATAATCCAATAAATAAAAATTAATGAGTAGCAAAAATTTGATGTATAATCATTAAAATAATCCTGAAAAATTTAAAATATAATAATAAATTCAAATGAAAAGATATTAAATGTTTTCGGTTTTGAAAATAAGTCTAGGTACGAATAAATTAATATAATTAATTTTAAACATACAATGCATTTTAAGTATGCAATATATATTATTTTCAAACAACCAATGTATGTACTTCAAATAATTGGAAGAAGATTATTTTTGGCTGTATATATATGTATATATATATATATATGTATATATATATATATATATATATATATATATATATATATATATATATACATATATTTAATGAATTTTCTGATTTTAATATACACATTTTCTTAATTATATGCAATAACTCTTAACACAATTTTATTTTGGACTCAAATATTGTAATATAATTCAAACAATCATTTTGAGTTAGTAATAAAGCTGAATTATTTTAAAATATTCTTTTCCTTTTCATTTAATATGCACGAAAAGAAAAGAAAACAATTATAAAGATAATCTTTGAAGTATAAAATTATTTTTCGGGTAATATATTATTGAAAATTACTTAAGTATGCTTTACATCGAAATTAAATATTTCATTATTTTGCTGGTAGTACTCATTAAACAGACAAATTGACATGCATAATAATATTCAATTTCTTAATCAGAATCTCTATAATATGTTCAACTTCATTCTTATTAAAACTTGAATTTTTCTAAAAGAGTAAATTATTTACAATATAATTTTTTTCAAAATATATGGTGTATTTTCTAAAGAATGTATTTTGAAAATATTTGATGGTGTCGATAAAGTAATATAATTTAGTAGTAACTACAAAATGTAAAAAAATAATTGTGTTAATAATTGTCTATCAGAAATAATGGTGTGAACAGAAAACGTGAACTCAAGGCTTCTCTTGATTAATTAAAATTTATTCCTCAAAATTAATTAAACAGAAATTCGCGTTAAGCGAATCGCGTTGTATGAGACATGTTATACATTAAAGTGATAGATTCTCAGTCATTTTTAACTTATCACTACAAAATCCAAATAAGGTATACGATGAGAAAAGGTTTCATTTAAATAAGATAATTCATAATAAGAAACAGCTAAAAAAATTCATAAGAAAAAAGTAAGAAAATATTTAAAAAATCGAGAAGGAATTTTAAAACTACTTTATTCAGATTCTCAAAGAAATAAAATCTTTCATAACAGAAATTGTCTTTACTTGTCTTATTACGTAACTTTTATTTTTATTTTTTCTAGGTATTTGTAATTAAAAAATTTTATGTTTTTCTTTTACTTTTCCTATAATCTAAAAAATAATTTGTAAGTTTTGTTTGGAATTTTATAAAACATTTGCTTATATTTTGATTCCTGTTTCTTTAATATTTTTAATTTATGCTAATTAATTTGTTACATTAATGAAATATCACTTAAAAATGACTTGTAAACAAATTTTAATTTATATAAATAAATCTCATTTAGAAAAAAAGATTACAAATGACAATTAGAATGACGAAAATTGCATCTGAACGATTGAATTGATTGCTGTCATAATAAAAAAAAAATAAAGAACAATCTTTATTTTGCTTTAAATTATGCCTTACAAAGAAGTTACGATTTTATAGTAATTTGAAGAGATATGCGATATATGGTAAACATCCTGAAAATATTTGACGATTACACGACAAAACTTTGGAAGATATGTCTGGAATTTGCTGGAAGATATGTCGTGCGAAAAATCGTTTGGTGAAGCTTCATGAGATCATTCTTCGACAAGTGAGGGAAGAGATGGAAAAAAAAGTGGGATGCTTCGCAAATTTAGAGGTGGGAAGATAAGAAAAAGATGATACCAACAAAAAAAAAGCGTCAAACAAAGAGAAAAATATTTTGCGCCCACCCCCCCCCCCCCCCCCCCCCCCCCCCCCCGGGGGGGGGGTGCTATTGCACCAAAAGGGAATCGAACCTGTTTGCAACATCTCTGATACAAGTGACAATCGATCAATGATCGTTTATAGAATTCTCCACATTGCGGCAATATAAGATAATACTATTAAATTTCTTATATGAGGTTTCGACGACTTTTATTTTCCTCTTTCATATCTTTTACTTTAAGTTCAAGCAAGAATTTTAAAAGCAGTAGATACAGCATTTGTAGAGTGTCATATTTTCCTTGGAACTCGATACATTTCTATGGAAAACAAATATGGCTACTAATGGTTCATGCCAAAGCGTATTATTTAATCCTAAATCATCTCAAAACATTTATTGAGGGGCGGTTATTTTTTAAAGACACTAATGGAACTTTTTACGATCTTATCTTCACAGATGCCAAAAAATCAAGGGTTTGAAAAAGTGATGAGATCGATAAGAAAACTGTAAAAATTTTTATATGTGTGGATTGTATTATGTTGATATTGGAATTAAATCCAAACTTTTATTTTAAATTACATTAGTAAAAATAGAAAAAATTTTAAATAGAAAAAAGGATTTTGTTCTACTAACTTCTTTCAAGAAATATCTTTAAAATAAAAATATATATTTATATCAGAAAAGGTGAAATTTTATGCTTCATCCTTATAGCATATATAAAGGCACTTGAACAATCACTTGTGTATAGGCCTTTTACGCAAATTGAAATGAAAACGTTTGCGAATAGTAATCAATTAGAAAGTATCACAGTACCAAATTTCATCAATGGTTCTTTGCCTATTCGCGTGATATTGCGTTTAGTAATGAATTCTGCTCTTAACGGAGATTAATTCTAAACAGAATCTTTTAATTTTTAACAATTATAATTTAAATCAAATTTCTTTGTGAAAATGGTATGCAAATCCCTATTACAGCATATACACAAAAACGATTTACATGCGAGAAACTATTTAAGTTTATCATTGATTTAATCGAACGCATTACTAAGATAACATTTGAAATAATAAAGGAAATGTGAGCTAGCGTTCAAGTTTACACAAGACTTTACTACCAGTGATTTCTTTGTAAAGGTAACATAAAGTGGCGATATATCGATTTACTTAAAATTTGAGAAAGATCTCGAAACAGTTACAATAATTATGTACTTAGAAATGCAATCGCTGCAAGCAAGAAATTAATAAATGTCGAAACGTTTTCTCATACTTTTAAATAAAAAATAGACACGGTTACTTTGGCATGGTTAGATCTCAGTGATAAAAAATTTATATAGTAGTTTGGAGGTGTTTTGGTCAATAATTTGCTTCCTCAGCAGAGGAAACATCGCCTCCTTTTCATTGTAAAGATATAAATCCTGCTCATTGGAAGGGTCAGCATTGGCAAGCTATGTATTTTGTAATAAAAGATATTATTACGAACATGAGTTGATGCTTCCCTGCAACGTTTCTCTTATCAAAGAAAAGGTGGATTTATAGAGATGTCACCAGTTAACAAAAGAGAGTTAAAGCAATAACCCTTCCCCTTGGCGATGGATTTGGGCGATCATTTGGTGACTTTAGTGACCAATCGGGGAATCGTAGCCGAATGAATCTGCTGGAGATACGGTCTCAATTTAGAGGAACTGTTACGTAGAGTCTTTCTTTGCTTACTCTGTTTAGGAGATCGATCGGGGTATCGACTGCACGCTTTAGGCTCTTGAATTAGAGAGTGCTGGGTGAATATGTAAAGAAGCAGCATGTATTTGCTGGGAATCGCCGGATCCAACTCTTGAAGTGCAGAATATTAATGTGGAGGCTGTCCACAGTGAAGAGTAATAAACTGGTGAGCTAAATGTAGCTTAAATAATTGTGACTTTACCTAATGTGTGTTTTGTTCCTGTATCTGTGTAATTGATTTGTGCAAGTGCTGTGTATCTGTTATTGTCTAACTGTGTGTTGTCTTGAAGATATACAAATAAATCATTATTTGTTGTTATCCTCAGAGTTGGACTTGATTTTCACTACCCGCACACCGACAGAGGAAAGAAAAAAAACATCACAATAATATTGTACTTTTTTCTGTTCTTAAGGAACTTAGCTTTTTCCAGATATTAAACAATTTATAAGCAAAAGTTCATCGTGTTTTGAATGGAACGTGCACATGATACAGCATGCGTATACTATAATGTTTGACATATTATGCCTTAATGTTCTATGGCACATTATTAAAGACTATCTATTGACAAATTACGATCCACAAATGTATGAAGAACGAAATAATTGTTTATTTCGTGGAAAAAAAATTAAACATAGTAGTACTCCGTCCATCGTATATTTAATACTCCTAATCTCTCCTTGCAGGTATCTAAAAGCACAAGATCATTAATTCGTTTATCGCACTATTCACAAGTTTTGAATATATGTTTCGATATAATTAAATATGTAAATATGTAGAGCCTTACGAACTTCTCGAGAATTAAATAAGAGTTGTAGATAAAAAAAAAACTGGATTTCTTATTTAATACGTTTGTTCTGTACAAGAATACATTGACATTCATTCTGCATTATTTACCGGCTTCATCGATTGCTTGCAAATTATTATAGAAAAGCACAATTCAGTCTCTTCAAAAGGAGTTGCATACATCATGTTGTTGAAGAATCCTAAAATCGTTCACTATATTCTTTGCTAGATTTTTTAAATCAGCTTAGATTCTACACTTTTAATAGTACCAAGACATCCAATGAATTCTAAAACATTTAATCTAAATCCTCTTGTATTTTTGATATATATATTTGCATATTATTATTAGTAGAGCTTAGATTTTGTGTGTGCCTAATAATGATATTTCAATCTTTCTATCGAACTATATAAATAATTTGTTCATCATAAATAAATTTCCAGTCTTATTTAAATATGGACATGTTTTGCGAGATATATTTGCATTTAGGTACCATTTGAGAAAAATTATAACACGATATGGCTCCATATTTCTTACGCTTCTACATAATGTACTTATGCATATAGTAAGCCTAAAATATTTTTTCTCTAAATAATACCTAATTTTTAAGAAATAATTTTGTATAGTAAAAAAGAAAAAAATCAATTTCCAAAATTACGAAGTTCTATCATTTTTCAAGGAAATATACAGTAATATCTTCAAAAAAATAGGTTCGCTGTATTTTGTGTATAATTTTCTATTTGATGAGTAATATATTTTGTATATTTATGGAATATTATCTTTAAAAATGGTACCTAAATGCAAATATATCTCTCCAAACATTTCCATATTCAAACGAGAGAACAAAAATCTTTATGACTTAAAAATTTATTTTACAGTTCGATAGAAAGACTGAAATATAATTATTAGGGCCACAAAAAAACTAAGCTCTACTAATAGTTTGCAAAGATATATATCACAAAAACAAGGAGTCTTAGATTTAATGTTCCAGAATTTCTCGGATGACCTAGTACCCTTAACATCAAACAAATTCTAAAGAAATATTTCAAGTTCACTCTACAAGAAAATATATATTTGAAACAAAGCTTAAAAGTTTGTTAACTGCGAGAAGAAATGAATTCGAAGTCTGTTAACTGTCCCCACTTTCAAATTGGTTATTTTAAACTACTGAATGATGACAAAGTGGCTCTTGTAATAATAATGGTTTTGTATGTATATAAATCTTTATGTATAGAAGACAATGATCGATGATGTATTTTATATATTTTGTAAGAGGAAGATTATGTATTTATAATTTTCTCCATATCATTTTAAATAATACTGAACTGCATAAAGTTACATTTAATTTAAATAAAGTTACATTTGTTTCCCTTCTTATATGAATATAACTCTTGTATTTTTCTATTATATGTGAATATAGTGCATTTAGTAGAACTTATATACATATGGAGAGAACTTATATATACATAAAAAAAAATTTGTAATTGACATTAAAATCAGCTATTCAGAACTTGTTGATTAATGAAGAAAATATCATCATCATTCGTTCAGATATTTAACAAGTTTCAATCGATGCAATCTCTTTTTTTCTCTCTCTCTCTCTCTTTCATTTAAATCAATTTTCTTCAAAGTCTCCTAAGAAAAAAAAAAGATTGCGTGACTTCACATATCGCGTTTTCTCCTGCTTCATTAAGATCACCTTTTACTAATCCTTCTTTCCCTCCTAAATGAAATTTTCATCACTCACCTGACTGTGACATCATCACATAGTCTTTCGACATATATGAACATACGATCTTCTGGTTTAATTGAACAGATGCTTGTAAAAAGGTTAGGATTAGTAGCGACTGCCATTAAATATTTAATTTCAACTCGTGACTTAACTGCAGCAAAAAATGTTGTGAACTGCAAATGGCAACTTTCACTAATTATCATTTCTTGATCTGTAAATTCTTGCATCGCTCTATTTATGATTGTTTTTATGACAGATTTAAAATCTTTTTTTTTTCTAAATCTGTGTTGTTTCAATCTAAAGAATCTTTACTACCTCAGAACGCATCAACCTACATTGGTAACATTGGACTTTTATCACGCTTATTCAGAATGGCTACGAGAATATAATTCGGAAACCGAATTGGAAGCTCCTGCAAAAGTTCCATTATTTTGGCTAGGAAACCCAGCAATACAGTTTGCTCAACTACAATCTCAATTCGGCAACAGCGAAATTACTCAGCAAAGCACCAAACATCACGCAGTCACAGGATCAGTAATATATATTTGCTCAGGTTAGAAACATTATAATTTCTCTTTTTGATGACGGTATCTATTGTTCAATCATATTTTAAAGGGGTGGCACTTGGATTCAGGGATTTTTGGGTGAGTAATGGAAAAGTTAAATATACAGATTTTTATGGCATCCTTAAAAATCTATAAGCAAGGATTCGACTTTCTATTAATTCCTTTTTCACAATAGATTTAACCTGACTTCGGCTTACTCCTGAAAGTTCATGGATTTCGAAAATGGGGCGTCCATTATAGCGTTCAAGATGGGTCATTTCAAAAAATTTGACCTTTCAGCAAGGAAGAAGGAATTCAACATAAAGAAAGCATTAGAAATTCCGATAAAATCCATTTGAAAGCATTAATTAGAAACTCACCAGATTTCTTTGATAAAAGTGGTCGCCCGGATAACATCCGTTGATAACTCTGAAAATGGATCGTTTTGAAAAATTACGCTTTTCTGAAAGGATGAAAATCAGCAAAAAGAAAGCATTAAAAGTTTAAATGAAATAGGTTTCAAAGCATTCGATTTAATATTGCGAGATCGACCAAATATGTTTGCCGATGAATGCAGACATCTCTTTAACATTAGAAAGACGGTTTTTCCGTATACCTAGAAAGACGAGAAGTGGTCATTTTGATCGCTCTCATTCAGCATATAAATACTTCTTTGTTTTTGAGATATTTTGCTGAAATAAGTTACACAATACCTTCAACTAATAAAAAAAATTTATTATCGCATTCATTACATACTATGTTCATGCTTTTATTTTATAATATTTTTTTTCATATTCAAGATATTACAATGTGTGTATACAATCAATTATTCAGAAATTACAATAATAAATACAAATATAGCACAATACACTAAGAAATATAATTATTTGAATTCCACAAAATATTTTAAATGTATACTGCTTTTAATGTTTGATTTTATAAAACATGATTTAAAAATATAAATATTTTGAAATGACATATTATTTCTAGGTGCTGTCTCCACAAACACCAAGCAAGCAAGTGATAAAGCTTCCAGCTAATGTTTATACCGGTAGTTTTCTTATAAATGACCTAGACGTTGATTGTAGCCAAGTCAAAAATTTTGAAAAAACTTGTACTGGCCATCGTCGGGAAGCGAATTTATTAATATACTTCCTTGCCGTCTGATTGGGCACATCTACACCATATTTAATCGAATTACAAAAATCAGTTACCTTCGGGATTTTCTTTTATTGTTTTCAACATCAAGTGTAGGATGTAAGGTACGTCACAGCAAAACATTTTCATTTTTCTTTATTGATAATCATTCAAGATGATGTCATCGAACTTCGATTTTGCTTGAATAAAGCTCTCCCTTTTTAGGCTTGTAGGATTCGGGTACTTGTTTCTTAGAGCGTTTCAATGTACCAGCCAGGCTAAGTCTTTTATTTTTTAATGTTTTAATTAATTTTAAAGATGTAAAATAATTGTCAGTCGTAATATTCCTTCCAGTATTCTGAAAAGGCTCTGCCAAGCAACGTACTACGTGTTCTCTGCTGGTTTCAGAACTATGTTTAATTTCAGTTTCTCCTATATATGGAAATCCATTCAACAAATTTTTAGACTGAACATCAGCTTCTAGCCAAAATTTAATACCAATTTTGTCTGGTTGTTTTGGCATATATTGAGTGAATGGGTAACGTTCTTTACTTAGAAATAGTAACTCATCCACCGTTACGTTTTCACCTGCTTTCTAACACAGAAGATACATTCAATGAACCTGTTCCAAACTTCCGATATTAGGACCTGTTTGATGTATTTTGGATCTTGTTGACTTTATATCAAAACACAAATAACTCATAATTTCTTTGAATATATTGTGAAACATACTTCTTGAAAAGAGTTAAGGTCCCAGGTCAAGAATGTTAATGGAAATTCCTTTTGAAATGGAAGCTTTGAGTGCATAAAGTAAGGAAATAAAAACGTCCAATTCTTCTAAAGATGTACTCCAACGAGCACTCTGTAAACATCGCTGAGTTTCCATTTCTTGGTACAAAAAGCAGAATCTTTTCATTTATAATGAGCCTCTAAGCACTAGTAAAGTTTCCAATAAATACATACCTAATGGTAAATTAGCTCAGTCCAGAAACTCCTCTAATTACATAATGCTACGGCCTCTTCCAAGAGAAAAAGAATCAGAAAAAACTGCACACCACAATATTCCCTTTATCTACTTCTACATTACGCTCATTCTAGTCATTTTTAGAGAAAAACTGGTCCTTCCCATTTTTTTTTCACTAATATGCTTCGCTTTTGACTCTTATTATGAGTCCGAATTTCTCCTCGGGAAGTACATGCTTGTTGAGAATCAGTGTTTATAAACGAAACTTCTTCATTTTCTGATTCAAAGGAGTAACTGTTTTGAGCAGATTGTGTAAAAAGTGAATATTCATTGGCTAAATACTCCAATTAATTCATTCCATCCTCCGGAATATATTCTTCATCATATAAATCCAATTTTTCATCTGAACCAGATTTGGCTTAGGGTATAGTTTGTAACATTTGAAAAATCTCTTTTTCCAACAGATTTCTTATACCATCAGATCTTTACGACATTATGAGAGAAAAGGAATGATGAACAAGTCAAGAACATCGAAAAAAAAGAATTTTTAATTCGAATAAAGTAACTTTAGATATCATTCAATCACAGAAAGAATTTCTCGTGACCAGCATGTTTTTTTTCAGCTCTCACCACCCCTTTCATCAAATCATATTCAAATAACCAAGAAAAGAATTACACATGATCTTCTGGTGTTTTTCCTTCTCTGCCTTTACCCTTATGCCTCTTTTTATCACATTCCTGCGAAACAAAGGACAAACAGTCCGCATAAAACAAAATATGTAATAGAAAATGTAACATAAGAAGTTGTTTTTATTCAGTGGTCAAAATGACCGCATAGGTGATTCTTTAACCTTTCAAGTATTAAAGAAGTCCTCGTTTTTAGGATGTACATTTTTAGATGTCATCATGGTGAAAACACAGTTTAGCCTAACCACTTAGAGCAGTTTGGAAAACCATCAAAAAGGACAATATATATAGGGTTCTGAAGTCTAATGCTATCATAGAACATACAATGAAGGGTAGTCACATTTTGCAATATATCATCCCAAAAAATCTTGTCACCAATGATGGTTAGGGGAAATTGCATTACAACTGAAATTCTGGTTAAAAATTCCAGAAGTTCCAGCCTTTATGTAAAAATTTTTTTTTAATGTATTTGAATTCGATAACGCTATTTCATTTTCCATTGCAATGCTTTACTGTCAAAATAACACTTTATCCTTCATTCTGTTGTGTATTTGAATTATTTCCGTTTGAAGAATAGCATTAACGAAACGTCTTTTTAATGTTATTTCATTTTAATGCTTTTCTATTCGAAAACGATATTTTTTTCGGTATTTTCCTTTTAAACAGTTTCGTGTTCAAAAGCACCTTTGTTATGCTATTTCATTTTCCATTATGTTTGGGATGTTAAAAATCATCTTTTATCATTACTTTCAATTATGTGTTATTTATGCTATTAACGGAATTTTTGTCTTACTTTACTGATTTCTACATATAATTTCTTTCGGTAAAAAGCCAACTTACCTCAAAATGTGTCATTCAGAAACGGTGTAATCTTTCTCCGCATTTAGATGCGTCAAATTTCACAAAGCAGCTTAACTTTTCCATTTATCCGGAGCAAGCGATAAAGTCGCCAAAAAGGATACAATCGACGCCAAACGGATTGCGTGCATTCTATGTATTGTTGCCAAAAAAGTCTTCTTGGAGAGGTTTGCGCCGGCGAAATAGAAAACTACCAAACCAGCTATTCGCACCGTATTGGAGCGATTTTAAGAATCCTGTAAAGTGTCCTCGTCAAAGTAGGATTAATCTGAAACTTTAGAAAACTATTTTATCACCATCTTTGATGAAACTAACTGACGGAAAAAAAATATTCTCCAAGGTGAAGATTTAGGAGGTAATAGGTCTTCCGTTTTGCTATGACAAATACAAAACAGCTGTAATGGTGATAATCTCTTGAAATCATAATGGCATCAAAGCTTTCCTTCTGAAATTTTAGCAATCCTAACTGCTTCCGAAAAACTTAGTAAATGTGCTGGTAAGGTCGGTAAATCGCAGATGTTATCTCAATAGAAGTACAAGCTTAGGAGTCGAATGTTAAAATGTAAAAGAACATCCCATTTCAACCATAGCGTAATCTGCAAAAAATAAAATTTGATTTGGAGATAAACAATGAGTAAACATTCACTGATTTGAAAGGTTCCGAACTATCTGAAACAAAAAATGAGTGAAAATGCAGTTTAGCCCAACCACTTGGCTCGATTTCAAAAATTGCCAAATTTGGCTATTTTTTTGGCTGAACGTTAAGTCCGCGAAATGGAACAGGGTAGCTACATTTGGCAAAATGCAGCCAAATAATTCTTGTCGCGAAGAACGGTTGGACTAAAGTGCATTCTAACCCAAAATATGTTACATTAAATTAAAAGAAACATTTCCAAAACTTGTAATATATAAGACACTTATAAACCGCATGATTAATCATTAATATAAAATCAGTATTTTTCGAGAGAAAATTGTCTTTAAATGTGTCTAAAATTATCAGAATAAAAGGCTCTATAAATATAGTAACATAAAACTTAACAAAAATGAAGGTTTTTTGAGATATATATATAAGCAACATTTAGCAGTGCAAAAATAATTTTAAAAATTATTAGAAATAACTTTTCAAAAAGGAAATGATAAAATGCATAAATAAATGTTTTCGTCAAGCAAAAAATTAATTTTAAAAGGGGCTTCTCTCTAATATAAACAGAGCACATAATAGAAAAACAAAAATTGAAAATTGAACCAAAAATTAGCATGAAGAGAAATATATTAGGAAAAAGAACGTAGATTTCTGTTTTATCCCCATATAATTCCCATTATGCAAACGTTGATGAAAATAAAACCAAAACATTTCGCTGACTATGCTAAGTTCTTTATATTAAATACTTATTTTGATATACGGGCTGTATATGGTAAATGCAACTGTAGTACCGCTTCAGTCAACATCGATTAAGAATCGATATCGTCAAATTTCTGATGAAATTATGTTGAAAATGTATGGCAACACTCTGTCACTGTAACAACCAAAAACAATGTTCGTTCTTATAGTTTTGTAATATTTAACAATATCGTGGTTAAATGTAAATAAAATATTGCAAATCAAAAGTACCAATATTATTGGAGTCTGAGAAGTGTTGTGATGTTAAACCTGCATTCAAATACACTTCAGAAACTATTCCTCAAATCCAATTTAAGCTTCAAAAGTTAATCATTTATAATAGTAATATAAAATGTTACTCAGATGTAATGTAATTGCAACAGTCATTATACCCTCAGATGGGCACGTTATTTTAGGCAATATATTTTTTTCTTACCAAATCTCGCACTAAAACAGTTATTGGAAAAGTTCATGTAATAAATGAACTTGACCTCAATGATACACTAAAATATACACTTCCAATCTGCAATTGCAAGTGAAAATAAAAAAAAAAAATTCGGAAGCAGAGATATTAACAGTTTTGCCCAATCACTGGGAGTGTACGGTAGCTTAGCTGAACCACTAACAATGGAAATGGTTTGTCGGTAAATCGCTAAATAGAGGGATTTCAGGGTACAACACGATTGTTCTACATGTGATAATTTTAAATTTATACAGCTTCTTCCCCTACATTCTCAGCGGGTATCTGGTCTATATTACGGTGATCCTTAAACAAAGTCGTCAATTTCGCGATTTTCTAAATGGCACCTGCTTGGGGGATTAACTACACATTCATCGATACTATAATGCCAAGTTCAGTTTTATATATCACCAAATTAAAGTGTCCTATTTACACATGCCAGAAATTTGGCATAAAATTTTTTTTTCGCTAAAATAGTGAACTTTCTACATTATTTCCAACAATAATTTAGTCTTCGGTTAAAAAATTTATTTTAAGAATTTAAATGATTAAAAAATTTAATTTCTTTAATTAGTGTATAACTTAGAACATCACTCACAAACTTAACGGACGCATTTTGATGCATTAAGTTTTAAGATATGTACCTCTAATTAGCAATTAAGTGTAAAAGGAATGAAAATTTCGAAGGAGATAAGTATAATTAGATTAACGAAGAGATACTTGCAAATGCACTGACGTAAAGAAATAAATGATTATATTCTAACGCTATTTGTCATTTTGTTAACGTATTAATTCCATATTATATCGAAGATTTTCTCTTTTAATAATGAGTTGTAAAAAGTTTTGACGTTAAAAATATTCATAAACTGGTATAATAACTATATTATTCCATTTATAATATTTTCAAAACATTTTTGTCAAAGAAAACTAATTTCATTAAATGCTCTCCTAAATGTCTAACTCAATTTTGAAAATTGAGTTAGATATATGGGCTTGACAAGGGCTTGAAATTTGTTACAAGTATGTAACAACATTTTCTTACTCACGATTCTGACATGGAGCGTGCATTAAAATTTCAACATAATCTTCAGTTTTATGCAGCAGAATATCAAGAGTTATATAAGCCCAACATGAGACTCCCCCTCAAAAAAAAATCCCGCTAATAACAGATTTTGTAACAACAAAAAAACATGGATTGTATTGTTATTTATTTTTTTTTGCATGTTTTTTTTTTGGAGGGGGGGAATATTCAGAATTTTCTCACCTTACGCGAATTTTCAAAGTTGTAGAACAGGTCCCCAAAGTTAT
This sequence comes from Nephila pilipes, assembly GCA_019974015.1. Lineage (NCBI taxonomy): Eukaryota > Metazoa > Arthropoda > Arachnida > Araneae > Nephilidae > Nephila > Nephila pilipes. Next base: position 21,238 of record BMAW01115998.1, on the reverse strand, counting down.
TATATGTAGCATGTATTTTAAACACGACATTTTTGCACGGTTTTCTAAGGAACGCATCTACCATGTAAGAAAAGAATTGGGTGTATTTGATTTAAAATAAAATTTCAAATCCTACTCACATACAGACATTTATTGATGTCCAGTGTACTTATGGAATAAGTTTATCGAAATTATTACACCCCTTCCTCTTTTGAGAGAAAGTCTCAATCCCTAGGGTAGAAGCAGGGTTCCCTAATCAGTCATAAAATGTCCTGTCAAATTTCATTGTGTCACTGCATCCCTCCCAAATAATCTATCAAGATGTTATACCTTTAAAGGGAGGGAAAGGAATTTTGAAAATATATATATAAATCGAACTCTAACTATTCCCGTGAAGGAGTAGAAAAAAACGTCTGAACCCTTTTCAGTGGAAGCGGCCGCATGGAATAATACGTTTGGTCACTTTTGGTGCGTCTTGAGCCGGATGGAATTTTATTTGCATAACGTTTAGATGGTTAATACTCGCGAAGCAAAACAAACAACCTCTCTTCTGCCTTGATAAAATTCGTTGGTAAGATTATTTTGATTCAATACACAGACGCGTGAGCATGAGAACAAAGAAAACGTTCTTTCATATGTTTCTAGCAGGCATATTCCAAGGTATGGATTTGGAAGATTTGATATTCACAGTGCTTTGCATCTTGCACAAAGCCCTTAAATACGATACCTGCAATTTCTGATCCGTGGAACTAGAAATGTCTTAAATTAAAATACAAAAATTTTTTTAATGTAAAAACTCTTTGCAATATTTCAATAACTATGCAACGTTCTAACTTCGAAATAGAGGAACAAGCTTCCAGTTATCTTCCCATGTTTTGAAGAGTTCTTTTAAAATTTTTAACTCGCTCGCTTAGTTACCGCTTGCAACACCCAAATTCAGAATTGCATTTTCTCTATTTTAACGTTTATGCGTAAGCTCCTCATTAGATTTTCCTTATAATTCTATTTAGTGTATACGTTAGATCTGCAAGTTTCATTCAGAATAATTTTTTTTCAAAATATATTACCAACAAATACGTTTGAGCAACTCTCTCTCAGTTCGACATTCAAAGTTATATTTTCAGATATTTTATTCTTATTAGAATTTTACCATCTCACAATTTTCTTCATAACTCTATAATATGATAATTTTTTTGTAACCAATAAACGTATATAAGCTATTGCTCTTTTATTTTCGTTGGATTTGTATCGAAATGCTCACATTAATGACATTTGAGCCTATTCGTTCAGTGATGAATCAATAATTGATACAGAATAATATTTATAAGTCAGTATCATCTCGTTATTTTACATAATCTAAAGTGTTCTGTATAAATCTGTGAAGGGATAATTAGATGCGCAAGCATACTCGAATACCTTACTTCAGATCATAAATTGCAAATAATCCAGGACAATTTAATATTTATAACGTCAACATATATTAATATTAAATATAGTAGTGTGTGTAAGAACATCACTCACCCAAATGGAACAAAAATCAGAATTGAAATTAGTTTAATATTTACAATAATAATAGCAGATGTGTAATTAATGAGATACAACCCAGAAAGTAATTAATGAAGTACAGAAATTCATCATGCTATTATAGAACAGTTGCAAAGATCAACTGTAGAGTAACCCCACAAACATCAGTGCAAGCAAGATTTCAGCATCCACAAAAGATTATATATCCAGATTATGTGAGAGGAGGTAGATGATGTCTTGACCGAATGAGTCTATGATCTGCTTTGAGATGTTGATTGAATTGGCGACTAGCATTGTCCTGTGACAATCGTACTCTCCACTTCACATTCCGCTTCTTTTGTCCTATATCACCCGCTGTAATTGTTTTAGGATTTCTAATAATGCTTCCTCCTTTTTCAAAACTTCAATATATATAGTTTCTTTACGTTCCTAAAACCAAAGGTCCTTATTTTAAGGGGCGACAGAGTTATTTTGAATTTCTTTTCAGAAAGCTTTACACTCAAGACGATACTACCCTTTTAAACAATTATTACTTCACTAAAAGTCTTGAACCGCACTTTTCTCTTCTCGGCAATCATTTCAATACAATACCACCACAACAAGAGTTTTCGACCGACAGGAACACACGTGCCTGCCTAATATTCCCAGGATTTCTTTTCAATGCAGTGAAGCCAACGTTGTTGAAAAAATTCTCTTTGAGCATCAGAGGTCGCTGTACTCTTAATTTCTTGACAGTCCTAGTACATGTACAGTATAATGAGAAAAATACATGATAAATTATTTACAGGTGCTTTTAGGTTCACAAAGGGCAGCATTAATTACCCAAAACTGCCACTTCTAGCAGCAATAATAGTTTTAATTCAACTAATCATCGAGTGAAATTGATCATGATTGACAGATACGGATGTATCATTTCATGTAGCTTTCAATCTATGCCAGAATTTATCAGTTTAAGTAGCTGCTGAGTAATACACAGAACTGGACTCATTCACGCGTAGCCTCTTCTGTGTCTATGATCATATTTCAACGTGGTGGCTGCCTCTACTGATACAAAAAAAGTAACCATAACATTATCTTTGTGTTAAGGGTTCATTGCACTTCAGATATCGTCCCCACACTCTGTGTGAACACTTGATTTCCAATGAACTTTTTCCCAGTTCCAAGTTACGCGCTGTACGACCTTAAAAGGTCACAAAGTCCGGTGGACACTGTATCTGTTCTCTAGGACGTTAGTGGCCAGAGGTTGCATAGAGACGTACTGTGAGTCACTCGTGCATAGATCAATTCCATATTTGCATAAAAAGTATGGAATCACGACTTAGTCGAAAAGCAATATCGTGGAAAAGTAACCCTCATTTACAAAATATATGATCCTGCCGCAGTTAAAGTATCAGCAGTTAAGTTCTTGCTTCTTATACGATAACGAACGACCTTTACTCAAAAACCAACATTTGAATGCGACTTCCAGTGGAGAAAATCGTTGTATACAATCTTCAGTTTCATAATCTTCCTCATACATGCGTTAACTAGCACTATTCTTATATACGTTGCCCAAATACGTTGCCCGTTGAAATGCCTATTATTAGCATATATTTCAGCATGCCGTACATTTCGTGTAAATTTGATATTTTTTTGTGCTGCCTGTAGAAATATTAATGGAAAATAATGCAATTTTATGTGCTTTGAACTTATGAATAAAATTTCCAAGAAAAAAAAGGATTAATAAAAAATATATATAAACCATATTTATGCGTATTATTTAAATGTATTATTCAATAAGCAATTGTAAAAATCTAACCATAGGCTTGAATCATATTGTATTGTTATTAATTACATTTATTGTGATATCATTAAGTTCAATTTAATATATTTGAATAAATTTAACTGATGAAAGAGGAAAATAGTAAACACACACACAAAAAATATTCATAACAGATGTGATGGCTTACCACTTCGAGAAAGAGCAGCAAAAATGTTAACTTTTAACCCTCTCTTCTTTCTTATTGCCATTAATATATTTAAATATTCCTGAAAAAAATTATTTTAAAGTTCATACAAATGTAGAATAAACTTGATGTATTTTCTATGAATCCTTTAATATAATAAACTTTTTTTCCCTTTTGGAGTTCTTTTAGAAAATATATATCTTTTCCCTTTAAATTTCTTTAAACAGCTTAAATAAGAACAGCATTGTATAGAGAAAAATACTTTTATAAACTTCTTCGTAAGAGACTCAAACGCTCTCTAAAAATGAATTTGGATTTCAGGATGTATATATATATATATATATATATATATATATATATATATATATATATGTTGAAGTTTATATCACGTTTTATATTTATTTCCTTAGCCTAACAAAAGAAACCCATTGAGGATAAATTAGCATCAACAGAAATATGACAGATACACAGCCATCTTCTTTTGTGTATTATACTATAACTCTTAGAGGTATAGAATTAAATATTTAATAAAACTAGAGACTCCTTTCCTTAAAATTTGTTTGACATATTCGCACTTCACTAGACCGAAAGCTTATAAAATCTATGTTTTTGAGATATAAAACTTATTTTTCATAAAGAATGTCAAAAAAGGATTTATTTTCAGATGAATGAATCCCATAAAACCTTCAGTTTCTATTCTTTAAGATAACAAAATGCTTCACAAAAATGTTTGAAAAGGCTATGAAAGCAATGGCCGTACTTAGGAAGAATTATGACAATATTAGGAGAGATAATCCAATTAACTTTTAAAAAGAAATATGTTTTAATCAGTTTAAAAATAAATTATTATAAATTGTAGAAATATTTTACATTCTTCAAGAAAATGATTGCAAAAATACATGAAATAATTATAAAAAGGAAATTTAGTTAGGGAAATCTACTAATAGACTGTCCATGGTTGTCATTTTGAAATGCTATAAGGAATGAAACTAGAATAGTCACCTTATACAAAATGTACAATTTTAAATATAAACATTATCAAGCAATAGCTAGCAAAAACAATTTGGAGTTGAAAAGATAGACTAGTTTCAGGTTAAGTACTAATTAATATTTTCTCTTAAAATTAATGAATTTCGGAATTTTTTTAGTTTTATTATTGAAAAAACACAAACATTGAAAGAAAAAAAAATCATTGCTTCTAAATCTCATTTTATTTGCATGTACAAGGAAAATAGTACACTTACTTGAGTTTGATGATCTTTGTACCAATCGAAAAATACGGATTTTATCCATATTAAGTGTAAAAAATTTATTCATTTTCACTTATTAACTCAATTTTAATAAAATCAGTAATTTTTATAATAAGAATAATGTAATACATCATATACACACAAACATACATATTCACTATGTGAAATATATATAATAAGGCATCTCATAAATACATGGATTGGCATTTTTTTTAAATAACTATTAAAGATGCTGAACCTTGATGCTAACATTGATTATGGATAATTATTAAATATTAGAATTATAAGTTTAGAGTCAAAAAATCTACATATTCCAAGCACTTTTCTTATGATGTATAATTTCAGTAAAACATGAAAAACGATATGTAAAATAAGTTTTTCGAATTACAGTTATTTGCAATATGTTTCGCAAAGATAAGTTTTCACATGCTGATAAATCCAAAATTGTTTACTTATTATGTGGAGGAATAAGATTTTAGAAATATTTCTAAGCACATGCAATACATAAAATAAGGTATCATAATATATTGTCACAAGTGGAACATCTACAGCAAGAAAGAATACAGGGAGGTCAAAAAAGAGATTTCGATAGAAAGGTAGCAAGTTTTCGTAAGCCGCTTCCAAATGGGAAAGGAATTCGAAGATAATATAACTTAGATAAGCATTCCCTTAAAATAATTAATAACTTAAGTTATTATTTATTTATTACTGTTTTTTCTTATAAATCAATAAGAATAGTGGTCGAATTTAGCGCGAGTCAATATTTTAAAGGGAAATTATTAGCTACAAAATATCACGTTATATTCGAAATAATACGGTATATTTCCTAAAGGTTGCAAATATTCAAATTATCAGGATATGCTACAAACTTATTTCTTTTTATTTGGAAAAACTGTTGAGAATGAAAACTGGATAACCCATGTGTATTCATATCTCTAGATCAGCAGTTCTTAAGCGCGTTTCTGTCTACCGATTCCATTGCCACATTTAAAAATTTCGAGCAATACCCTCCTTCCTCACAAATACAAGCAAACATGAAAAAAAATTATTTTGTTTCGTTTCTAATTTAATTTAAAAATTAATAAAATAATAAATTTAAATTATATATACATTTAAGTAAAAACTTTTTTATCAAATTAAAAAACAAATTACTCCAAATTTTTATTAACAGGTATATTTCTGCGTCGAATTTACATTTTATGAAAAGAAATAAATTTAATATTCACTTGAAGCCTCATAGAACAAAATGAACAATTGAAATAATAATATTTATATATAAACGTGCGCAACGTTTTAGTAACGTCATCAACAACAAAATATCGGCGGCCATGTAATTGTCCTGCGTTCTTAAGAACCCATAGCTTAAAGCATCTTCGCTTTTCAGCGTTGAACGGTATTTAAATTTCACAAGTGTTAAAGCTGAAAAATTCGTTTCGCAATAAGTATGAGGTGCTGAATGGTAGATTAACTTTTAATGCCTTTTCAAAAATTATGTAAAATTCAGCTTTAGCTTTAATCCAGAATTCAGTCAGTAAATTTTGTGGAACCTCTAATTTTAAGTTTGAATCACTCGACAGCTCAGCAAATTCCTCTTGGGATTAATATGACAGGTGATTAACATCTTAGGTTTCTTTCAAAAACAGTTTTGAAATCCAAGATAACTTTTCCGAGATCACAATTCGATGTAAAGTGCTTGCAAATCTGTGTTTCTAGGATTTTAATAACAATTAAAAGTGAACTGTTATTTTTCAATTATAAAATTAATGATAATCAAAAATATTTCGAAAGAACCGGGGTTTTTTCCCGTCCAATTTTTTCCATGAACAAATAATGATTTTTTAAAAATAAAATCTTTATTTTTATTTTCAAAGTAAATACATTTCTATTTTTCCTTAAAGAGCTAAGCTGATATTGCTTAATTTTTCCAAAAGCGTCTGGCGAATAGCACAGCTTTGATGACCATGATTCACATTGAAAAAATCAACAAGGTAAAATTTTTGTTCAATTAAAAGTATTACAATTTCGTTTTAAATAACAAAAATCTTCTTAAACGTCATCTTTTTGTCATATATTGAACTTCTGCGTGTAATAATAAGTTTTTGTAATCGGAATCCTTAGCTTTACAAAAATTTGAAAGTAAATATCTGCAAAGGACTCTGATATTAAGTTTATAACATTGACTTCATCCTGATTATAGCCTCACGATGGATAAACATATGTGCAAAAGTTACATGATCAGTATCAGCAGTTTTAACAAATGATTTAAAACAGATAAGTTTTCCCCCCCCCCCTCCATTGCTTTTGTACCATCTGTGCATTCTCCAAAGCAATGTTTCCGTTCTAAAACTTCCGTTCCAAAAAATTTCCTCAGCTTTATTATGTATGTATTATCTTCTTGCATGTTCTTCAAAAGGACGACAAAAAGCAATTCCTGATCAATCTTTCTTTTATAAATAATTTTGGTGTACTAACAACTGAACAAATTTTGAAATGTTGACTGTTTCGTCTAACCGAATTGTAAATTTTGGGCTCCCTATAAGTCTAGCAATAAGCTTCCTTAACTGATTATTAACAATTTCAGAAATTTTTCCAAATGAAAAGAAGTAATCATCGTCATATTTACTTCCGTGAAGTATCTCTATTATTTTAATACCAACAGAAGATCACATACCTACACCAACGATGCAAGGCCTTTTATTTTTAGCAATCAAATATGAAACTTCGTATGTTGAAAGTCAATATTTTCCCTAACAGTTATCAATTTCTCAAAATATTATAATCCTTTATTTGAAGATTTTAACAGTCGCTCAAAGTGTTTTATTACCCTACGAAAGATACTTGGATTCAAGATATTTTTTTTAATTTTTATGATTACATATTTTCCATAGCCAAAACCCTATTGCAAATTAAACGATGAGGCAATAATCAATCCTTTCACAATTACTGAAAATATAGCCAATTTTAAAAATGTCTCATCATAGTTCTTTTTTTTTTTTTTTTTTTTAATATTTTTCTGATTTCTGGTTGATGTCGCTTTAAAAGACTAGAATTTGTTAACTATGCCATTACCTTCGTTACTCAAGTTTAACCATTTACCCATAGGTAATTTTTTTTTATCTTAAATTATAAATTAAATAATTTCTCTTTTAAAGATTATTAAAATAAATAACAACCATGGTCGAATAATGCATTAAAAATACAATATTATATAATTCCTGCTATGTACACTTTTGTTACGATATGTACACAACTTAAACCACGTTAGTTTCTTTTAAAGCCTAATTTGCTGAAAACAATAACTCGAAGTATTTCTGTTCAAGATTTCAAATTCATTAGAAAAATGATTTTAAAATTTGAACTATATTGGATTCAAATCTATTTTTCAATATGTTTCTGAGGCACTGTATTTTTATTTTAGTTCTCCATCAAAATTGCTAACTTTTTATGATACATCAAAACTGTAATAATTTGCCAATGTGGCCCATCCATAATTTCCATGCTGACCATTTTCATTTTTATCATAACTTCTAATTAAGCTGTGTTTTCAAAAAAAAAATTACTTATCCATTTACTTGTGAGGTTACAAAAATAAGATGTAAATAAATATCATTAACGAAATTCGTAAATAATTTCATTCTTTTGAAATGCATGAATGTGTTTTTAATTTTTTAAAAATTGTAATTCGTCATATTACAAGATTCCATTAGAAGATATATGTATGCAAAATCTGGCATTTTTACAAGTTTTGTTGCATTTTTCTGTTTTTGCTGATCTACCAATAATTCATAACTAAATGTAAACAATTTAAATACAATAAATATTTTTACTGTAATCTAAATAATGTTCCTTTTTTCGGACTAAAAGGTTTCCATTGGATTTTAAGTCATTATCCTAATTAATGGAATTCTAAGTAACTTCATTCAATAAACCAAGTATTGAATTTTTTGTACGTAAAACATATTATCAATACTTTACAGCTCTTCAGCCATACATCTAGATTTCTCATTAGACATAATAATTAGGACTCCGCATTTTCTTTTTGTGCACAGATGCTTATTTGAATCTCTGTAATTCTGAATGAAAACTTGTTAAAGGGAGCTACACAATCATTCTTATGATTTTCAAAAAATCAACTTGTTTTAAAGGTCAAAAGCAATAAACGTTTAAGTTTTATTTAAAATACTCTGCATGATATACTTATTGTTTTCGAGAGTATTTCGAAAAGAAAATTAATAAAATATTTTCTGGGTTTCTGTGAATATTTCAGTATTGAAAATATTTTTTTGTATATTGGGTGCTTTTCACATCATTGTTATTAATAATTTTGCTAAATTTGGTTTTACTCATTGCTTAATTAAATTTTAAAAAATGATGTTAAAAAAGGCTAGTCTTTTTATTGCTATTGAAATCATCTTAACCTTACATATGATATTCTTGATTTATGATTTAGAATCTTTTAGATATAATTATTGAATTTCTGATTAAATATAAAACGAATGAATTCAGTTGGAGAAATGACTTATATAATGACAGTGTGCTTGTAAATGAAGAGAGCAAAGTCATGATTACAGAACTTCTTAATATTGTTCTAAAATTCCTTTCCTCGAAACTTAACTAAGATTCTTTTAATTAAAGATCAAAATTACTTCTCTAGATTACTATAAAATGTAATTAGTATCCGGATTTATATGAAGGAAATGTCGCAGAAAATAAAGGAATTATATCTCTATAACTGTAAAAGTGCAATTACAAATTGTTTCCCAATTTCTTTTTACGTTCTACTTATATTTTTAACATGACACATTTAAAAGATCATTACAAATGTAATATTCGGTAAAACATCAATAAAATGAAAGCGAAAGCCACCATTTAATATTCTCAACTACTTGTTTGAGTGAGAGATTGATAGTTTTATTGAAATGAAAATTCATGCAAAGTTTCAGTCAAATAAAGCAATTTAAAATAAGAAATTGTGTAACATATTTTAATAAGCAGCTAAGGAATCTCTCACATTAATTCTTATATTAAATAATATCTTTCTCCTGATATGTCTTTATAATGACAAAATTTTAGACTAACTATTAAAATGAACGTCAATGAACCGAGAGGTTGGACTTCTGCCCTTTTGTCCCATGGAAGATATTTTATTTCTCTTCTATGATCTATCGAGGGCCAATAGAAGAATTAACAAATCCCTTATCTGGAGATGTGCTCTCTGTGGATTGCGAACTTCCTCGACGGAAACTTGTAACTTCAAGCTTCACCGGTGAGTTAATAGCATTCTTTGAGGCCTTCAAGTTTTATTTGTCTTTGATCAAAACAGTTCCCACAATTAGTGCTGTCTTTATTTTCCCTTCACATTTAAGAACTGCTTTGGAGATACAATGTGATCAAAAATATGTCAACCCATTTAGAAGCACAAGAAAATCTAAGAAAGGGATGTATTATGCATTGAATATCTGCACTTATGGGAATTGCAAGAACTACGATATTGAGGAGGCAAGACCACTCAATGAGAAACTTCCATCAAAAACTATTTCATACAAATGTGCTCAATATAAACTATGAGCAGCCACCCGTTAAAAGATATTCGTCTTCAGAAATACTTAACTAATGATAATTCAGGAGTGAAAAGATAATTACTAGAATTCGAACACATTTCATTTTAGAAATATGAAGATTAATAGCGAAGTTGGATGGACTTATACTGACTGTAGATTGTCCATATACTGAATCATCTCCAAGTGAAATTTTTGATTTTCCAATAATTTTAAGGTCATGGCAATTTCATGGACGAATATCCGGATGAAAAGTAATGCACTGAAAAAATAATACAGATTGTTAAATCTATTCATTTCACCTATGGCTTTACATAATTGAACCTGTGGACACGACAAAAAAAATAATAATCCTATCTATATTAATATTTAAATTTGTGTGTGTTTGTCTTTGAAATAAAATTATTCTTTTATTCAAAATTAAAATAAAGAATAATTTCTACACATTTGGGTATTTTTCTGAAATGTTTATGCTAGCTAAATTTGTATAGTTATACCAAACGAAGAGAATGCTGAAGCATATTCGATTTATTGATTATCTGTTTATTTACTTCGCACTTAGAAGCAAAACGAAAACTGTTAGCTACCGACTTCATAATTTTGAACCCCTGCGAAGTGACGAGGATAACATCTAAGCTACCACCTTCTTCAACAAACTTCCATGCCAACAGGAGGATTTGAAGCTTCGACAGATGTAGCGTGTATCAGACGCTATACGGCGAGTCTGAGATGGCATCAGGATTCGAATATCTGGCCTGATTGAGAAACGCTCACCGTGAGTTCGCAACTATGACCACTAGGCTACCGCGGCCTGAAGGCTTGATCAAATAAGTAATGCTGGTTCATCATTTGTACCTGTGAGTAAGTTGTATATACGCAATTGATTTGATTCTTCTAACTATATAAAAGCAGTTCTACTGCCATCTTTCAATTTAATATACCATTATAATTGAATATGTGCCAGAGCAAGATAAAATACTATATTAATAATACTGTGGAATATAGATAAGGTTGCGCTCTCTCAAATCACGCTTAATTCGTCAATTCTAGATTATGCTATAATAATGAAACCTGATTTACCTAATCATAAGTCATATTCAAACTCTTCTCTCTAACAACCGGCTCTTATCTTGGCATTTTAACTAGAATTAATTTCAACCCTAAAAGCTAATTAAGATGATTTAACTCAGATTATAAATATCTTTCAGTAAGTCGTAATCCTCTATTTTCTTTCGTCTTCCTTTCAATATAAATTAATTTATATATTATTATATCTAGTATGTTTTGATCTAGTTTGCCTAGTCACGTTTTATTTTGATAAGGAAGAAGTTTTATTTCCATACAATTAAAATTACCGAAAAGTCGTCGAAATTTGTGATAAGTAAAGCGTCAAAAACCCAAGATCATATTTGTAATTGCATAAGTATATGATAATTGTATATTGTACTATTGAATTTGATATATTTAGTAGAGGAAGTCTTGCAATTAGAAAAGTATAAAAAGACTTACAAAATTTTATTTTGAGCAACCACTTTAGTTATCTGATAACAAGAAAAGAAAAATAAGTTTAGGACCTTAAAAGATTTTGAATGTGTATGCTTTCTCTAGCAATTCTAAGAAATAAACTGACAAAATTCAAGTGAAAATTAATATGAACAAAAGAAGAGATAATTTCTTAAAAGAATTTGAATTTTTTTTTTATTTCAAGAAAACACAGAATTTACTTTGGAACTTACTTTTCCAAATGCTTTAATAAGTTTCGAAATTCATCTCGTCTACCTTATTCTTCAAGCTTCTGGCAAAATAACTGATATTCTAGAATTCTTACTTATCATTTCACTAACCACATTTTCAGACAAATTATTAAACAAAAACTTATGTAATTTTACTATGAAAATTTCATTCTCATTCCAAATTAAAACAAAAGTAGAGAAGAACATTTTATCACCTAACATAATGTAAATTGTTAAGATGAATGCATATAAACTTAATGCTCTTTTTGATAACGGAGTAGTTTTATTTAATAAATATTTGTCTCTACAATTATAACAAGGCGAATTCTTTTCTTCTACTTTATGAAACTTAAATTCTCCATAAACTCATAAAAGATTTCAAACTCCTATAAATCATTAGAAAGAGACGCAAGTTTTTTCTCTACGATGAAAGTCAAAAATAAATATTTTTTTTCTTATTTCTCCTATGAATTTGCAAGCGAAATATTTCGTCATTAAGTTTTCTATCCTACGAAATTAACTTCGTCTTTTCAAAAATTAAATTTTTTAAATTTATTGGAATTCATTTCCATTTCCTTTTTTTACCAGTAACTTGACTTTATTTTTCCTCATTCATTTCTAAAAGATTTATGTTCCTTCCCGCGCAATTTTCCACTGAGAATAAAGAATCCATTCATTTGTTCAACTATTTTAAAGACGAATATTTCATCGGATGGTATAAAATGAGAATATTTAAGATTTCAAGGGAAATTTTTGAAATAGCTCATACTTTTGGCATTCAAACAGGAGCATAGGAAAGTCATTTTAGGATAATTTGTTTTAAACGAGCAGTTTAAGATTTTTTTTTATAAGAATTGTGCTTTTCTCCTTAAAAAATGTATACGTTTTTCTTAAAATTAAAATACAAATAAATCTCTTGAGTTTGAATCAAGATGAGATTAAACCGACGTAATAAATTACATTTCCATACAGTTGAATTTAAAGTTATATAATAAAATAAACTAATTGCATCTCATACGACTTATTTTTTTATATATATTTGCATAGCTCTTTTGCAAAATTTAGATTAAAATATTTTTGCAATTGGAAATACTGTTGTTTAAAACTGCACTTTTGTTAAAGGATTTTTATTATTTTTTATCTTTCAAATATATAAATGAAACAAAAAGAAATTCATAAAAGACTTATGTCAGTAAATATTAAAAAATTGCTAATTATTGATCTAATATGAAATTCAGCACAAAAATTCGGAAAGAAATCACAGAATTTTGATTATTTTTCACATTATCGTCTTAATATTTATTACATTTTTTCTCATACTTTCAAATGCTAACATAAATTTGTAGAAGGATACAATTTGGATCAGTCATTTTCTGTTCAAATAATATGGGCAAACTAATATTTTTGAAAATTTTGATTCTTAAATTAGTGAAAGGCTTTGCAGCTAATTAATATTTTTCTATACATTTAACAGTTCCTAAGAAATTGTAACCTTATATGGGGAAACATGACAAAAACATCAATGCTTTACATTTTGACTGAACTTTTCGTTTGTCACTTAATATGCACTGCAGTATTATTTGAAAACGATCTTACAGTTATAAATATATGTAAAAAGATTTTTATTACTCTGATGATTCCTTAAATGAGATAAATTCTCCATTTATATTTTTACTCTTAAAAATACTCTTATTTATTCAACAAAAATTCAGCAAAAAGAATATTATTTGAGATAGTAATTAATAAAAATTTGATGCAAATATAAATAGATAAATAAAATAATCAATTAACGAAAATATTTTCCATACATTTCAAAAAATATTGACGAAATGCCTGGAGAAAAAGGTTAAAAAATTTTATTTCTTGTGGGACAAAAAATGAATTCTAAATTTATCATGCATCTAATTTTCTTAAACTATTTATCCATTCCCAGAACGAGAGATTTTCGAATGTATGTAAATGTAACAAAATATATGTTTTGTGTTGGTGAATATAGTAAAATGAAACATTATTGACTATGAATAAAATACATAATGTGCCTAGCCTCAGGACTAAAGGGCTCTCCACAAAACTATTTCTATATGCTAAATATGCACACAAAAATGATTTATTCGCTAATGAAGGAGTTCCTTTTTTACCAACTGATTAATTAATTAATCAAATAATAATCTATAAAAGTAAATGAAAATATAAAACATAATACAGAATGTAATTTATGATACAGAATGATCATAGATACAGAATAATGAATGCAATATGTAATGTTTTTATTTTGAAAAAAAGTATTGTCAATTTAATGTTTAAAATTAAAAAAAAAAATTTAATAATATTACCGTTTGAATCCAATATATTTTAGGTTGATATGACTTTATGAATATTTCAAAATATGTGATCAATTTAGTAAAATTAATTCAAGTGTCATTTTAACAAATTTGCTGCTTTCTTTGGGAAACGTTTTACATTATTGATGGTTAAAAAATATTTTTTTTATTTCTGTCAAATATATCTTATAAAAAGCACTTACATTGAGGATATATGTTCAAATTAATTTGTTGACTTGTAAAATGTTAAAGTTAGAGGATTATTTTTTGCAAGAGATTATTTTCAAGATCTCTCTATCAGTGAGATTTGTTGTACGCTTAGCCACTTTATATTGCTCAAAGGTTATAACTTATAAATAATTTTCTAGTATAAGATGTTTCGTTATAATTAGAAAGAATGTCGAAAAATTGTAAACGTAAGCAAAAGGCTTATACGATGGAGGAAAAATTAATGTTGTCGAACGATATCAAAAAGTTGCAAAACTAGCAGAAATTGGAGGCGAACTTAATGTATTTAAGTCTATATGAATATTTAAAAATGAAAACAAACTTCGTCAGTTTGCTAAAGATTAAGTTTTTGATAATTTATAAAGTTTGATAATGATAAATAATTAAGTTTAATGATGATAAAGATTAAGAAGAAACAAAATCCAATAAGAAACAGTTATCCAATAAGAACTAGTTAATAAAACAATTGATTCAATTTTGATTAAATACACATATTTTAAGTGTTCATTTATTATTTTTTTAAATATATTTTGTTACAAAAGTTTGGTTTGGTTTAGTTTTATTAACATCACACTAGAAGCAACACGAGGGCCATTGGAAACGAACCTACTAATTTTGAACCTCAGTCAAGTGAAGAGAACGACACCTCATCTGGCACCCCCTCTCTTAACTTCCCTACCACGCCATCGGAAGGACTTGGGCCCCAAATTTTGTTACAAAATTGACTTATTTTGCTGCCAATTAACGTCCATATTGTAAAAGTAGCATTCATAAGCATGAATATATTGTTACGAGCCTGCGATTATGCTTCCTTGCAATGTTACTCTTAAAGTAGGAGAAAAAACATTTGGAGAGATTTCGTCGGTCACCAAGAGAAATTTTAGCAATGACTCCTCAGTTTTGGCAATAAATTTGGTGACGGTTTTGGTGACTTGGCGAGAAACTTGCTGACTTTGGCGACAAAATAATATTTCTGGAAAATGCTGGAAACTGTTCAATATCTTGATTTGGGTGAAAGTTACGGAAAATTTTTGTTACTCTTGTCTGAAAGAGCATTAAATATAGAGAAGTACGAAGGCTGAGCGAATCGGTAAAAAATAGGACGAGTTAATCGGTCTACATTAACTATGAAGGTCTGCCAAAGCGAACTAAGATATCTATCACTATTGACGGAACAATCGGAGCTTTAGCGAAGTATTACAATGAAGATTCGTACGCAGGGCTAACAAGTAAGCTGTTACGTTGTACGATATTCAAAGTGCAGGGACTGTTATTTCAAGTGCTGAATCTGTAAGTGTTGCTGGTATGCTCAAGTGTTCTCTTTGTTTCTGTTGTGCTTTAATCTGAACAGGCTCTGTGTTAACTGCTTGTGCTATTAATCTGCCCAAGTTTTACTACCTCGTACCTCGTTCGTCTAGTCGTAAAGATTTGTGAATAAAATATCATTCACGATTATCCTCCACGATATACTGATTTCTCTCAGACACCCACACGAAATTGAGATTTTTTATTGATATTTTCCCGTATTAACCTGTTACCTTGCAAATTAAAGTAAAGGCTCTACGCGAGGAAAAATCATATTGATGTTATAATATTATCTCAATTTATTCTAAATAATTCATGGTTCCCTTAACCCACAACATAATTAGTAATGCAACACGACTATCGCGCTTTCAAGAGGTCATATTGTATTAAATATCTTCATTATTACGAAGATATCCTGATTTTTCACAATATCATTTGTGCGGAAACGTGTGTGGTGGATCTAATTTTTTACTTAACCTCGCATTTCCTATACTTGATATAGTTTGGTATTCAATTTGCTCAGGCTTATATTTTAACTTTTGAATTTTTACTGCAATATAATGTTAAAAATACCTTTACATATCTATCATTTTTTCATCATCATATAACTTATATATATATATTGATTTTTAGCATTTGATATTAAAAAAATTGTTTCGCTTTTTGAGTGTTTTTCTTCTTAATTAAATACTTTGGAACTTAAATTTTCAGAATGTTTTTCAATTTTTTTTATTTTTAATACTTTAATCATTTTTAACAATGTAATCTGTTGATGAGGATAGTTAGGCTTCTAATTCTAGAATAACACAGATCAGCAACATTAAATATAATATTCTCTATTTTTGTAATTTCAAATATGTTAAGGCTTTTTAAATCCTTAAAAATACTTCAAATCTTTCTAATTTCTGAATATATATATATATATATATATATATTATATATATATATATGTATTATTATTAGTATTTATTGTGTGTGTGTGTGTGTGTGTGTGTGTGTGTGTGTATGTGTGTGTGTGTGTGTGTATTAGTGATATTGTTATTATTGGTAGTGATGACATGTGTGTGGTGTGTGTGTGTGTGTGTGTGTGTGTGTGTGTGTGTGTGTGTGTGTGTTTATATATATATATATATATATAATAAAATGTTAATTTAAAAATATAAAGAAATAATTTAAAGAAGTTTATTAAACGTAATATAGAAGCAGAAATTAAAATAGAAGAAAACTTAATAATCATAAAAAGAAAGCATGTTTAATTAATTTTAGCAGACTATAGAAAAAACATCTATTAGAAAGAATAGCTTAAATTATTTTTGTATGCCTGAATGCATGAACAAAAGATAATAAAAAAAACACTACAAAACAACAAAATTTTTAAAAAAAAGAGAGAGAGAAAGAGATGGAAACAATAAGATAAGCTCAGTATTTTGCTCTTCCAATTTTTTAAATTGCAAAAAATTAATTACATGCTTATATTTAAAATAAGCTCTTAGTTATTAAATAAAAGTTTACATAAGAAGTGTGAAATTGTTTGTCAAGATCGAAATTTCGTTTTTAATACTTCCATTATGTAAAAAAATATTCAATTTTAGACTTGAAGTAAAAATAAAATTATCTCATAACTTAATTCGAAAATATGATTTTGTATACTGTAAATATATTTTATAAATATATTTTTCCATTCTTACCGCTTAAAAAGATGTGTAAACAAATAGAAAATCTATTACGTAATTAAAATTTCAGTTCCATTTTATTTGACTGAATTTCTATTTGAAGTGATAAAATATTGAAAGCTTATGAATAAAATTCTATTTCCAATTTCTTTCTATACCTGTGCTGTTCTTTTTTTTTTAAAAAAAATGAACATAACAAGATAAATATAATAGAATATACTAAGCAGAAAATTGATATCATGCGGGTTTACAAGTTCGACAAATCTATTGATTATACTTTATTGATACACATATATTCATAGTTTGCAAAGAGAAATAAAAATAATGAATATGAAAGTTATAAATAATGTGTGCACCTAATTTTAGAGACACTTTTTACGGACAAAGATTTTTAAATACAGAGAAATATTTATTAAATAATAATAATATGAAACTAAAAGTAGTTATATATCACAATATATTAAACTCTACATAACAGGACGCTGACTTATAAAATACCATTGCTCATAACAACTTAAATCACTATTCAATATATGAAGATTTCATATGCTCATTTATTCGAATATCACGTGAGCTTAAAACATATGATTATTCTTATTAATGCAATAATTTCAAATATGAGTTATGAAGTTATTTATTATGTCATTGTAAGGATTTGATTCTAACTATTAATGAACTGGAATCAATTTTTCAGCTTGTTTGTATGGCTACGGTTGATACTATCCTAGGCAGGAGTATTTTTCTCTTTCGACGGAAATGAAAAGCAATTTAATCTTATTACACTTTCCCAGGAACACTTAATATCTGAACAAATGTATCGGATTGAATTCGACCACCAACCGTTCGAAAGAGAATTTTTTTAAAAAAAAAAGAATATTTGAATTTTGAGATATATAAAGAACCAATAACGGTCCTAACAAAAGAAAATATTGATTCTATCATGAAGAAATAGATTAACTATTCTTAGAATGAAACCACATACATTGAAGTTATTGAAAAAGTCAGAACAGCATAAGTTAGTTACCCTAACAGACGTTTGTTAACCGTTGTAGGAAATGTACTAAAAGCAGAAATAACATCTAAGAAATATTCATTCATTTTGATTAAGTGACAATGCATGTAACTTTTATTATCTATAATATTGTATTAGGGATTCTATAATACTTATTTAATTGTTCAAATACTCGCACTAAATCTTTATTTCTAAAGCATTTTCTTTTATTAATTTTATCAAACTTTCCAACAAATCTCAATCATGGTCACTGGGCTATAACCTATTGATCTTGATTGTAGATTCACGGTTTACGTTGTTTACGTTATGTAGTAAGCTCGAGCCCTAATTCCACTAAAAACCACTGTATTGCTGGAATGATGTACGATAAATCTGGTTGAGGTTCCAAGTCCTCCCTTTGGCATGGTGTGGAAATTTGGAGATGGAGCTGCCAGCTAAGGTTATCGTACTCGTTACTTGACCGAGGTTCAAAATCATGAGATCCATTAACAATATCCATCGTGTTTCTCATCAATTCGATGTTAATAAACAATTATAATCATTATAAATAATCCATAGGCTATGCATTAAGTATTTCGTTTTTCAGTTAATGATTAGTTACCTCACCTTTCTTTTAAATTACCTAAATTACTAAAATTTTACTTCATAAATGACTTAAATTATTTATTTCAAAATATTTGTTTTAATATCTGAATACACGCTATAGATAATAGGTCTCAATACTCTTAAACATTGAATTTTTCAATTTTTTAAAAAGAAATATATGTCAAAGCTACATTTTTTGAACATTATTGTTCTCAAATCTTAACGTAACTACCAAACTCGTAGAGCTATTGAGAAATGGGTATTACTTTACTTAAATTATTTTTATAATATTCTTCCTTTTCATCAAAACAAAATATTTTAACTGAGAGTAGAATATCTCAGAAAATATTTATCATACTAGTTTGAAATTTCATACACATGTGCAAAATAAGTTTCTTTAAGACATATGTATTAATTTTAGACAAATTATTAAACGAAATATTTTCATATAAATTTCATTAAAAAAATTTCTTAATTTTTCTTAATATCTGCTTTTAAAAATTTCCCTGAATTTCTAAAAATCATTTTCGCTAAATTATTGAAGAAAGTATTACTGCAAATTCTAACATTTTTCTGTAAGATAGCATAACTTTTGTAAATTTTGATCAATGTTGTACATACAGTAAAATATAGTTTATCTTAATTTGAAAAATTTATAGTTATTTATAAATTTTACAGATTTTTAAAATTATATGAAAATATATATTTAAAATACTGTAAATGTATACACAAATATATTATGATAAAATGTTCAAATTTCTGCTTTGTTTCATTAGTTACTTACATTGGTTTGGAAAAATATTTTTAACAATCACGAAAAATTGTTTAGATGCATGTGAGCCCTTAGTTAAAATACTTTTTAAAAATTTATTAAAAGATAAACTTTAATAAATTACTTAGAAAATGTAAAGGCTAAAAATTAGTTAATAGGACACTTTTGCATAATACACGGGGATACAGTTTAGCAAGCATTTTATGTTTTATGTTACACATAAATAGGTGAACAAGCTTTCAGAAAAAGCGTTTAAGACTTCTAAATGTCTTTCAAACGATAGCATTTGAATTTCAATTATTTGATAATTAATTAAGTAAATAGCTAACTTCAACTTTTAAAATTGCATATTTAAATTTAAACATATTCTTCCATCCTTTAACTGTTAACTAAATTACAAATTCAAAACATGTGGCTTATTCTATGATGTATTTACTCTCAAAATAAATCGATAAGTAGTGTCGATATTATTTGATATATTATTACATATATTAATATAGAGTAGTGTTATAAAAGGTAGAAGAACATTTATAACAATGCACCATTTTTAAGCTGGAATATTTGTGAACATTTACAACTGGAAATAAATGGTGCGCATAACAATTTATTCCAGCTTATTTTTATTCATCCAAGAATATGTACCAGATAAAAATTTAATTTTAAGTCTCAAGTTGGTAAATATCTTTACATTATCTTTACATAAAATTTAAGAAATAAATTTACTCAAAACAGTATTGGTATAAAATTAAAAAATCTTGCAAAAATAATTTTTTAAATGAGAATAATGAATTATAGGAAAGGTGTAATAAGCAAGTATGAACATTTTAAATATATCAAATAATAGGTTTTGGAAATTTTGCAAAATATTTACATTCATAAAATTTTATTTAATTATTTTTGCTATTGAAGACAAACACTAAACAGTGAATGCATTTTAAAAATTTGAATATAAAACTTTCACATTTCTATTAATATAGAAAGCTCAACAATTCTTTTTTTTCATCATATTAAAACTCCAATATTTCTAAAAAAGTATTCATACATTCAGCATCTAAAAACACTGATTTTATTAAATTTTTTTCATCTTAACAAAATAAGCTGGAAAAAATACTAGGCACATAAAATGGATAAATTATGCATGAAAGAAATTTGTAGCTTATTTGCGACAATTTAATCTCATTAAAATAATTCCTAACTCATAGGTTCTTAATGGATAGATTATACAAAAAAAAGTTTCTCTCCCAAAAATCTACAATAAATACAGAAAGAAAAAACATTACAATTCTAAGCGTCAGTCACCTTTTTCAGTTCAATTGATTCAGTTTTTCTTTTTAATCTTTCTAAACAAACGC
>BMAW01115994.1:525512-540212 GCA_019974015.1 Nephila pilipes | reverse complement strand
AAATCATAAACTATGCTTTTTTTTTAGAAGTAATTGCATTTTCTTATCTTTTCAGTTCGTAGTTTTAAAAATTCATTTTTCGGAGTGTTAATTGCACCTGATTAACAAAAAAAAAAAAAAAAAAAAAAAAAAAAATAAAATAAAATTTTGTTTTTTTTTTTTGCTTCATATATTAAAAGCTTTATTTGTGTGAAAATATATAATGAATAAGGGCGCAAATTATGATATTCATATAAAACGCAATAATTCGATTAATACTCTACAAACAAAAGACGAGATATCAACAAATCGCTAATAATGAAAGTAAACGCTACAGTTATGATAAAAACAAACTAAAATTAAATTTCTGAAATGCACTGAAAAAAAATTGCAAAAAATCACTGACGTCTCTAAAAAGGGCTTGATGAAGTTCCCAAATTGTTTTGATCGTGGTAGCCTAGTGGACATTGTTTCAGATTCGTGGCCAGCTGTTTTCATTCGGTCGCGGTTCGAACCTTGGCCGTCAAAGACCCGCCGGCCAGGGCTGATGCACGTTAAATCTGTCGGGACCCAAAGTCCTCCCGTTGGCGTGGTGTGTACGTTAGGAGAGGGGGGTGCCAGCTCGGGTGTCATCCTCGTCACTTGACCGTGGTTCAAAATTACGAGGTCCGTCGCCAATAGCCCTCTTGATGCTTCTAGTGCGATGTTAATAAAAACTAAACTCGTCAGTAACCCCACTATTGGAGAGAAAATGTCCTGCCGTGTCTTGGCTTTGTAACCCTGCAGAATATCACTGGTCTATGTGTTGCCTGTTTGTGTACATGTATACTTTTCTCATCCAACAGAATATTCGGGGTTAAACTTCGGAAAATTGCCACCTGATGAAGACTTATTTACTTTTTCTGAGGTAAGTTTGATTTAATGATTTTTGAAACATTGAATTTATTTTTTCAATGCAATTTTTATTTATTACATTTTCATATATTTACATATTTTATTGCAAGGTTAAAGTTAAATTATTTGGGAAGTTTTTAGATTAAAAAAATGCCCAACTAATTTTGAGAGAATGAATAATTTCGGTTTTATACTATATCTTGAGTATGTTCAGTTTTTATCTGGTCGCGGTAGATTAGTGGTCAGGGTTTCGGATTCGTGGCCAGTGGTTTTCGTTCAGTCGAACCTTGGCCGCCAAAGACCCACTGTGCAGCCGGGGCTGATGCACGTTAAATCTGTCCGGGGCCCAAAGTCCTCCCGTTGGCGTGGTTTCACGAACCCGAGGTACCCTAGTGATCTTTTTCTTTCCCATGGGGTTTACTCTCATTGGTAAATACGGGTGACGCACTCCCGGGATACCCTAGCGATCCTTCTCTATTTTCGACCCTCCTTCTTGTCAACCACTTAACTGTTTTTTCAACTTCACGTCTAGACCACAGTTTAATCTTGTTTGGCGCAGCATAGCCATATCTGGCTCATGCGCCAATAAACCTTACATTCACTCACTCACCCGTGGCGTGGTGTGGATGTTAGGAGAGGGGCTGCCAGCTCAGGTGTCGTTCTCGTCACTTGACCGTGGTTCAGAATTACGAGGTCCGTCGCCAATAGCCCTCCTGTTGCTACTAGTGCGACGTTAATCAAAAACTAAACTAAAGCTAAACTCGGTTTTTTTCTATTGCTGTTTATTATGATTGTTATTTATAATTATACTTGCAGTACGACAAAGCTGTCTTTTGCGGTTGTGTTATACAAATTCTGATTATCTCTTTCACTGGAACTGCGAATTAAATTAATGAAGCGTCATTTGCGCAGTTCATTTGTCATTACGGGTCGTAAAAGGCGACTAAAATGGGTACCCAGCGTCTGGGGGTATAGCCAGGCACCCTGCCCCTGGGGATTATATCAGGGGACCTCAGGGACTTGCCTTCTTCAGGTAAGTACGGGCATCATGACCCCGAGGCACCTTAGTGATCTTTTTCTTTCCCATGGGGTTTACTGTCTTTGGTAAACACGGGTGACGCACTCCCGGGATACCCTAGCGATCCTTCTCTATTTTCGACCCTCCTTCTTGTCAACCATTTTTACCTTTTTTTTCAACTTCACGTCTAGACCACAGTTTAATCTTGTTTGGCGCAGCATGGCCATATCTGGCTCTTGCGCCAATAAACTTTACAATCACTCACTTGTCATTACGGGTGTTTTTATTTCTTGCTTTACAAATTAATATTGTTGCAAAAATTTGGTCATATTTAACTATTTTTAGCGGACTCGTTACACTTGAACAATATTTTTAATTTACGCATTTAAAAATTATATTTTAACACATGTCATATAGTATTTTCTCTATTCAAAACAATCAGAGATAAAATTTCTGTTATTTTATTAAAACAATTTTGAAAATTTTCAATTTTTTAAAGCTCCTTGGGAAATTATTAAATTTTATTCCTCCTGTAGTTATTAATATTTTAATGTGAAATTTTTTGTAATGTTTTTCCAGGACCAATTTTAAAATATCTTATTTGGTTTTGGAAAACAAATCTTGTGTGTGAGTTAAAATTCAACAAAAACCCCTAAATCCTAAGCATTATTTATTTTTTTTAAAAAAAAGTAGTCACTATTGCAAAAATCATTACTTCATTTTCTTAGATGCGTTTTATGAATCTCTGAAAAAATGAAAGCGATTGATAAGTATTTGTAGATTTTAAATGTGCTAATGTATTGAAAAAAACCATATAAAAGCTTATTAATAAGAACAAAAACATATTTCAATTCACTTACAATGCTATTTTAAATCATAACATATTTCAATTCACTTACAATGCTATTTTAAATCATAAACTATGCTTTTTTTTTAGAAGTAATTGCATTTTCTTATCTTTTCAGTTCGTAGTTTTAAAAATTCATTTTTCGGAGTGTTAATTGCACCTGATTAACAACAACAACAAAAAAAAAAAAAAATGAAGTAAAATATTGAAATTTTTTTTGCTTCATATATTAAAAGCTTTATTTGTGTGAAAATATATAATGAATAAGGGCGCAAATTATGATATTCATATAAAACGCAATAATTCGATTAATACTCTACAAACAAAAGACGAGATATCAACAAATCGCTAATAATGAAAGTAAACGCTACAGTTATGATAAAAACAAACTAAAATTAAATTTCTGAAATGCACTGAAAAAAAATTGCAAAAAATCACTGACGTCTCTAAAAAGGGCTTGATGAAGTTCCCAAATTGTTTTGATCGGGGTAGCCTAGTGGACATTGTTTCAGATTCGAGGCCAGCTGTTTTCATTCGGTCGCGGTTCGAACCTTGGCCGTCAAAGACCCGCCGGCCAGGGCTGATGCACGTTAAATCTGTCGGGACCCAAAGTCCTCCCGTTGGCGTTGTGTACGTTAGGAGAGGGGGGTGCCAGCTCGGGTGTCATCCTCGTCACTTGACTGTGGTTCAAAATTACGAGGTCCGTCGCCAATAGCCCTCTTGATGCTTCTAGTGCGATGTTAATAAAAACTAAACTCGTCAGTAACCCCACTATTGGAGAGAAAATGTCCTGCCGTGTCTTGGCTTTGTAACCCTGCAGAATATCACTGGTCTATGTGTTGCCTGTTTGTGTACATGCATACTTTTCTCATCCAACAGAATATTCGGGGTTAAACTTCGGAAAATTGCCACCTGATGAAGACTTATTTACTTTTTCTGAGGTAAGTTTGATTTAATGATTTTTGAAACATTGAATTTATTTTTTCAATGCAATTTTTATTTATTACATTTTCATATATTTACATATTTTATTGCAAGGTTAAAGTTAAATTATTTGGGAAGTTTTTAGATTAAAAAAATGCCCAACTAATTTTGAGAGAATGAATAATTTCGGTTTTATACTATATCTTGAGTATGTTCATTTTTTATCTGGTCGTGGTAGCCTAGTGGACATTGTTTCAGATTCGTGGCCAGCTGTTTTCATTCGGTCGCGGTTCGAACCTTGGCCGTCAAAGACCCGCCGGCCAGGGCTGATGCACGTTAAATCTGTCGGGACCCAAAGTCCTCCCGTTGGCGTGGTGTGGACGTTAGGAGAGGGGGGTTCCAGCTCAGGTGTCATCCTCGTCACTTGACCGAGGTTCAAAATTACGAGGTCCGTATCCAATAGCCCTCGTGTTGCTTAGAGTTCGACTTTAATAAAAACTAAAACAAATCTTAGCTGCCCTTTTGACAACCGCGTCAGAAATTTCCTGATCGTTCAGTTATTAAGAGCTTTTATTCCAATTGTTGCTTGGGTTAAATTTATGGTAGTGGGCTGGTGTACCTTAAATTATTACCTTTTAAATATTTATTGTTGAAAAGATCAATATTATAAGACCTTGCATCTAATATATACTTACCTTATAAAAATATTTGTTCTAGAAGAACACATCGCCTTTTGATGAAGGTGTAATAATCGTCACTTCTAATGCCACGATAAGTGAAAGATTGTCATCGACTGGATACTTGATAAAATCGTCATCGCCTTTCATAATTTTTAAAAAGCAGCACTGACTGAAAGGACCAACAGTCTCTTCTGTGCAAAATCCACGTAATCCTCTGCACTGGTATCGCGGTTAAAGGTTCGTGCTTATTTTTTATACTGTCTTTTAAACGAAAAATTGTAATATTTATTTTTTTAGACTAAAATTTATATCAAGCATTTTTATCTCGTTCAAACTAAACACTTGATATTTATGGCATGTTATTTAAAAACTAAGTATTTCAACGTAAAATAAGCGGTTTCTGGCCCTCAGCGATCGCAATCGTGTGTTCGCGTCCGGTGCCTCAGAGGAGTCATTGGGTCAAAGACCTGACTCTCTTCTCAATTCTATATAATGCGGCTATTGCTTCCATAAATGCACATTTACTCTCTGAAAATTCACATGTACTCGATATCCAAAAAAGGTACTGAGAAACATATCATCTGGTAAAAGGTTCAAAGCAAAATTTCGGGCTGCTGAAGTTAAATTTGCACCCCAAGTCTTTACGTTAGCTTGGTGTGGAAATATGAAGAGAGGGAAGGGACGCATCAGGTACCATCCAAGTTACTTGAATCAAAATAATGAGCTCCTTTGCCAATAATTCTCGTGTTGCTTCTAAGTATAACGTGTAGGATGAATCGATTAGCTTAGAATACTAAGTATTTTCTTTTAAAATTTTTTTGTTCTTCAATGTATAATAATTGCTGTATAGAACTAATAGTTATAATACTCGGATGTGAAAATGAATATCAAATTGTAAATTTTCTTAGACAGATAAAAATAACTTAACTTTATATTTAGATGTAGGAATTGCATTTAGATTAGCAAGAGATGAAACCACAAATTCTGTAATTAGATCAAATCTAAATTAAAAGAAACTTAAGAAGCTAAATTTTCGTTCGAATTCCGATTTTCAAAAGTTTATCATTTTGTAAAATTTTATTAAAATAATTCATTAATATATTCTAAACTCCATTTTTTATTTCTTCATGCATAATACATTTCTCCTATTGCCAACTGGGGTGTCGTTTTCGTCACTTGACTGAGGTTTAAAATAACGAACCAATAGCCCTCGTGTAGCTTCTAGTGCGACGTTAATAAAATCAAACCAAGCCATCTTCTATGGGGATGAACCCTCCTCTTATCGTTTTTAAAAACTGACCCAGAGGAACATTTTAGAAATAGCAAAAACTTTTCTATTCATTTCCCTGGAATTGGCTTGGAATGAAAAAGTTTAAGAATCCGAAGAAATAAAAAGAAATTTTTAAAGTTAATAACATTTGTAACAGTATAATAGAATTATCCCAAAATATTTCAATTTCCAGAAAAAAGCTTGGGGGTGGATTTCCACTCCCAATGAATCTATTATCTTAGAGTACTAAGTATTTTAATTTAAATTTTTTTTTTTTTTTTTTGTACTTCAATTTGTATAACTACTGAATAGAACTTGATTTTCAAATCCGAGTGTTATGAAAATAACAATATGAAATTACGAGTTTTCTTTCAAGACATTTTTATTTTTCTTTCAATTAAAAATTCAAAAAATAATTAAAATAAATAACAATAATATACGCCAATATTTATATACAAAATTGAAATGGTGGGTTTAGCAAAAATGTAATTCTATGAGTGTGTTTAAATTTGTTTTTTTTTTAAATTAAATTTTAAAAATTAAATTTGTTTTCATAATCTTCGAATCATTTAAGGCTAGCTTCTTGTCCAATTTTCTATTGCATTTGAATAATCGTTTTAAGATTTCTTGGCGAGTTTAAATTTCTTTTCAACGTTGACAAGTAGTGTCTTTTTCTTAGCAAATCCTTAAGCTCTTTTTAGTGTGTGATTAGTCAATTATTTCTCAAATTATCAATTATGTGGAACCCAGGTATCTTTTCAATAGGATAATTTACTGCGCTCAGGAATTCAAAGGCGTAAATGGCCTCTTGTTACAGAAATCATTCACGCTTTGAAGAATCATTCACATTCTTTCCATGTGGTTGGTCTAAATAGAAAAAGGGTAATCAGGGAATTTTCATCACTATCACAGAAGAAGGGGGGGAATGCATTGTGTGTTTTGTTTGCAGGTGGCTTGGCAATTCACTAACGTCGGTGATGATATATGGCGATAAATGTATACATGTCAATATGTTTTTAAATCCCACAATTGCAACAAAAGAAAGCCATGTCCAGTGAGCAGGGTTTCGATTTCTCGTTCCTCGTTTTTTGTTCAGTCGCAGGTTCGATCCTTAGCCCTTAAAGACCCGTCGTGTAACCGGGGCTGATGCACGTTAAATCTGTCCGGGGCCCAAAGTCCTCCCGTTGGCGTGGTGCGAAAGTTAGGTTATTTGGAATGTTGACCTCCTATCAATATAGATTTCTCAGTATTGCAAAGCCATATAGTAACATTAAAAAAATCAAACAAAAAGTTCTCATCGAGCGTATCTATTGATACGCTGGGCCGTAGAAGACACTCACGCAGCGTAACCCCGTGATACACTGGGCACAGGAGAGCCAACACGAGTATATCGTCTGGGATACGCTGGGAGCGAACGGGCTTGTGCGACGTTAATAAAAACTAAACTAAAACTAAACAAAGTGCCCTGGGATAGCCTAGCGATCCATTTCTATTTTCGACCCTCATTGTCAACCAATTTGTCTTTTTTTCACATCTAGACCACAGTTAAATTTTGTTTTGTGTAGCGTAGCCACATCTGGCTCTTTCGCCAATAACCTTCACATTCATTCAATGCACAGGAAACAAAGCAGCAAAAAAAAGACATTGGGTTCCTTTCTATGAATCTACCCTAAAGGTTAGACCACCGGAACAAGGCCCCACCCCTGTCCCCCCCATGGATTTCCCGGCAACCCCAAACCCCCCCCCCCCCCCACCCCCCCGGGGGGGCGGGGGGTGTTATTTCATTGTCATAACACCACTAGCTTTATTAACTAGCGGTAACTATGTAGATATACTTAAAACTAATTTTATTCAAAGCTATTGCTCCGTAACTTAAATAATTTTATATTTTAAACCTAACTCCTGGGCAAGTGAAAAACCATAGTTCTGTCTCGCCTATATTTAAGTCAATTTACTGGAGATTAAAGCCCGTGAGGGTTATGTACCCCAAAAAGTATATTCGCTACTACTGACACTTGTATTTTTTCAACAACCCTTGTATGTGTGTATATATACATTTGTGTATATATTTTGTGTATGTATATAAAGCCAAATTCATACATAATTGTAATAACCATGTGACGTCCGCCCGACCTTGGCTTCATCTTGTGCCATCACTGGATTCAATTATTAAACACTACGACACAATAATTAAAGAGACACTTGAACAATCTTTACGTAATTTATTAACATATATTTACTATGACAACTCGCTATGCTCTCCCGGGTAATATTTCTATTAACTTCAATTCAACCCACCAATAGTAATCTAATAGACTCTTACCACTAATCCTTCCTCGACTGCAACTCAGACTCTGGATCAACTGTTGAAAACAGCAGCAAAGGAACGTCTTGCAGCAATCTTTAATCTAACCCTTTAATTCAACTTCCCTTTCTATTTCTCCTTCTGCTTATCTATAGCTTCAGCTTTACTTCTCCTACAGCCTCTCTCTATCGCGACTTTCAGTCGGAGTTTATATATTTCCTAACTCACCCGCTTCACTTTATTTCTAACTGCTTTACATGAACACGTTTCATTTTTGGTTGGGCAAAGGTTGTTTAGCAAAAGCAATCAATCTCAATTAAAAGTACCCAAGGTTAGTGAAGAGAAACCGCGAATAGCCCAATACCACAACCACTTAAACTTTGTTTGGAAATTTACTAAAACTAAAATACTGCAGAATTAAATGAAAATAAAAACGGTAAATATCAAATTAATCAAAAAAAAAAAAAATCAAATGAGTATATACATATCGATCGCTTTAGTCTGAAGAAAATAAAGTATCATTAATTTCCCTCACAATGTTTAATGATCTTCGCCTTTAAAATGTGAACAATGAAGACGATTGTAAAGAATTAACGAACATCAAAAAAAAAAAAAAAATACTTGAAAAAAAAAAGTGTTCTTGCAAAAAAAAAAAATCACTTCTCCAATTTAGAGGCTGTTCATCAGAAGATGCCATCAACTCTCAGCTTTGACTCATTAAAGCAGGCGCCATTGAGTGTTTCATTGATTCCACTCATCAGCTGGTTTCTAGTAGGGGAAACTCACATTGTTGAAGAAAAAAAGTTTAGAACGCCGTAACTCGACGCATGCGCCGTTCTCCATCACGTCACTTCCTGCACTTCACAAAAGAGTAGACACTCCGGGACCGGCATTTGGCGTTAGTTGTGAGTAGAAAAGGAAGCTTTGTTGCGTTACTCCTGAGCGAATGGTAATAATGTCTGCACTCTGGATTTATTCCATTCTGAACACTCATAAAAACATAGATGATTACGGTTTGGTGTTAGTTTGTGTGGCACTATTAATAGTTTATTTGAAACTCAAAATATTTGACGAAAAAGGGATTGTTGCCATGGCAGAACCTTTGGTGACCCTCATGTTATACATGATCTCGATAATAATTCGAAGTAATACAGTAGAAATAAACCCGGAGATCCCCAAGAAGAAGAATAAACGAGTGAAAAAAGGTAAGTAAACTTATTTCAATTTTTTTTTCACATTTCAGTTGGCTTGTTTTTAATACAGTATTGTGAGAAAAAAAAACCCATCTGAAAATGCTGTAATGTTGGCGTTTTTTCAATTTTCAAGTGCTTATTAATATGAAAGAATTATTCTAAGTTCCGTTTGTGAAAGTTAAATAATTTTGCAATAATTTTAAATTCATTTATATTGGCATCCAATTTCTTAGCCATTTAATAGCTATCTTAAGATTTGTGCATGCAATACATTTGATGTATTATTTACAATTGATAATTAAAATTACATCTAGAAGCCTTTAGTTACAATAGTATAGTTCCTAAAGAGTTGCACTTTGTCATTGATAAGTTTTAAAGTTCCCCATGTGATCGCAATTGTAACTGCGGCAAAATATTTATATACGTAGAAATATCGAGAGGAAAAGCTTGAAACATATATGTTTCAATTAAAGGAAGAAATTAGATTAAAAATAATTTGTTTTAAAAAAAAATTGGATGAATAATTGATGTGTAATAAAAATAAAGTTCAAAGAGAATGAAATTGCTGTATACAGTAAGGATAATAATTAAAATTTAAATTCAAAAACTCCTTCAAAAATGTTTATATATTTGCATGACCAATAAAAAGAAACACCAAAGACAGTACGAGTTATGTTTCAACAAAAATATTAGTTAATTTAGAAGAATTTGAGCGCAAATCACAATTTCTAATTTTAATTAAATTTAAAAGTTGGAAATTATTTTTTGGTTCTATTCGACATGACGACTTAGAATAAATCATAGAAATAATCGTCCTTTTGCCATCCCCCGTCCGAATATTCTGCTGTAGGTATTTCTCTTATTTTAGAAAATCCCAATTATATGATGCAGAACATTGGATCCTTTCTTAGTTTTTAAATAAAAAAAAATAATTGCGAAATTGTATTGTGTTTTTATAAAAAAAAATCGCATGGGCACGCAAAACTATATATTAACATGAGAATTCTCAGTTGTATTTATTAAAAGTTGATGACTTAATTTGCAGAATTCAAAAGAAGAATAATCCTATCTCGAGACCTTTTAATATTTTCCGGATGTCGTACTCTTGTAAAGATGACGCGGAATGTACTAATTCCCTGAAACGAGCACCATGAAAATGAAGCCGAAATCTCTTTGTTGTGGTAACGGGAAACGCAGTGCTCCTAAAAGGGAAATAGTACTACGAATAAGCCATGCGGTATGGGTGGGTGTGGCGGAGGTTGGACATGTTTCTTTAAATAGTACGGCTTTCAGCTTTATCGATTTTTCCGAGTTCTTTTGTCTCTTCTTCCAGACTCGTCAATTATTTCACTCAGGAAAGGTGTTTGCGTGAAAGAGGAGTAATTGCAATCTCGATTTTTTTTTTTTTAATTCTTTTTCCAATTGGTGTTATTTCCAAAAATTCGTTTAAAATTAATTTTAACTAATATTCGAAAGAATTCTTGAAGAAAAAAAATATTGCGGTCGAATATTTACGTAGGAAAGGTGTTTTCACGAAAAGAAGTGAATGTAATATTGTTTTTTTTGTTTTGTTTTGTTTTTCAAATTAGCTTTCATTTCAAAAACTTCGTAAAATTAACTAAATTTAACATTTCAATTAGTTATATGAGGGAATTTGTAATTTGACTTTAATTTGGGAATTTGTAATTTGGCTTTTTATCTTTTTGTAATACGACTATGTGTTTGGTTTTTAAAAGTCACAGGAAATAAAATATTCATATTCAAAATCAGTCTTATTTTGAAGCATGTCATCAAAACATCACGCGGGATATGAAGTTCAGATATTGTATGTTTATCTCTTCTCTCTCTAGTCATGGTAGCTCAACAATCTCCGTTTGAGATTTTTTTTATTATTATTATTCTTTGATAAAGTGCATTACTGTGAAAATATTTTTGATAACAATTCGTTTTAATTATTGTAAGTAATGTGATGATGAAGGTTAAGTTCTCAGCTATTTGTAATTGCTGTGGAAAAACATTACCCATTTCTCCTCAAACTAAAGAAGACGTATATTACAACTTTCACTTCAGAAATATTTATTTTTTTAAAACATTCCCATGGTTTTTTTTTTTTGTCTTTGGTAAACACGGGTGACGCGCCCCGGGTTACCCTAACGATCCTTTTCTATTTTCGACTCTCCTTCTTATCAACCAATTAGGAGAGGGGAGTGCCAGCTCAGGTGTCGTCCTCGTCACTTGACGTGGTTCAAAATTACGAGGTCCGTCGCCAATAGCCCTCGTCTTGCTTCTAGTGTTACGTAAATAAAAACTAAACTTATCAACGAATTTTTGTCTTTTCTTCAATTTCTTCACGTCTAGACCGCTGTTGAATCTTGTTTGGCGCAGCATAGCCATATCTAGCTTTTGAGCGAATTAACTTTACACTCACTCACTTTTTTTTAAAACATGGATCTAATATCTCTCAAAGCTTAGTAGTTATGGTCGCGCACGGCGGGTTTCGTCGAGTCGTGAGTTCCAGTCTGATGCCACTAAAGACTCACCGTGTAGCCGGGGCTGATGCACGTAAAATCTGTCGGGACCCAAAGTCCTCCCGTTGGCGTGGTGTGGAAGTTTGGAGAGCGGGTTGCCTTCTCAGTTGTCATCCGCTTGACCGAGGGACCCGTGTGGTGACCGGGGATGACAGAATAGTCTCACTGTAGCTCATGCATGTCGTAAAAGGCGACTAAAATGGGTACCCAGCCCCTGGGGATTATATCAGGGGATCTCGGGGACTTGCCTTCTTCAGGTAAGTATGGGCTTCACGAACCCGAGGTACCCTAGTGATCTTTTACTTTCCCATGGGGTTTACTGTCTTTGGTAAACACTGGTGACGCACTCCCGGGATACCCTAGCGATCCTTCTCTATTTTCGACCCTCCTTCTTGTCAACCACTTATCTTTTTTTCAACTTCACGTCTAGACCACAGTTTAATCTTGTTTGGCGCAGCATAGCCATATCTGGCTCTTACGCCAATAAACCTTACATTCACTCACTCACTCACCCGCTTGACCGAGGTTCAAAATTTCGAGGGACGTCGCAAATAGCCCGCGTTTTGCTTATAGTGCGACGTTAATAAAACGAAACCAAAAAAATATTTTTCGTAACGATATATATTTTGCAAGTGTGTGAAATATTCTGAAATTTTTGTAAAAATAATTTTTCATAGAATTGAAATTATGAGATTGGAAAATGTTCCCACATGTTAAACTATAGTTAGGCGTCCTTTATTGCTTTCACTCTAGAAATTATTTCTTAAAAGCGTTACTGTCTAATATTTCTGAGCGATATTTATTTTGTAAGCATGTAGATTATACCTGTGTAAATTTGAGAAAAAGGTATCTACGACTGCTTTCACTTCATAAATACTTATTTCTTAAAACAGGGGGTTGAATATCTCTTTAAGCAATATTTATTTTGCAGCATGTGAAAATACTCTCAAATCTTTTGTATAAACATTTTTTTCCAAAAGCATTTGAAGTCATTACATTGGGAAATATTTGAAAGTATTAACATTTTCCGAGAGGTTGGAAATGGAAATAATAACTAACATTATCCTTTGAATAATTATTTTTTTTAAATAAAATGAGTCACGTTGTAAGTTAATATACAATTTAACTGAATATCGAATACGCTAAATTTCCTTGGGTTTGTAACCAACCATTAATTATTAAAAAGCTTTCTTGATTTGAAAATTCAAAAATATCTTCCTTTGTACTTTGACGATAAAGTTACTTTCTCCTTTGATTGTTCAAAGACAAATTCTAGTTATGGTTGACGTTGCCAATTTCGCGTTGAACTTTCATCTCGTGAAATAATAAATGATAAATTTTTTTCGTTTGTAGCAACGCGATAAACTTTTTCGAATTAAGGACAATGCATGATAAACCCTATGCGTTCAAATATTTATTTACTCGTTTCAAGAAATGAACAATAATTGAGTGAAGAAATATGAATTTTCGAAGATAGTTATTTGAGATAATCACTTCATCGTGTTTTTCTGAGAAGTCTATGTTTAATTTCAAACGTTAAGATTTCATTTTGAAGTTTGAATGTTTTTGGATGAGAATTTCTTGCAACTTTTTATTAGATGTACTGTAGTTCTAAACCATTCTGGTGGTAGATGCATTAATTTAACTTATAGTTTAATTGCTTGCTTTTATCTTCTGATGGTTAAAAAAAAAGCTAATTTATTTACATAATGTATACAGTAAAATAAGTGTAGAATGTAATTTATACGAACGAGGTTTTTTATTTAAAATAATGCAAGGTGAGAAAAAAATTAGTGAAAATATTCAGTAGTATCTCTTAATGAGGGATACATTTCGAGAGATTACCCCACCCCCTCCTCACATAGTGCATTACGGGTTTCTAATGAGGGACACCAACTAGACCTGACATTTTGTCTCTTAATTAGAGGTGTCCCCTACAAACGGTTCTTCTGTATGTATAGTTTTTAACTTGTACGATTTTGTGGAGGAAACTGAAAAAGGGCATATTATTGAACACTAATTATGATTACAATTTATGAAGATATATAAAATGATTAATTGGATTGTGTCGGTATTTCGTCCATATTGTAATGTAATTCATTACATTTTAACACTTATCAAACTTTTTGCTCGTACAGAGAGGGGGGGGGATTTCGCAGGGTGTATATAATACCTTAAAATATAGACAAGCTAACTTTGAGAAACTCTGCATTTTTGCATGAATCATATTTAGTCCGTCATGCATGTGGTAAGCTACCGAATTTAATCCTTGGGCCGTTTGGGGGACAAGGAGAGAACTGGAGGCTTTAGTAAATGCTTCTATTGTTGCAGATCCCCCCAAATCAGCATGGTAGTCTTAAGTCGGTGATATTTACATTGTTCACTGAAAGAAAATTCAAAACCCTTTATGGATGTGTTAGAAATACCTGTTTGGAAAGCCCCAAACAATCGAGGATTTGGATGAAAGGCTTGGCTAATGGCTACACTACGTGCAGATTGTTGAGAACTGAAGTCCTTTGAAGAAAATCGAATATCCAAGGTGTCCATTAAAGACGAGAATCGAGTCAAAGTGGTGTTTTCCTGCCTGCTACACTGAAGTCGAAATATTTGAATGTATATCGTGATGCCACTGTTGCTCTGGTGTGATAACTCTGTTTTTACGTTTATATTTAGAATATACATTCATTAGCCTTACAGGTGCTGACAGAACCAATAAGTTCCTTTTAGCCAATGTGTCTGTAGTCTCGTTGTGTGCGAAGTAAACATGAAAGGGTAACTATTGAAGATCTTTTAGGACAAAGAAAGCCGTTTCAACTGATTTAAAATAGCCCCCCCCTTCCTCTCCCCATACTGTCTCGCACTCTGTGCCAATTAGATAAATGTTAAATGGAGCTTTGGCTATAACTTATGCAAAACTAAATAATCTGCCCTCGGAGGCATAATCTTCAGGTAAGTAAAGACATCACATATCCTAGACATCCCAGTGATATTTTTCTTTCCCATGGGTTTTATTAACTATGGGATATGGGTGACGCTCCTGGGGTACTCGCTAGAGTACCCCA
>BMAW01115994.1:489183-525112 GCA_019974015.1 Nephila pilipes | reverse complement strand
AACCAATTTTTATTATTTTTTTCATTTTTTTTCAAATATCTTGATTGCAGTTGCACTTTGTTTGGTGAAGAGAGGGATATCAGACTCTTGCTCTGTTAAACTTCACCATCACTCACTCATAAAATGTCTTGTTAAATAACAAACATTAGTTATTTAACTTTTAAAATCACTTATAGTTGTAAAAGACTACATAATCTTTTTCATTTCTATTTATTAAAATATTCACTCAAAACTGCGAGAATCTGTTATTCTTTGAAGGTTAAGTTTATAACTTACTAAATACATGTTTGAATATATGCATAACTGAGAATTTAGTTTAAATCGCTAAATTTGTTTTCGTTTTAAAATTAAGCGCTTGAACCGAGAAACACTAAAAAATAGTAAACATTAATCTTCACTTTGCTGAACTAAATGTGTGTTAACCAATATCCAATATATATGAACACCCTCCGAATTAAATAAAAAAAAAGTTACCGGAAATCAGAATTTATACAACTCATCTATTCATTTACTTCCTGTATGAATATTGCGTTTGCGTGTGAAGAAAATATGGAACTATCGGTATAAATAAGTTGTGTATTTATTTTTTCCGTTAGAAACGAATGATCGTGCTCTTCAGCACATCTGCGCTAAAATTGTGTAAAATGTAGGCCAATGACC
Organism: Nephila pilipes; assembly: GCA_019974015.1. Lineage (NCBI taxonomy): Eukaryota > Metazoa > Arthropoda > Arachnida > Araneae > Nephilidae > Nephila > Nephila pilipes. The sequence goes on along the minus strand of BMAW01115994.1, from coordinate 524,452 downwards.
CGTATTATTTTTAAGAATAATTACGAAGCTTAATTATTAAAATGTGTCGGTATTGTCTGAAATCTAGTAACTAATTCCAAACAGGTTTTAAAGGCTGGGGTTTTAATTTTGTTTCTTCCAAATATAGGCTTAAGTTAGATTCATTTGTAGTTATAAATTTAAATAATTTGTTGAACAAAAAAAATTTTTTTTTTCCAGCATTTTCTTCGTTCGGAAAAATACTTAATTTAAACACATTTTATCTCTAAATTATGTTTATTGAAAGCATCTGATGTTAGATTCAGATTGTACCAATGTTATTATAATTTTAATTATATATATGTGCATATGTATATAAACTACCTAAACCATCCTGTATTTCCTGGACTTTCTCGGGAAATCTGTACATGTATGATGCTGTTTTCATATACATACTTCATAGTCTCTTATTTTTGGAGATGTCTGTAGAACTTTTTGTCTCACTGCTCTGAAGTTAAACGCTTTCCTTAACTTTAATTCTTTCTCTGTTAGAAATCATTTGGCAAGTATTTTCATAAAAAATTCGCATGATTTGAGTTTAATTGTTCTCAATACGGCAGAAAATAATAAACCGTTCAAAACGAAACTTCGAAGAATTTTTTAAATTTTGAAGTTACGAAAGTTCGATTTGAAATCAAAACTATACAAATTTATAACTTAAAAAAAAAAAAAAAAAATGAATAGCGTTAAAAATAATCATTTTTTAAGCTAAGCATTCTAAAAGAATTTGGAGGAATATGAAATTTGTATATAGGGTAGACATACAAAAAACGTCTTTCAACTTCATACATATTAGATATTGTACTACAGGGTGATCAACTTGAGAGAATCCTTTGGTTTTTCTTATTACCCTTAAATCTGACGGTAATTATTCTAACACTGAAGTATAATTGTTTGAACCTTGTTTAAGTGTGGGAGACAATTTCCAACACCGTTGGACTGTTACAATTTTACTTGTGAGGTAAAATAGAAATGAAGACTCACAATGTTATTTGGTTCTGTGATAGTTTTATTTTTGAAAAACATAATTTAATTCAAATGTTTTACATTATCATTCCTTACAGAAAATGTTGTTGTTCGCCACCATTTTGAATGCAAACATAGAATACGTCGAACCAAGTTTTTTTGAGACATTCGCAACATTCCTCCCGATGGCGTGGTATGGCTGTTAGGAGAGGGAGTTGCCAGCTCAGATGTCGTCCTCTTCATTTGACAGATTAAAAATCACGAGGTCCGTCGCCAATAAGTCCGTGTTGCTTCTAGTGTGACGTTAACAAAACCAAACCTGGTGACCTTGGTGGCCAGAAGCCTATTGAAATTAAACGGTCTTCAAAGAATTCCTTAAGCACTTTCATTGTTAGGTTTGACCAGTGTGGAATGGCTGTTTTTGTGAAATCAGCAGTAACTCTTCTGTATCTTCAGTGAAGCAATAAACTATTCAATTATGTCCAGGTATACTTCGGAATTCATTGAAATCAAAGAATTAGTTCATACAGACGATTTTTATTGTTGTTCCTAGTCTTACGAAATGAGCTTTCAAAAAATAAAAACTTTGGAAGACAAATTTGCTCAAATTATTTTCGCAGAATCAGATTAAAATTATTAATGGTGTTCTCAAGTTTTTATGTTTAAAAAAGTTTTCGCATTTAGAAGGTGGAAAAAAAAAAAAAAAAAAAAGATATCCGCACATTAAATATGGACTTATTAAATAAATTATGATGAAATTTTTGCTACACTCTACAAAAAACATACGGTTACTCTTTTAAATTATCACCCAGTGGAATCGGAAGAGAAATTTTCAGGCAACTAAACAATATCTTTTCCGTTATCTTATTTTTATTATGCAAATAGCATTACATCAAATCTCGTCGTACCTTTTGCAATCTATCCTACGCTTGAGTGATCAAAAAAACTTCCTTTTATATCATACAATATGGCCAGAGGTTTGAATGATACCAGAAACCTTATTGATCTGTAATCTTTGATGGAATTGTAGATGAAGGAAAAATACAGTTGTAAACGTTTAACGCGAAAATGCTTAACTTGAAAAATCGGTTAAAATGAAAATATGCTGTGATTCCGACAAAACATGTTATGTAATTCATTACTCCCCCCCCCCTTTTTAACTTGAAACAAAACACGCTTAACAGGAAAGAAATTTCGCTTCACACATCTAGATTTTTTTTCGGGAAGGGGGCTAAATTTTCATTGGGCCGAACAAAATAAATAACAAGGTTGCCATTTTGCGTTAGACACGGTTCATTTATGGAAGAAATTTTCAAATCGCGTAACACCATATTTAAAGTCTTGAAGCGATAGTTGAAGGGAAATATGGTAGAAAACCCCTTTGTACTTGTGATAATTTTTAGAAGCTGTATTTATGTGTGCAGTAAAGTATTTTGTTATAAAATATCCTATTTTTAGTCCTCGGTAACAGAAATAAAGCGTGCATATATTGCATCATAGTTAAATTTATGTGGAAGAAACCTACCTACGCTCTCTTGAAGAATGTAAATAATAATAAAAATAATAGAGAATATGTATGTTGCAACACCATTTCCATAGTCTTGTCATCAGAAATATGTGCTCATATACAACTAAGCGCAGGTGACGTGGAACTGTATTGGATCCAAAACACGTGGTTCGAGAACAAAGGAGCTCTTCGTGGCGGGAAAGAGGGAGAGAATAATACCGGAAACCGGTTGGAGAGGTCAGAGCGATTCCAAGAGGGAAAGACTTCTTTTTGCTTCCCCTCTCGCCCCGACCTACCCCATTGATAGAGTTGTTTCCATTTACGTGCACTTGGCTTTGACCTCAATGAGAATGCTCTTGCTTTTTTCTTTTCGATTTTCTTGAAATATTTTTTATTTAGAATTTCCGCCATAGTCGCCCATCTTAAGTGTTCCAAAGCAGTTCCGTGAAGAAAACCTTCAACGTATTGCAATTAATTTTTTTCTCTCTTTCTCTCAAAGTTTTAAATATATTTTTTTTCAATTGAGAGAAAGAATGATTAATTGGCGTAGATATATTTTTGTTTTTAAATTTTTGATCGGTTATTTTTAGCGACTCTCATAAAATCCAGGTGTTCCGATTTCTCACACATTTTTTTATAATATTGTATCATTTTTAATGTTAGCAAAAGGAAAAGAAATATCTTTTGTTTTCTTGTTTGGCTCGATTTCTTTTTTCACAAAAGGAGAGATCCTTGCTCCATTTCATTATACATGGCCGATGCGTGTAATTAAAAACTGTTTACTTTTTAACTACCTCCTTCCTGTAAAAACTGGATATTTTCTTTTCCTTAAACAGTGTCAAACAAGACATTGTAAATATTTAAATTTTTTTAAAACTGCTACTCTACCCATTCAGGAAAAACTAGATACTTCGTTTTGACGGAGAAACAGTAAACATTCTTAACATAACCGTTGAGCTTCTGGTCACCAGTTATTAGTTAGATTTAAAGTGAAATGTGATAGAAATATGCGTACAATTTCAAAGACTGGATAAATTCTGTTTAATCGCAAAATAGACCCGAAAAATTAGATTGAGTGAGACATTGCGCTCCATCGCGATTTTAATTTTAACTAATTCTTTACTTTTCTTTCAAATTGTTTGAATTCAAAATTTCTCCCAATAAAATAAAACGCGACTTATGTTGATTATATTGAAATTTTGAAGTGTAGTGAATTGATTAGAAAAAATTACATGTATAAGAGCTTCGAAGTATTGAACAAGTTGTCTGAAGTTTGGTATAGATGAAGATAGCGAACTATAGTTATCAAAAGGAGACATCTGGCCCAGTCATAGCTGAAGGAAGTTCCCGGATGGGTGTGGTAGCTTAGTGGTCATGGTCGCGGACTAGCGGCGGGCAGTTTTTTTTTTGTTAATTCGTGGTTTTGAGGCCTAATGCCACTGAAGACCCGCCGTGTAATGAGGCTGGTGCACTTAGAATCTAGTCGAGGTCCTAAGTTTTCCGTTAGTGTGGTGTCTGAAGTTTGGAGATGGAGGTGCTCAGGTGTCGTCCTCGTCCAAAAGCTCGTGACCAAAGCTCGAACGCGTTGAGGCAGTTTAATCACAAACAAAATAAAGTAGATTGACATTAAGTAATAAATTTGAAGGTAATTGATATCCTCATATCTGGACTTATCATTTCTTTAGACTATCGTTCGTGACTCTTAATTTATTAGCGGATAAAGGACGACACAATAACTCAAACGTTCTTTTATTTTATCGAACATATTTACAACTTCCAGCTTGAGAGGAATAGTAAAAATTAGCCTCTGTTTGAAATAGTATATGAAATATAACTTGGGGGGGGGGAAGAAATGAGAATCAAAGTTACTACTGCTACTAAATTTTGTCTATCCCGGATTTCAGACTCGGCGTATTGCTGTCTGCGACAGAATTGTAATATCCACTCCAACACGTGACCTCAACTGTCTCCTTTCAAATCTTCCTATAATCCAGGGTTTCGCAAATGATGGGTGGTGACCCAGGACAGGGTCACGAGAAAAAAATGCCGTGCCGCCTCGCTTTCGTTTCATAACATAAAAATTCGCAAAGCGATGTGGAATGACTTTGTTATGTTTTTGATTTGTTTTGAATAATTTAAGTAATTATCTTAACAATGTTACTGTTTTTCAAGTGCAAGATAAAGTTGTAGCACCTACGAAAAAACTTTTGTTAGTTACGTCATATGGGAGCTATTAATTACAAAGCTTTTTATACAGCTAACAGAATTGTAAAATGAGTGGAATTGCGGGATGAAATTTCAGATAAATTAGATGAAGATAGCAAGTGTATTGAATTGAGATAGAGATAGAGATATAGGTATGTAAATGATATAGAATTGAAAGAAAGTAGAAATGAGGTAACAAAAATCTGAGATATTTTTTAAATGGGACTGAATCATCGCAATGAATCGTTTGGGTTGAAGCGACTCCTAGGTAAAGTAATAATATTTGACTCCACTATAATAGAGAAGTGATTGAATCAAAACAAGTGATTTGATAAGACTTTATCATTAAAATATAAACTAAGATAGATCGAGTTAAGAGGGATTCCCGAGAAAGAACGTCCTTTCCTATTCTTTGGCAGTTAAAGTGTTTTGTTCTGCTCTTGCTTGGACGCGGACTCGTGGCCGGCGGTTTTCCTCGAGTCGTAGGTTCCAGCCTTGATGCCATAAAATATCAGCCGTGTAGCCAGGGTTGATGCATTTTAAATACGTCGGGGCGCAAAGTCCTTCCTCTGAACTTCCGCACCCTGCCAACGGGAGCGCCAGCTCAGGTTTCGTCCTCGTCACTTGACCGAGGTTCGAAGTTACGAGGTCTGCCGCCAATAGCCTTCGTGTTGCATCTAATGCCACGTTAATGAAACCAATCAACCAATTAAAAAACTGCTCTTGCATATCTTCAATTTGAGTTTTGAATATATTAACTATGTAATTAGACTTTAAAATGGCTGCAGAGTCAAAAAGTAATGAAGGAAATGCGTCTCACATTTGCTGGGCCTGGAGAATAATATTCAAGAATGTTTTCTCTCGATCGACAGCAATATAAAGAACGAATAAAGAATCCATTTACATTTAACACACAGTCCTGAGACAGTATTAACAGATTCAGATGTTGAATCCGTAATTGAAATATGGGACACATTTTCAAAGATATGATCGAGGAAATATCGCTAATGAATTTTTAGCCGTCTTGTCGTCAAATGTACCCATTTTGGGAAGTAAAGCTGTAAAATCTACGAAATCTTTTCTCACGAGCTTAGGGGAAGCCGGGTTTTCAACACTGGTTTTCCTAAAAAATTAATATAGAAATAGTGGTGATCTAACCAGAATCAAGTTATCGTCTGTTTCTCCAAACGTGAAGTTTTTAGTCAGCAAGGAACAACTTTGCAGTTTTCATCAGTCGCGGGTTCGATCCTTGGCCGCTAAAGACCCGCCGTGTAACCGAGGCTGATGCACGTTAAATCTGTAGGGGCCCAAACTCCTCCCGTTGGCGTGGTGTGGAAGTTAGGATAGAGGGTGCCAGCTCAGGTGTTGTCCTCGTCACTTGACCAAGGTTCAAAATTACGAGGTCCGTCATCAATAGCTCTCTTGTTGCTTCTAGTGCGATGTTAATAACAAAATAAACTAAGCAATTTTTATTAATAATTTGATCTTATTATTTCATTTTTGCAATACTTTGTAATGATTTCAACTAAGCAATCTTTGAAGTACACGAGATTTCTATTAACAGCTAAATTTTTTATTCTTCCTACACTCCTCAAACTTGGCAATGAATTTTTAGCGGGTCGCGGAAAAATATTTTAAAAATATCCGGATTATGTGAATGAATGTTTTGGAATCACTGCTGTTGTCCGATTCCTTGGTTCAAATCGAACATGTACACAATTAAAAATTGTTGAAAAGAATGATCAATGAACACATGAAACAATTTTTTTCTTCTACGGAACTGTAATTAGCAAACGCGACAAGAACTTTTTAGTTACATAAGTTGTCCATAAATTATCTTAACAACGCTATAGACTGAGTTTTAAACGGTACTAGATTCCGGGTGCGATGTTTACCTCGCCGCAATGGGGAGGAGATTGGTTGACCTTGAGTGGCGAAAAATAACTATTTCTTTTGAAAGCTCAGCTAGGTGCATGTGGGGTCTTCTCAAATTGAAAGTTTTGTTGAAATTTTGTTACGAAATGGGAAAAAAAGGTGGTTTATTTGAAAAAATGAAAGGTATGCCGACCGCTTTTTAGAACTATAATACAGTTCGGTTAACATGTTGGGATTCCCCCCCCCCCCATCATATTTTCTGTGCATATTTTTAAAGCTTGATTCGTAGTGATGTCAAAATTGTTTGCTTTTTTTCTGTATATTTAACATCAACCAGGAAGAAAGCTGAATTAAGTTTAAAAAAAAAAGGCTTCTGGTGCCTTTAAAGGTCACCTGACAAAGGAAAAGCTTCAATTGTCTTAAAAATTCGTTTCGTGTGACCCTGTGTTCTGACATGTTCTGGCTTCCTGTATAGAAAATACACCAATCGATAAATTAATAATTTGATTTTTATTTTATTTTTCTGTCCATCAAAAGCTTTGATAAAAATTGTTTTAAAAGAAACGTTATATACATAAACGCGCGTAATGTATGACATGGGCTTGTTGTAACATGCCTTCTGGCATTCTTGTTATAACACTAATGACATTCTTGTTATAAAACTAACGGACTTGCTATAACATGCATTATGGCATTCTTCGCAGAAATGATGGGGGAGGGACTGTTGCCCACACAGTCTCGGAGTATCCATATGGCGTGATGTGGAAATTATGAGGGTCAGTATAGCAATTTAGATGTCATTCTTATGTGATCGTGATTTTAAATTATAACATCCTCGATCAGAAGTCCATCTGGCTCTAATGTGAAACATTATCGTATATTTCCGCAGATAAGACGATAGTTGAATCATAAAAATGCCCCAAAATATCGAGAGTCTTGTCGTAGGACAGATTGAATTTTTATAAAATTAAACAAAACAACTCCACTTATGTATTTAAAACCCTGCAAAATCCTCGCATTCATCAGTTTGGCGCAGCATTGCCTACTTTGGTTCTTGCGCCATTAAACCCTACAGTCACTCACTCTCCTCGCATTCAACATCTGAGACAAATAGCTCCTCGAGTACGGGCCGCGGTAGCCTAGTGGTCAAGGTCGTGGACTAGCGGCTGGTGGTTATCGTTCAGTCGCGGGTTCGATCCTTGGCCGCCAAAGACCCGCCGTGTAGCCGGGGCTGTTGCACGTTAAATCTGTTCGGGGTCCAAAGTCCTCCCGTTGGCGTGGTGTGGATGTTAGGAGAGGGGGGTGCCAGCTCAGGTGTCGTCCTCGTCACTTGACCGTGGTTCAAAATTACGAGGTCCGTCGCCAATAGCCCTCGTGTTGCTTCTAGTGCGACGTTAATAATAAAAAAAAAAAAGCTCCTCGAGTACATCCCCACTTTCAGTGTTGAAAATCTCATCATTTGGGTCCCGTTCTTCACCTAGCGAGTCGATTTCTGAAAAATCTTGACTTTTTGGTCAAGATCTTGGGTAATTTCGGAGCAATTTTTGTTTCTATCGTGTATTACCCGATTTTTTTCTGTTCATGAAACGATTGCACCAACCTATTTTAAATTATTTGCCTTGTTCCGGATTGGCGAGCGCCCACTCCAATGTATTAGCCCCAATCATATTTTCTCAGAATAACAACACTTATGCAATGTTATTTTCTAAATTTGGCCATCAAGTTTATATTTCTCTTCGCATAGAATATATTTTCATTGACAATTTTTTAATAGCATCTTAATTTCATCTCCTGTCTCTTGCCATCTTCCCTGTCCTACCGAAAAATCTTTGCTGTAGAACAGTTGTTCGATTTATTAGTCTGTTTCATGACTGGAAGCTTGCTTCATATTTCCTGTTTTGCGATTAGGTCCACTTTGGAAATTTTACACTTAGAGTACAAATTGTTGGAACACACTACGTACAACGAAACTTCTTGTGAATACGATTTCGAGATTCGGCAAATGCTAGGCAGTGCTGCCAGATGTGAAAAAATAAATTTGTTTCTGATTATTTTCTGATCTAAATTCAATAGTCCATTGATATGCTTGGTAGTCATCTTATGGGGCAGATATGATTAAAATTTTAAAACTTTGACCAAAATTTACACCTCGTCTTGTCTGAAGGTCTCCTTATTTGCGGAAATATACGGCAATTAAAGAACACATTTTACAATATTTAAAATCTATTGTATCAATATTTACATCTTGCAGAAATAAAACGAAATATCACTTTTATATAGTGCGTAGATATTTATAATACTTCGCAATGTTAAAAGTGTTGTAACACCGTCATTCGCTTCATTACATTTTGCTGAGTAAATTCTGAAAATTGATGAAATGAGTATGAAATTCTTAAATTCGTTGCGTACTTTCTTATTTACTATCTTAGTTTTCAAAGCTAGAATCTAGCGTGTTTGAAATGACTAAGTAGTTTAAAACTCACATGACTTTGTTTTGAGTTTAAATTCGCTGTACGAGTGAACTATTCGCAACGAACCTTATAATTTTGTACTACCTTCCCAAGTGAAACAGAATACAATATATGGATTTGTTTTACATTCTTTTTTTTTTTATTTGTGAGTTAGAGCAACTGAAGTGTACACTTTAAAAGTACTAAAATAAATTAAGATGAAAATTATAAATGCAATTTTTTGAAATAAAAAAATTAAATATTACTTGGACATTTCCCCCCTTCCTTAGAAGTCTCTTAATAGAAGTACTATAAAGATATTTATGTGCAGTAACTTAACAAACAACGTGATAATTTTCAAACAGGTGAAATAGTTATTTTATAATCATCTTTCTTTATTGTAAATACAAAAATAAATTGATTACCTCTCTATAAAATTATGGATTATGGTCTCTTAGTAGTCAATGCGAGTTTGGTTCACGATTTTTTCAAAATCTCCATGTGTAATTATGAGTCATGTTCAGAGATGGAATTTCTTTTCCTTTTAATGAACTGTTCTTGAGCATATCTAAAGTACAGTTCTGTGATTCACTTGTGCTAAAGATTCCTCCAACCCTCCCCCTCTCAAATAAGTTTAACATTGCTGAATTATTACATATATACACATTTGATGAAAACTATAGTCAGTTGTATTCAGAGTTGGAGAGAATCAGACTCTGAATAATTCGCATTAGCAAAGAGCGGGTATTTGGTGGGCCACTGACTCGGGTGTTCTTTTAAATGAACTAGTTTAAAAGAATAGCTATGTGGCCGCGGTAGCCTAGTGGTTAAGGCATCAGATTCGCGACCGGTGGTTTTCATTCAGCCGTGGGTTTGAGCCTTGATGTCACTAAAGACCCACTGCGTAGCCAGGACTAATGTGCTTTAAATCTGTCGGGGCCTAAAGTCCTCCCGTTGGCGTGGTGTGGATGTTAGGAGAGGGGGTGCCAGCTCAGGTGTCGTCCTCGTCACTTGATCGAGGTTCAAAATTGCGAGGTCCGTCATCAATAGCCCTCGTGTTGCTTCTAGTGCGACGTTAATAAAACCACAAAACCGTCAAAAGAATAGCTTGTTTTCCTTTGATCCCCCTTGCATAGTCTAACTACGGTTTAAAATGGAATTGAGCCTCAAGTAAATAAGAAAAAGGAAGCGGAGAAACTTAGCAGTTTATGTGTAGCTCTCATCAGTTATTATTAAAGTTGTTAATTAAGTTTTTTGAAAAATAGAATGCATTTCTGATGGTCCCTGATAAATAAAAAAATAAATTTAAAGCAAATCCTCCTATTGTATTCTGTTTTCAATTTATATCCCCCCCCCCGTTGATGATTTCTCATGAAAACACTTTCTTCTAACGAAAAAATTTTTTAATTAAAAAAAAAATATATATATTGGAATTCTCTAGAATCATGGGAACGAAATCTGTGACCAAGCAACAGAAACCTTCTGCAGGAGATAGATTTGTTAAAATTGTAAATTACTTTCTTAACTGACTTTACCTCAGACTCAAAATCTGTTCAGAAGGCAATTAATTGAAAATGGTGTAAATAACATCTCTCGCATCGTGTGTGGTCTGCTTTAACTCCATAATAAAGGAAAATCCCATGACCTTCAATGGATCCCTGGACAAGTCCATATTGATGGAAATGAATGCGTACTCTCTGGCCATTATCTAGTTCTCACGAGACCAAACATCTATTGATTGATGAAAACACTGTTACAGACTGAATAGTCTGTACAAAAGTACAGACTTCAGCCAACCTGTAAATGAACCCTTAAATACCGACCTTAACTGCTCCCGTTCAAGGACGTTCACAGTAACAAAACAAATCCATCTGAGGGTATAATTCACCCTGACAACAAAAGAATATCAACTGGCAGCCATTGTCATTCTGGCCTTTGAAGACTATATGAGGTACTACACTTTCTGCCTTACTCCGTAACAAAACAAATCCATCTGAAGACATAATTCACCCTGACAGCAAAAGAATCTATCAACTGGCAGAGACTGTCATTCTGGCCTTTGAGACTATATAAGGTACTTTCTCTGCATTATCCATAGACATCAAGAACATCTGCTGAATTAATAATCGGCATTTTTAATAGTACGCGAAAAAAAAGATTTTTTAACCATGCTTTTTCAATTTAAATCTAACTATTTATTCGTAGCGTGTTAGCTCTTGCCTTTTTTGGACTCAAAGCGAGTTGTGCGTTGAGTCAAATTGAGACACTATTATGTTCATTAAATTTTTGAAACCGTAAATGTAGATTTAAGGTATTCCAAAAAATTTAAACCCGTCTTCAATCAAAAGGGTTTTTAACTAACCAATGCTCTTTTACTCGTATATTGCATACTCGTATTAAGATTTGATGAAAATTTCGATAATTCTTTTTTTTTTTTGGATCAGTTAATGGCACACGCAGAGGGCATCAATATGATTTGGATTCATCTTCCAAATAATAAAATTGTTTTTTTAAAAACGCCTTATCCATTTATAATATTAAGCTTGTTTAAATCTGATCCTTTCCCAAAGAAAGATTTACATATGCCTCTGATGTGAGTATATATGTACAGAATTAATTAGTATTAAGAATAAATTGTTTCTCACGTATAATTAAAACTTCATTTAAAAATGTCGATTTCTTTTTCAAGCCGTTTCGTTTAGGAATAATTTTAGAAAGCAAAAAATAAACTTGGAAAATATCTTTTTGATTTTGAGAGATTCTGGAATTTATTTCAATTAGAATTATTTTTAAAAAAAATTCTGTCGTAGCGATAAATACGTCCAAAGTAGCTCTGGTAACGATTTTTTCATTACCTTTAAATACTTTATATACTTTTATTACGTATGTTTAAAAAAAAAAATGGTGATATGGGGGGGGGGGGCCCGAGAGAGAGAAGTGTAGGGTTTGGGGAATTTATAATGCTGATATTCACTTCTGATGCTGTAACTCATGAATAATAATTCGATATAAAAACCAACGTTTTTAAAAACAACGTTTTTATATGGTGGCAAAGTTTATTAAAGAAAATTATTGAAATATTAGTTAAAACTGTTAGTTATTTTTAACTTTAAAATTTACTTAAAAAGAGACATTTGTGAGCGTATTAAAAAATTCATAATACTCATAAAATCAAAACATGCATTTGAAAGTTTGTAAGTCATTCTATTAAAAAAAGAATGGGAACCAGAATTCAGAAAAAATTATTGTGATAAGACATGGCGCCAAATATTGGAAACTTTCTTTCTTGGGAATGATTACTGACTGAAAGTCAGCAACCCTTACTATCTCGGAGATAGTAAAGGGGAGATAGTATCTCCCCTTTGTGAGTACAATAGTTTTACGAGGCCTCATGCGGTGTGGGGAGTGCCCGGTGTTCCCAGAGGGGGGAAAATTTTTTTTCCTCAGTCCTAAAAGCGCCGAGAGGAAAGAATATTTTGACTTATTAAAACTATTGAAATATGAGTTAAAACTTGTCGCAAACGTCTAAATATTGCATTGTTAGGCGAGTACGAACGATTCCCAAAATTTCAGAGCTCTAGCTTGATGGGAAATTGGTTAAATTAACGATCAAAAATTTGATGACACACACACTCGCACGCACACACCAAGTGAAATTCAGAAAAACGTTTTAAAATAATACATAATAAATCCATACATTGTATTAAGCTGTCATTAATCTTCATGTTTTTTCCTTTTTTTTTTTTTTTTTTGAAAACCTCCCCCCCCCCTCTCCCCTAAAAAGTTTAAAAGAAAAATTTTAGCACTCAGGAGAATTTTTTGAAATATGTAACCAAACGTTATTGTTGCATTTCCGAATTTCTGGAAAGGCAAATACGACACGATAAAGCGCAAAATACACGAAATAAATTTAAAATAATAAAGTAATGAATTTAAAAAAAAGTTCATGGATTGAATTGTTTTCATTTTGCCCCCTCCCCCTCTCTTAATGGTTTCTTAGGAACGCACTTTTTTTTTACTGTATTGTACAGTTGGTTTTTTTTTTTTTAAAAAAAAAACCTTTGTATTCTGGAGAATTTTCGGGGAAAAAAACTAAGCAACGAAATTCCATTTCTGAATCTCGTGAAGGGCAAATAGTTCGAGGTAAAAACACAACGCATGATTTCTAAAAACGATGAAACTTGACTGTTTACCCTTTGCTCAGATATGATAATGCACAATCATTCCTTCTGAATATAAATCGGAGAAAGTCTGTTGACAAATTGCGCGCTACTGGAAACTCGACTCGAACCCAAACGGCGTCATTGTTATTTCAATCAACATGGAAATGAGAGCAACGACTAATTTCAAGGTAAGGGGTGCAACAATTTGTGTGGCATGATACACGTCAACATGTCAGACGATATTTTAAAAACGAAAAACAAATTGAACTCAATGGACTTGAGATGTAAAATGACAGGTATTCTTTTCGTGTTTTTAAAATTTGATTTATTTATATTTATTGATGTGTGCTAAACGTGGCCTTTTCTTTCTCCTCCTTTAAAACGCCAAATTTTTGGTAAAATTGAGTTTAAAAAAAAAATCAAATTTCTTCGTGTTTTTAAAAATTTATTAATGAAAGGAACAAGATTGAACAAATGTGAAAATAAATTGTTTACATGTAGTGTCTAGTATTTTTTCTGAAGAGTAAAATTTGCTAAAGTATATTTGGTTTTGATTTCGAATAATAGTGTAATTCTAGGCAGCCTTTCTTGGTAATTAACATTGCCCCAAGAGTTGCAATTTAAAACTGTGTTTTTTAACTTCCTCAATTTATTCACGAGAAAGACTTTTTTTTGAAAGATATATGGTCGTGGTAGGTCACTAGGCTTGTGAGTCTTGGTTACGAGCCCTGATGCCACTGAAATCCCGTCGTGTTGCAGGGTTGATGCATGTTCAATCTGGTCGAGGTGCCAAGTCGGCGTAGCTCCTGTGTCGTCGCTTGACCAATGTTCAAAATTACCGTCGCCACTAGCCTTGCTTTCTCGGAGCGACGTTAAAAACCAATCCTATTCGTGCATTAGTGCGGGACAGATCTTATATGGGTCTTGAAATAATTGCTTACTTCTGTTGTTTTCAGCGGAAGATTTACTTATCATTAACACTATACTTTAATTATTTCTTTAATCAATTTTATAGCATTAAATAAATATATTAATTCGTTTTTGTGAAAATTAAATCTTTCCTCTTTTATAACTGCTTCCAATAACGGAACTGTTGGAAATTGGGGCCGCGGTAGTGGTGGATTCGTGGCCGTCGGTTTTCGTTCAGTTCGTAGGTTCGATCCTTGGTCTCTAAAGACCCGCCGTGTAGCCGGGGCTGATGCATATTAAATCTGTTGGGGATTTTGGTCCCAAAGTCCTCCCGTTGGCGTGGTGTGGAAATGAGGAGAGGGGTTTCAGCTCAGGTGTTATCCTCTTCACTTGACATGGTTCAAAATTACCAGGTCCGTCGCCAATTGCCCTCGTGTTGCTTCTAGTGCGGCGTAAATAAAAACTAAAGTACTGGAAATTGGATGGGAAAACAGTGAAAGAAAGTTAATCATAATTAACAAAGAAGGAGGGGGGAAACGGAAGGTTCGCTAGAGTATCCCGGTCGTGCGTCTCCCGTGTTTGCCAAATACTGTAAAACCCCATGATTCTCATGCCTACCTAAACAATGCAACCTCCCTCAGGGCATTTCAATAAACCTAATATGCCAAACCCCTCAGGGCATATTAGGTTTGAGGGCCGCGGTAGCCTAGTGGTCAAGGTCGTGGACTAGCGGCCAGCAGTTTTCGTTCAGAAGCGGGTTGATCCTTGGCCGCCAAAGACCCGCCGTGTATAGCCGGGGCTGATGCACGTTTAATCTGTTCGGGGCCCAAAGTCTTCCCGTTGGCGTGGTGTGGATGTTAGGAGAGAGGGGTGCCAGCTCAGGTGTCGTCCTCGTCACTTGACCGTGGTTCAAAATTACGAGGTCCGTCGTCAATAACCCTCGTGTTGCTTCTAGTGCGACGTTAAAAAAAAAACTAAACTAAATATTAGGTTTGAAGAAAAGTTTAACGTTATCTTGAAGAGTCTTTTCAACTGTGAATTGTAAATTAAATAACAATTAATTTATCAGTTTGTATTGCTTAAAAAAGTGCAGGATTCTTTTATTTATTATTTTTTTTAATTTTTGAAAACTTTGCTTCGGTGAGACATTTTTTTTTATTCATGAAAAGAT
Source organism: Nephila pilipes (assembly GCA_019974015.1). Lineage (NCBI taxonomy): Eukaryota > Metazoa > Arthropoda > Arachnida > Araneae > Nephilidae > Nephila > Nephila pilipes. Next base: position 509,188 of record BMAW01115994.1, on the reverse strand, counting down.
GCTGATTATAGTTTTATTTTTTAATTTTAAGGTAATATTACCAATACCTTGCCTCTGATTGCAAATACTCAAAATGGAACGTAAGGTTTAATTCCATTTTTTTTTCTCTATGAAAACTTATGAAATAATACTAAAAACCTACCACAAAAAAATACTATAATGCACGCTGTAATCCTTATCGATATCTATTCACACTCTTTAATCTCTTACCCGAAGACACGTGTATGTAATTGATTTATCTGCGTTATGAATCCCGCGTTTTGACACGCAGATGCATACATAGTCAAGTATGTCAATAATGCACCCAGTTGTGATCGTTTCGACATCGCTTAAAGATCATTACATCAATCATGCCACATATGTCATGTGGCGAAAATGACGCACATCGAAACGGGAAATATTTCCCTGAATGATTAAAATCTCCGTAAAGTATCGTGTTTCTGAAGTTTTCCCGTAACCTTACGAATGGTGTATGTGTATATATTTGTTTTCTGTCGTAAACCCGCCAGTATCAGTTGTACGCGGAGAAGATGAACAACAAGCCATTCAACAGATGATAATAAAGGGTTTTATCTTTCAAAATCGCTTTCAGGTAAATAAATGTTCTCCTATTACTGGTATCAGTTGTTGAATTAGTGTTGAAAGAAGATACCTGTTCTGATTTTTTTTTTCTCTTTCTGAATTGAAAAGAGGCGTTATAAAAGCTCTGGGTATTTTCACATCGCATTTTGTAGTAGTGATGAATGATGCAAAAGATGATTCATTGCATCGGAATATGTGTGTTTATGCATTTCACTGTATTATATTGTTTCAAAATTTTATCAGAATCTCTTTCAAAAAAATAAATGAAATGTACAAAGGTGGTATGAAATTTTATTTGCATAAGCATGTAGGATAAAATAGCACTATTGTTTTTTTTTTTTTTTTAAGGTTATTTAAACGTGTATCTCGTGTTTAAATTTGATTTTGTAAACCTTAAATTTCCACCCGCAATATAAAGCAATAATAATTATTGAATCTTTATCTGTAAGCATGCGATTTCAGTTATTTAACCGTGTAATTTTTACATGCCAAGATTTCTCGCTCATGGTTTTCTTAAACTCTTACGCGTTATTTCAATCAAATATTAAAGTCTCGAGATCAATTTAACTTTCAATTATTTAGAGTGGCCGCGGTAGTCTAGTGGTCATTGTTTGATATTCGTGGCCGGCGGTTTTCGTTCAGTCGCGGGTTCTATCCGTGGCCGCTAAAGACCCGCCGCGTAGTCGGGGATGATGCACGTGAAATCTGTCCGGGACTCAGTCTGACCCGTGTGGTGACCGGGGATGACAGAATAGTCTCACTGTAGCTCATGCATGTCGTAAAAGGCGACTAAAATGGGTACCCAGCGTCTGGGGGTATAGCCGGGCACCCTGCCCCTGGGGATTATATCAGGGGACCTTAGGGACTTGCCTTCTTCAGGTAAGTACGGGCATCATGACCCCGAGGCACCTTAGTGATCTTTTTCTTTCCCATGGGGTTTACTGTCTTTGGTAAACACGGGTGACGCACTCCCGGGATACCCTAGCGATCCTTCTCTATTTTCGACCCTCCTCCTTGTCAACCATTTTTACTTTTTTTTCAACTTCACGTCTAGACCACAGTTTAATCTTGTTTGGCGCAGCATAGCCATATCTGGCTCTTGCACCAATAAACTTTACATTCACTCACTCACTCACTCGGGACTCAGTATTTCCATTGGCGTGGTGTGGAAGTTAGGAGAGGAGGGTGCCAGCTCGGGTGTCGTCCTCGTCATTTGACCGTGGTTCAAAATTACGAGGTCCGTCGCCAATAATCCTCGAGTTGCTTCCAGTGCGACGTTAATAAAAACTAAACTAAATTTCAATTTAGATAAGTTTATACTTAAGCATTCCATCGGTAATTATCTCTTAACATGCCTCGAACATCGCCTGTGATGTGTAAACAATTGCATTGCCTATTTTTACAATCTTATACATATGAATATATATAATTGTAAATATTTTTCTACTTCAAAATTGTACTCTAATTTTAACCCACTTTTCCGTTTGAGCTGAAATTTTACACGTATAACGCCGATAATATACTGTGGTATGTTCAAGCAGTGGCGCCCTTAGCCCTTAACTATAGCCAATTAAGTTGAAATCATGCATACGTATAGTTCACGTATTTACTTTTTTTAGCCTTAAATTTCCAAACCAACTAGAATTTAAAATAAAATTCAAGTTTTTATTTAAAGACGGCATAAAAAGTGAAAAAAAAAATTTTTTTTTTTTCATTGCAAAGTAATATATTATTAAAAAAGCTTTGTGCGCATTAATGCATCTTTTGATCTCGTATGCTATTAACTATGTTACTTGATTTATCGGTAATTCCCTAGATATCTTAAAGGTCTGAAGCTTTTATATATTTTATAATTTACATTTTTTATACCCCTTTTAATCCCTATTTAAAAAAAAAAAAATACTCCCCCTTCCATTTAAAGAATAAACCGTGATTTTGTCTTTAGATTTCGAAGACTTTTTAATTTTATTTTAAAAAATTTCGACATTATTTAATATCGTCTTTACGCCCTTGATTTTTTTAGCATGAAATCTATTTAAAAACTTATCAACTCTTAATCGACCTCAGTTCTGAAAAGAACATTAATTAATTTTTTTTTATATACCCCGTCTTGTTAAGCATGTCTGTATCTAGCCGGAAGTTTTTCACTATGTTGCACTTATTTCAACTTCCGATTTATCTCCTTGGTTCTGTTCGCCCTTGCGCACTGTTTTGTCTCTTGTTATTTTAAAAGCTTAAAAACGGAAACCGTATCTCCGTTCACTGTGTCGATGTTTTTTGGACAGGATTTGTTTATTTTCATACCGCATCTATCTCATCTGCAACTCTTCTTTCTGCTTTCGTTGCTTTCCGAAGAAATATGACGCGGGACCTGAACCCGATTGAGAGATCGCTTCACAAGTTTCAAACAGTTTATGGTGAGTTTTCTTTTTATATAAATCACTTTTGATGCTCTGTTCCGAAAAATTTATCTGTATATATTCTGAATTTTCGCCACTTAATTTCTTGTTTGCGGCATTGAAGTGTCTTTCTTCTTAACCCTTGAATGCGTGGAAGGTTTTATCTTACAAGATCATTTTTTATTAATGTTACTTGTGTAGAATTATCCGAGATATCTTTCGAGTGTATAAAATATAACTCTTCTATTCGAAATATTTCTTGTGGTGTGCATTTTAATTTAATATATTACGAGATAAGAAGATAAACTTATCAGATTCAATTCAATGTTTGAAGGGGGGGGGGAATCCAGAAGTATTTGGAGCGTTCCTTGTATTATCAATATTTACTCGATTTAACTAGGCGTAAGAATTTATTAATATTGTGATGGTTTTGCATTTATAAGCTGATTTTAGTTTATGAAATTTGAAAAAACAGAAAATGGAACTTGAGGTCTCACGACCTGAAAAAATTTCAATTTTCTGAAAGGCTGGGTAGCCTAGTGGTCATGATCGCAGACTCGCGGCCGGCGGTTTTCGTCAAGTCGTCGGTTTGGGCCTTGATATCCCACCAAAGACCGGCCGAGCAGTCGGAGCTGATGCACGTTAAATCTGGTCGAGGCTTAAAGTCCTCCTATTGGCGTAGTGTAGAAGAGAGGGAGATGCCAGCACAAATGTCTCCTCATCACTTGACCGAGGTTCAAAATTACGAGGTCCGTCGCCAAGACCATTAAGGTTTAATAGGGTTACCTTCGGTGATTTCAATTCCAAAAATTATAAGCTATTGTATTTATCTGTTATAGAACCTATTATTGTCTATGGTCCAGGGGTTTGGGATAGGGATGTAAACTCCTCAAATTATCAGTTAATCTCCATTCAGAGAATTTACCTTTTAAAAATTACCACGGACGCCTTCAACCGTGGCTTTGTAGATGATTGCCGGTGTTCCCTCTATTCAACTTGCCCTAAAATTTAATTTTCTATATCAAATTCGAAAGCAGCATAATTCCAATTTTTTTTCACCAAATTAATCATATCACAATCGACTCGAATATTTCTCGGAGAGCTGGATCCGTGTGGTGACCGGGAATGACAGAATAGTCCCACTGTAGCTCTTGCATGTCGTAAGAGGCGACTGAACTGGGTACCCAGCGTCTGGGGGTATAGCCGGACACCCTGTCCCTGGGGATTATATCAGGGGACCTCAGGGACTTGCTTTCTTTAGGCAAATACGGACATCATGACCCCGAGGTACCCTAGTGATCTTTTTCTTTCCCATGGGGTTTACTGTCTTTGGGTTAACACGGATGACGTGCCCCCGGGATACCCTAGCGATCCTTCTCTATTTCCGACCCTCCTTGTCAACCAATTTGCCTTTCCTTCAATTTCTTCTCGTCTGGACCACAGTTAATTCTTGTTTGGTGCAGCATAGCCATATTTAGATCACAATAAACTTTACTTTCTTACATGACCTTTTTGTCTATCAATCTTTTTTTAATATTAAATGTCTAGATCACAGATTTACCTTTTCTTTTGGCGCAGTATGGCCACATCTGGCTCTTGCGCCAATAAAACTTCTCTATCATCATCATTCTCCGCGAGCCGTTCGTCCTGAAAAACAAATTGTTTTTAATAAAATTTCGGGACCCTCCGAGTGGGAGATTTACACCGTCGGATCAAGGTTCTAGTCGGTATGTAGCTCTAAGCCCTTTGGGTAAGTTCGGTCCTTTTGAACATTCTACCCTACCTTGGATTGCATTAATACGAAATCCAAATCATGTTGTGCATTCAATTTCTTTTTACTCTAGTCCGGATTGCATTAACACGAAATTCAAAATTCTGCTCCGTTCATTCAGTCACGAAGACTTATTCATAAAGAAAGCGATGTCATCGAGCCATTAAATATCGTGACAACATTCTTCTAGCATAACAGTAGCCATGGAAATTCAAAACGAAAAAAAAAGCCGAAAGAAAGTAAATTATTTACATAAGTGACCAACGTGAGCTTTTTTTAATGCACGACACTCGACAAACATCCTTGGGGATTAGAAAGATTTTGTTGGTTCGTTACCAAAGATGGAAAACGGCTGGTAAACGTATTTGTCGGAAGGTTTTTGAAGAATGATTTAGATTCAATGGCAAAAAATGCGGCATCTTTTTCATGAAAACGAAGTTTATTTTTTATTCATAGTGCTCGTACGAGCAGGTTATTTAAAAATAAAGTGGTGAGTATTCGATGTTGCACGGTCGGAAGATTGAAGCTTCAAGCCCGAGGTTGGATAAAAAAAAATGCACTTAAGTATTTTTAAAAATTCCATTTATTTTGGGCAAAAATTTTTTAAGTTGGAAACTTAGAAAAGGGTGAGTGCAAGGATTTAATTACTACAACAACCAAAGAAAAATTCTCGGGAAATTTTTAAGCTTGAAATTAAGAAAAGTGTGCAATTGTAAGGATTTAATTATGACAAAAACTGTACTCCAATATTTCAAATGAATTCTCAGAAATTTACTAAAGTACGCAACTGTAAGGGTTTAATGATCACGAAAATTGCTCTAAAATATCGCAGATAAATAGTGATTCTAAAAGTCAGTACTAAATAAATATAAGAATTCATTACAATTTACGAAAAATCAAAATAAATAATTGGTGTTTTTAAAGACACACAAAGTACGTATACAAATAAATAATTTCTCTTTTCAATGAAGTTAATAAGATTGTCTTTCAAGGAATTTCAAATAACACTTGAAATAGCTGTACCTTAAAAAACATCTTCAAGCTTTTGCACGGCTAATTTTGTCATTAACTTTTAAATTAAATTATCTCAAAGAAAAGAAAATTCGCCAAGGTTTTATTGCGACTTGACAATTGTTTCACTAATTTACATTGCCATTCTCGGCTTAAATCATCGAAGCGATTTAAAATATAGAAATTTTTAAAAAAGCCTCCCCCCCCCCCCCCAACAGAAAATATTACCACTTTTGAAATAACAACAAGCAATCGATTGCACCCTTTCAAGGTTTCACTTTCAAATTTCCATTATTAAGTATCAATTATCAATTACAAATCGCGCAGATACGCACAATTTTTAAGCCCTCATAAAAAAAGATTAAACAGTTGCTTCTTTTAAACATTTGCAGCGCAATCGACAACAATTTACATCTCCCATTTAACTAATCCCAAACACAAACAAAAACGTTTAAAGAGCGTGATCTAAATCATTTATTCTTAACATATACTTCATCAAGAGCAGTCACCTAAATCTTCAAGTGGAGTTTACACTCGGAGGATAATTAAAGGGGGAGGGAGAAAGGTTTAATCGTTCGAGAACCATATCTCTTTTGACCTTGGCTGCGATAAGGTTGAGGTAAAGAAGAGCTCCGAACAATGATATTCCAAGCTCTTCCGCAGTGACCTTCACTAGAGGCTGATTTGCGGATTACAAAAGAGTGGAAAGCGATAAGCCGGAAGATTACACTTAGCAATGTTGTGTTTACGTTCGCTTTTTTTCCCGTAAGAGCAGTTCAGCTGACGACTGGAGTTGGCTTTGTTTACTAACACAGCTCGCGCGCGTTTTGGATTTGTTCACGTTTGCAAATATAACATTTGGGTCCGTGACGGCCTTGAATGTGATTTGATTATGTAATTGCTGGGATAGTTATGTTTTTGATCGCTTTTGTTTTCACTTTCCTCAAAATGTAAACGTTGTATTTATTTAATATGGTGGGTGATTAAGATTTGAAGGCTACGGGTGGTTATGCAGCGACCAGCGAGAATTTTTGATAATGCTTTATCTCTCTTAATCGTTAAATGCGAGATAAAAAGGCTGTTAAAATTTGGCTGGTCTTTCTCAATCTAATCGAAGATACACATTTAAATTCTATTCACAGCGAAACTTTAAGGACTTCATTCACTGGTTTTTTTTTTTCCTCGCTATCTGTAACATAACCAATTTTAAATGAAATAAATTATAAATGTTTTGTATAATAATACAGCTTTTAAGATTTCCGTCAAAAGATTTAATTAATTGATAAAAATTATCATGAAAATGAAGTTGAGGAATATGTAGAGATTCATAATATTTAATAAATATTGGATGTATTGAATGTTTATTAATATTTGCGACAACACGAGAGCTATTTGGTGGTGCCAATAGCCCTCGTGTTGCTTCTATTGCGACGTTAATAAAAACTAAATTAAACTAAAATTCCCTGCGTGAATGGAACTGAACTGTATTACAACAGATAAAATTTTAAAATACGGAATAATTATTTGGTGCATTCATATTTTCACATTTTAGTTTAAAAAAACGAAATTCACAACATACGAGTCGTAATTTTATGAGAATGAAACTTTTCTACAAAACAGTTCATAGTTTTTTTTAACTAACAAATTGAAGAAATTTTTTTAGTTGATTTTAATTTATATCACGAACAATTACACGATTAAGAACAAGTTTTAAAATAGTACAGCTTTTCCAAAAATGTCATCTAGTAAAATGTACAAACGAACGATATATATTTCTTTTACAATTACACCACAAGTTTTAACTAAACCCAATACATAATTAAATGTATCTCGGTTTAGATTTCATAAAGATATTTCACAGTTCAGTTTTTTCCCCTCCTACATCGCTTGGTTAGTTCTCGATTATTTGTTTATTAACGTCGCACATAGAAGCAACATGGTGACTATTGGCATAATGCCCAATAGGCCGAGCTCACCCAAAGGGTTTAGAGCTTCAAACCGCCACCACCCAGTGCAGGACGGGTCTTTAGCGGCATCAAGGCTCCAACCCTCGACGGAAACAGCTCACGATCATATCACTAGGCTACCCCGACAGGTTAATCCTACGATTTGTACAAAAACGAATAACGTTAAAAAATGAGACATAATTTTTATATCCTTTGCGAATGTTTTCACGGGTAATATAGTAAATGTTGAATTAAAATCTACCATAGCGAAATAATTTCATCATTCCATGATTGATCTTCGTATTATTCTCAACTGAAACGTTTCACCTACAGTTAATGAATTTTAAAACTTGCATGAGTCACACATGATGTCAAATGCATCATTTCCTGCTATTAAATACATCACTCTCGATTATGTAAAAACATTGCAGTGATGAATTTCGTCAAAAACGCGTACCATTTCCAGCTGTATGCTCGAGCGCGTGTTGCCCAATTCATTACATTAAAATTTAATCAAAACTCCTGAAAGGCGATGAAAAAAAAAAAAAAAAACAATCTCTTAATCAGATTTACTTTGACGATGAATAAAAAAAAATGTTGCGTTACAAAAAGTAAAGGAAAAATCTGAGAGAGGTCAGTTTTTCCTTCTTGTGTTCATTGTAAAAACGCGAAGGAAGTCGTAAAGCATTGAAATCGCTCACTGGACTCGGGTCATATATTTTATTTATTGAGCTTGTTTTATGAGATATTCGCATTGAAGCAAACCAATTTTTCGTTGAAACTTCCATTTCCTGGAATGGCGCTGCTCTGAAGAAGGTCATTTTTTTAGGCGAAGAACCTTGGTTTTGTTATGTGCGACACGCTTACCTTACATAACACAGTCCATCGGGTATAGAAAATATTGCGTCTTTTATAGATAATAAGATGATAAGCGAGGTTTTTGTCAGGCACAGAACATCAATCTTCCAGTCAACATAAATAATAAATACATGTTATATTACTTATAAATAATGTGCTGAGAATAGAGTTTAGAATGTTGAACAGTGTATAAGGCGACATTGAGTCGGAACAACCTATTAAGTTTTTGGAATGAGTATCTATACCATCGTACATATGTATAAAAAAAAAATCAATAACTTTATGGCTTTCGTCTACGGCTATTTTGATTTCGTTAAAGTAATATTAATCCTATCGAATTTTTACTACAGTCCTCAAATCTATACTGTTTTATTGTGATGAAGGGTAGCGTAGCGGGTAGCCTTGTGGTCATGGTTTCGGATTCGTGACTGGCGGTTTTCGTTCAGTCGCGGTTTCTTCGATTCTTGGCTGCCAACGACCCGCCGTGTAGTCGGGGCTGATGCACGTCGGGGCCTAAAGTCCTCCCGTGGCGTGGTGTGGATGTTAGGAGAAGGGGGTGCCAGCTCAGGTGTCTTCCCAACGATTCAGGAACGATTCCCAAAATTTCAAAGCTCTTGCTTGATGTGAAGTTGGTTAAATTAACGATCGAAAATTTGATAACACACACACTCACACACACACCAAGTGAAATTCAGAAAAACGTTTTAAAAACTAAGAATTACGAAACCTAGGAAGTTGTCATTATCAAAAATTTAGTAAAAATTCATGTAGCGTGCTTTTTTCGAAAGTAAATACACTTGAAATGGTATCATTTTTCACATAATTACGTGTCATGAATTAAGTAATTTTAATGTATCCAAATTATCACATTTAATGTGGCTCAATAGAAACTACTTAATTAGTGAGAAAAACTCAATTAAGAAAATGCATTCATGCAGAGCAAATCACGTTCGCAGTTCTTGAGTATATTATTTTTCATTAAGAATTTTGTAGATTTTCTTCTTTGGCTTATTATTAAAAGTATGTGAATTTTATATTTTAATTACTGAAAGGATTAATAACTGTATATTACTGTTCTTCAAAGAACATCAGTTTTAGAGACTATTTCCCATTAATAACGACGATGTAGAATATATAAATGTAGAATATTTACAATACGAATATAAGTGCACTGCTTTCATTTCCTAAAAAAAAAAAAAATTTTATACTTAAGAAAATTTCTCGTACTAAACATTATAAACAAGATAGTGAGATACAGGGTTGATTCCTATTTTCAATTATAACAAATCCGATAATTTGTAAGGAGCGAGTCTTCGATATTTGCTCACAGGAGAGAAACACTCTAGAAAAAAAAATTAATTCATCGCTGATGACGCGTGCACTAAAAGTAAACAACGGTGCTCCCCGATGGAACGCGATTTAAGCATTAGCCGAACAAAGTTAATAATTATTGCTGTCGAACATTCTTTTCATTTGTCAGAAGTTTAAAGACGAAGGTAATTAAATTATTAGTTGAGAATGCTAAATAAGAAAGTTTATTAATCAGTAGGGGAAGTTAGATTAAGTAGTAGCAAAAGAAATGTTTCCTGCATTACTTAAGGCGAGAATTGTGTTTATAACACACTATAGGCAAGCCGGACAATTATTGTAAGAAAACAGATAGTTTTTTTTTTTTTTTTTTTTAAAAAAAAAAAATTGTTTCAATCAATGTGCTCAACGAAAGACTAATATGAAACCGATGTTTCGTGTGCTGAGTATTTTCTAAAAATTACAAATCCCGCGAACATCAAAGAAGGTATACAGAATCTCATAATCTTGCAGAGGTTCTAAATTCTTAAGATTTCAATTTCCATTTTCAATAGAATCCTAATTGCAGTAATGACGTGATGTGTAAAGGGATTGATCTGCCAATGTACAAATCCTCCCAAGGAGAATAGGTTCCAATTCAGTTGTCGACCTCGTCAATTGACTGTGGTTCAAAATCACGTCGGTCGCCAATAACCACTTCGTTACTTAATGCGACTTTAATAAACAATCTAATCCAATTCTATCAGATGCATTCTTTGACATAACACTAAGATGTATCAAGATTCAACTGGTGAAATACTCATTCTAAATCACTTCATCAAGTTATTACCATTCAAGCAGATCAAATATATATATATTTCATTTATCAACTGTGATAATATATTCCAAATAAATTATTCTTGCAACAAGTTCTGACTCATTTATAAGGCAACATATTCAGGCCATTTCATATGTTCTTATGTGAAAAACATTTATTCAAGAAACCATTACCACATTTCAATTTTCATTAAATTTATTTAGTTTTGCCATTTTCAAACACACTTCTTACAAAAGCTTACATTAAAGGACTCAGTCTTATGTAAATTATGCAACATTTCAAGCAAAACGCAACAACAACAAAAAGATATACGTATAATACTTTTTTCGTGGGGCAAAAGGTATACCTTTAGTGCATGTGTGAAACAACAAAATCTATGAATTTCGATATTGAAATTTATACTCTATTAATTTAACAGGTCAAGAATTATAAAAAAAAAATAAAATAAAAAAAAAAAAAAAACGAAACATTCGTTTCTTAATGACATAAGCAATGTATGGAAAAATTATAAACTTGATATAATTGAGGAAAATTTGAATTAAAAATTTTAATAAGTTTGTTTAACTTATATTAAAATTTTTAAAGTTATATTATTCAAATTTTAATATAATAAAAAAAAAATGTAACTTCTATAAGTGGTTTTTACTTAGTAAAACTTTTAAAAGTAGTAGTAATTGTGAGATCATACTCTGATGCCATGCAATTTTGTGATGCTAATGAGCGGGTTAAATCTGTCGAGACTCATACCCTCCCATTGGTATCAATGGTATCCCATTGATATATGGCGATAATTGTATACATGTCAATATGTTTTTAAATCGGACAATTGCAACAAAAGAAAGCCATGCCCAGTGGGCAGGGTTTCGAATTCTCGTTCCTCGTTTTTTGTTCAGTCGCTAGATCGAGGCTTGGCCGCTAAAGACCCGCCGGGTAGTCGGGGCTGATGCACGAATCTGAGGGATGCAAAATCCTCCCGTTGGCGTGGTGCGAAAGTTCGGTTATTTGGAGTGTTGACCTCCTATCTATGTAGATTTCGCAGTATTGTAACGCCATATAGTAACATAAAAAAATCAAACAAAAAGTTCTCATCGAGTGTATCTCTATTGATGCACGTTAAATCTATCGGGGCCCAAAGTCTTACCGTTGGCGTGAGGAAATTAGGAGAGGGGAGGTGCTAGCTCGTGTGTCGCCCTCGTCACTTGACCGTGGTTCAAAATTACGAGGTCCATCGCCAATAGCCCTCTTGTTGCTTCTAATGCGACGTTAATAAAAACTAAACTGTTGTAACTGCAGGACAGTTTTTTTAAATTGTATTTTGTGCAAATGTGTTTAATTCAGTAAAATGTAATGTCCTTTAATTTTATTTATGACCCGTGTGGTGACCGGGAATGACAGAATAGTCTCACTGTAGCTCATGCATGTCGTAAGAGGCTACTAAAATGGGTACCCAGAGTATGGGGGTATAGCCGAGCCCCCTGCTCCTGGGGATTATATCAGGGGACCTCAGGGACTTGCCTTCTTCAGGTATGTACGGGTATCATGACCCCGAGGCACCTTAGTGATCTTTTTGTTTCCCATGGGGTTTACTGTCTCTGGTAAACACAGGTGACGCACTCCCGGGATACCCTAGCGATCCTTTATTTTCGACTATCCTTCTTGTCAACCACATTTTCTTTTTTTCAACTTCACGTCTAGACCACAGTTTAATCTTGTTTGACGCAGCATAGCCATACCTGGCTCTTGCGCCAATAAGCTTTACATTCACTCACTCACTTAATTTTATTTATAATTGTCTCTTAATTTATAGAATGTTCTTGATTTCTCTAATGAGGTTCGGGAGGATTAGTCACTTCTCACGACTCGAAAGATGAAAGTTGTAGTAGTTTAGCTTGGGAATTTGAATCGACATTGAATTCATCACTTGCTCATCGCTCCCACACATACATTTTATTAAAACAGGACGCATTATAGATTTCCAATGCGCCCCACTGGAATAAAATATATTTCGAAAGAGGTCCGTAAAGTCTTTTGAGCTGGACTCGAGACCTGGGCTAGACCCCAATTGCATCTTGTTTGGTACAGCGTAGCCATATCTGGCTTTTGTGCATTTAAACTTCACTTTCCTTCACTCTCTCCATTTCATGAGCTGATGAAAACTTTATTCTTAGCGTACATTCCGAATTCCAAAGGTTTTCCACCGTTCCAATCTGAATTTCGACTTCGCCAAAGCAAAACATTAACTGACACTTTTCTTTTTTAAACCATTCATGGGTGAATTTACAATGGGTGAATTTACGAGATCCCCTTTCGCTCCCGGACGGTGGGGAGTGGCCCTTTCATCGTTTTTTATCACTTTTTTCACCTTTTTTTTTTTACTTTTCCCTTTTTTTAAAAAGTTTTTCCATAAAAACTGCTTTTCTCGGTAATACTCGATGGCTACGCTCCTTTTTTATGTTTTTGCATAAGAACTCGCCATCGCCACCGTTTTCTTTCGAAAAATACATTGCTTTTAATAGTTTTCACCTTTTTTTAATGTTTTTCGACGAAAACTACCGAAAAACGCTTTTCTTCGTAAAAATAATATTTTTTTCAATTCTTCCGCTCTCTCGCGATGCTCTGCGACGAAAAAAGGAGGAAAATCCAAAAAATCTTTTTTTTTTCACTCCTTTCGAAGCGAAACCGATTTTTCCCGGAAACGGGAAAAGTCGTCCGCGACACCCGGAACGCGCCGGGACTTGCGCGAAACCTTCGGGAAACACGCCCCCGCCCTTCGCCCGTCGGAAAGTCCCACTCGATTTCCGGAGAAATAATTTTTTTCCGGTTTTGGAATTTTGGAAAAAAATAACTTTTCCTCGTTTCTTCCGGGAAAAGGGTCTTTTCGAGCGGGAACGTGACGGGAAACGGGTTTCCTGCGTTCCGGGGAGGAAGGCGCAGCTCCCGCTACGGAGAGAAGCCCGGCGGCCACCTCCACAGTGGCGCGGTGTGGCAGTCGGGAGGTGCGGTGCAGAAAAAAAGCCCCGATTGCCGCGAAACTTTCGGAAAAGGATGCCGTCCATGGATAGAAGCGATTCTCATAGTAAAAAACGAAATTAGAATGATTCTTCTGCCGGATATTCGACTTTATGTCCGTTTCCGGTCTGTTTTCCGGAGTGGAACGAAAAAGGAGAATGCGAGCGGATTTTTTCGAAAATCGGTCTCGAGTGTGTTCCGTACGTTCCCACCGCGAAGCGATGCAGTTTTCGTTTTTAAAACGTGTTTCTGAGAGCCTTTTCGTGCAGGGAGTGAAATTTCACTTTTTTTCATTCGAAACTCGAAGCCACTTCCGGTCCGGATCCGATAATCTCTCTTTCGGTGAAAAACTTCCCGGAATTCCTGAGTAGACACCTCGGCAGATAATTATTTGGATTTATAAAGAAATCCCACGGTAATTAGGGAGTAAAGTGAAAGTGGGAAAAATGGACCTTTTTTTTCCGAATTTCAGTCCACCGGTACTGTTTCGGGAGCCGAATGGGTAATTTCGAACTCCCACGAAAAACCTTTACATATTCTTGTAGAGGGACTCGAGACGTAGCTCAGTGCCGGATTCGAAAGAAATCGGTCTGTATTCGGTGGGGTAATTTCTGGGTGAAAGTCGAAAATTTGGATTCTTTTTCAACAAGCACTTGTCGTGGATTCGAGCCTCTCGGTGCAACAAAAGACTCGTCGTGTAGCCGGGGCTGATGCACTTTAAATCTGTCGGTTTCCAAAATTCTCCTAATGGCGCAGTGTGGTAGTGAGGAGAGGAGGTGACAGCTCGAGCGTCGTCTTCGTCACTTGACCGAGATTCAAAATTACGAGGTCCGTTGCCCTCGTGTTGTTTCTGGAGCGACTTTAATAAAACCAATTAAATTATGCTGCAGTTTATAATTTTTGCAAATTGCATTGATATAATGAATTGTATTAATCTACAAGATATATTTAAAATTATGATATATATTTTTATTAGTTTTTAGCTCTCATGATTAAATTTGGTAATTCATGAACACTCTTTCACTCTGGCAATTTAAAAGAAATCACTCATTTTTGGAGTTATTGTGTAATACCATCTTAATGGTGATAACAGGCAACTAAAAGTTATATCGTCGAAATGTCGGAAAATAATTTTTTTTTTACTGCAATCAATTTTTTGGAATTTTAATTAAATTATAAACCATATTGAAAATTTGTATTGGGCCTCTTAAATATATTAAAATATCTGATGCATTGATTATTAGCCTTGATTTTCTTTTTTTCAACATCCGTATAAATGTATATTTCTATTTTTTGAACTTCTGCTTGAAATTATTTGGAAAATGATCTCTGTTGTTTCTAAAACATTCTTACGTTTATTTAATAATGTTTAATCTGTGCTGCTGTTTATTCGATGATTGTTATGCTCTTTCATTGGGCTTGAAGGTTTTACGTACACAACAGGTAGCATTAAAATGCCGATTCTCGTTTTTATTATAAATTTCATTTAATAATAAAACTTTACTGGCACCGTGATATTAAACAGTGACAGGAAGCAGTGACAATTCTGGGAAGTAACTTCTGCAATATGGGGCATTGATATTTTGGTCTTATCAAGGAATCGTGTTCCCTGATAGAATATGATCTTTGACCTGAAGTTTTGGTAGTGACCTTCACCACTCCATGGACAAAGATCTAGAATAGTCGAAAATTTTGTTGGCAAGTTTGTCCAATCGTCCAATAAGGAGGAACTTTCCGTGAAAATCAGTTTCATTGGTGGGGTACAATTCGTGACGTCATTGCATGGCTTTTCACATATATAAGCGTTACTGTCTCATTTACCACTGAACGAGTGATCTGTGAACATCGTACAACTTAAAAGGTTATTGTGAAGAACTTGGAAAAATTCATCTTCATTTGAAGGCAAGTTTGCTTTTTTTTTTTTATGCTTCCATTAAAATGCAGTGAGAAATGTAAATATAATGAGGTAGTTTTTCAATTTATATATTTAAGTTAACATATTTATAAATATTTAAAAAATTTGTGTGAAAGAATTGTTCTTTGCTTCGGTTGAAAAGTTGACTTTGTTTTTCAATGACGCTTGTATTGGACCGAATTTTTCTTAGGGGTGGGAAGGGATTTGAGTTAAATATTTACAAAGTATTCATTTTGAGAAATCAAATATTGATCATAAAATGTTGTTACATTTATTAATACTTGAAATCTATTTCAGAATTTTATTTTGTGAGCTCAATTTTTATTAATATTCAGTATTTGCTGAAATATTTCTTCTTTTTTTATAGTTATTATTTGTATGTGTTTTGAATTTAAATTTTTTTATTACCATTTCTGAACAGTTACTATTATACCAGTTCTGAATATATAAATCTCTTTACATGTAATTCTTAATGCTTAGCAATTTAGATTTTGTAATTACAACAATTAATTTTCATCATTCTTACTTCCGATTTAATACTATCACTTTATCAACCAAGATAACTTTCGTTTGAAAGAAGAAAATTCAACATCATTTTGTCTGGATTTGTATCAATTAAATGTTTGGCTGAAACAACGGCATACTTTTCACTCTTGTTTACTTGATAGCGCTTTAATTTACGAGGAGTTCCAGCTGATGTAGTGTTTGCAACGACTGGGTGATTGCCAGATGGAAGGTAGTTTAATCTGCCTCAAAAACTTAGCTAGGGTGCCAACAAACTTCTTGGTACATTTGCGATAATTGCATCGTTTTGTTTTTCGAAGTATGATGAATACATTTCTGCAGCCAATGATTACTGCGTTGTTTTATTACTGTAAACCCATTAGAGAAATTTTAAAGTAAATTCGTTTTTTTTTTTTTTTTTTTAATGTGCATATCGCAAAATATGCAAAGCTGTAATCATAGTCCAATTTTTATTTGAAGTTGCCCCATCGATTTAAATAAGTCCTGTTGTACATTTAAAATTCCTTCATACATAATTTGCAATTTATTGGCACAGGCGCGGCGCAAAGACGGACATTACAAGCAGAAGAGGAGGGATGGTGGTCCTCTAATTTTTTTTTAGTGGCAAGCATTTGATTGATGCGTATAATGCTCTAGGCTAAGGTGACCAGATGTTCCGCTTTCCACGGGGGCTTAAGAAAGTCCCGATTTTTAAAAAGAATACAAGTTAGGGAACGGTGAGAGAACTAGGAAGGGAATATACGGTTTTCGGCTTCCATGTAGCTATTTCACCAGGATATGAGTTTTATATTATTTTTGTAAATTTTATGTGAAACTTGAATAATAAAAATAAATGTTGACAACTGATTATCAGGAATTACTTATCAAAGATTGCCTTGATCAGTTCCTAGAATACATCCACCATTGTTTGGTTTTATTGATCAAGTGGCATTTTTCGGCATTGGCAGCGACGAAAACATTTTGCAGCTGTAAAATGACGAGAGAACCCTTTGTACACTTCCTCAGATTTTATTCTTATGGTGACATGTTCCGCCGTAAGAAGTTTTCCCACAAAGAAATTTTTTGATGTACATTCTGTTCTCTGTTTTTGACATCAGTTCGTCTAACCTATTCACTTACTTTCGTTGAAGTGCTGTACTTATTCCATCAAACTGCACTGGTAATTGAACTTCTCAGCTTCGATACATTAAAAAGATCCTTATTTTAATGCTACCAGTGAACCCTAAGACAGCAATTCTCCAATTTTAAGTCGGATTATAGGATAATTAGGATTAAAGGATGGAAGAGAGTAAAAGGAACTTTAGTTTCATTCCTGATCAATAGCAACCAACCGTTAGTTATTAAGAAAGCGAAAAAAATCTTGGTAATGCCAGGAGCTTTTTGAATAACACTTTGTGTATTATCCAGTCTGGGCAAAGTTTCAAGTTGTTCCGCGTGTGTTGGTGTCTCGCTGAATGTGGGCTTGTAAATTTGATTAATATTTTTTGTCTGCTGAAACGTCTTGTGTGTTTGGAAGTGTTGAGATTGTCATCCATTAAAAGAAGCCTGTGTTTTCGCATAATAAAGCAATAGATTAAGACAATAATTCATTGTGATGCTGAGTTGATAAAAATTATCCTCGCTATATGTGCAGAGCTAGACGGAAGGTGGTGATAAGATACTATGAAAAAGGTTAATATTGGTAGCTGATAAAATAGTTTGTTATCATGTGTACATTTTGTTATCACAAATCAATGTATAATTTTCAAATATTGTAGCAATTTGTGTTGTGTGATAAAATAGCATACTGTTTATCATAAATTAACACAGTTGAATGATTAAAGATTCATAAAAACTAAATTCATTTTCTTAGAACGTGTGCTTGAATTTTAATAGATTATTTTAAGTTAATTAGAATAAATTTGATTTCTTTGGCTTGTATTCTTTCTATTTAATTTTTGATGTCTTATTCCATCTTTTGGAATTTTGGTCCTTGATTTTTCTGATTTTATGGTTGTTTACCAAAATATTATGAAGCAGTCCAAAACAAAATATTATAAAGTAAATTGCTGCAAGTGAAGATTTAATTCCTTTAAACCACTCTAGTTTAACCACGAATTTCTATGCTAAATGAGAAATAGCATTTTAAATTATTATATCTCCATCTCCTTTTATTCATCTTATTTTTCTTATAGTTTATTTTTATTTTGTCTATAGTTAATCATTGTAAAGAATTTTTATTCATTGGTTTTTTAAAAATTTTAGTTGACTTCATTTTTATTAATGCTATAATTAATTTATTATTAGCTTATTTATATCTTATGTATATTGTACTATTATATGTATTTATACCTGTATTCTAAGAGTTTAAAAAATTAGTTTTTGTTCGAAATTAATTAATAGTTTCTAATGACAGCTAAACTCTGTCCGTATCTATATCTTCCCCATAAACATTCTCGCTCGCGTATTGTACATTATTTTCTTACTAGACAATTCATGCTTATAATTTCAGGGCAGAGACTGAATCAACTTGTCATGCTTTTTATATCTTTGAATAAGTTTTTATGGACTTATAGGATTACGATCAGTATTCTTAACATCTTTATTTTGACAGAGCCTTTATGTTGTATTAAAATCTTAACTCTTAATGTATTTATCGATTAAAGCATTCGGATGACGTCATCGTTTGAACCACAGCCAGATGACGTCATCTGGCTATGGTTCAAAACTGTTATCTAGTATATTAATTTGAAGAAAAAATATCAACAATTATAAATTATAGGCGTGTATCTCTTCATCTTTTTTAGCGATACTTGGAAAATCTTAGAATTTCATTAAAAACCCAAGGGGCGTTTTGGCTTAGCACATCACTATTCCATTTTTAATTTTTTTTTTTTTTGTTCTGGTTGATATTGACAAGTGTTTGGCGCAACATAGCCTACTTTGGCTCTTGCGCCATTAAGCTTCACAGTCACTCTTAAAAAAAAAAAAAAAAAAGAGAAAACTGTTCGTGCAGACCTATTCGAGCTATCCGAGTGATGCCGAAATTCACAATATACCAGTAAACCGTTTATGGGTATTGTAATCTCTTACCTTCAAGTTAACTTTGCACTTTGTTTGGACCAGCCCTGTGAGAGCGCATGCAGGATTTTGATTTATTGTTCAAGGCTATTGGTGACGGACTTCGGAATTCTGCTCCTTTGTTAAGAGATGGGGATAACACTCGAACTGGGACCTCTCTATCTTAATTACCACATCACGCTAACGGGAGGACCTCATGGACTTGCCTCCTGAAGGAAGGTACGGGCATCATGAGCCCGAGGCACCCTAGTGATCTTTTTCTTTCCCATTGGGTTTTCCATCTTCGGTAAGCACAGGTGACGCGCCCCGGGATACCATAGCGATTCTTTATTTTCGACCTTCCTTCTTGTCAAATAAAATTTTACCTTTTTCTATTTTTCCCATACGTCTTGATCAGTTTTACACTTTACTGCTTAACGCTCTCGCTTGCTTTGTTTGGCACAGCATGGCCACATCTGGCTTTTGCGCCATTACAAATGCTATCACTCATTCGCACGTCTCTAAAGACCCTCCGTGTAGCCGGGGCTGATGCTCGTTAATTCTGTCGGGATCCAAAGATGTCGTCCTCGTCACTTGTTGGAGATCCACTAAGTCCAAAATATAGGGAGAGCAGTTATTTCAATCACTCATTTAATTAAGGACTCCACGTGCCAATCACACATAAACAAATATTTATATTATTTACAACTACGCAAGGCTTCCACATAGCCCATATTACAATTTAACCCGCTTATGCGGTCTAGAGAAATAACCAATTTAACCCGCTTATGCGGTCAGGAGAAATAACCCGCTTATGCGGTCAGG
>BMAW01115994.1:446901-483572 GCA_019974015.1 Nephila pilipes | reverse complement strand
TTTTTTTTTTTTTTTTTATGTAGAATAATACCAAATTATATATTTCGTATGATATAATTATTTTTAAAAATATAGAAATATGTATACAGCTATTCCAGAAAGGTATCTTATCAATTAAAATTGCCTCGTGTTATAAATATTACTAATAAGTTTTATTATTTATAATTTTAAATTGCGTATCTAAATATTCTTTTTCATGATTATTATTAGTTTGAATTAGATTTAAATGTGTTGGATAAGCTATGTTCATCTTCAGAAAGCTTATAATTCAAAACAAATAGATCATCTATATACGTATAAATAATAAAAATATCTCTATCAACTTAATTATGTTCGTAATGTAAGCTAATAACCGCCAAACTATTACTAGCAAATCTTACTCTTGTGGAATAACCTTAGTTTATATTTTTTATCGTTATATTTAATATAATTTTCTCTAAGTACAATATTAATTAAATAATTAAATTTGTCATAAATAAAATTATTAATATAATTATAATAAATAATTAATAGTACTTTTACAAGATTGTGTATGTATATTGAATTCAAGAGGTTTTCAAAACCACAACCATAAGTAGCAAATTTTTATCATTTGTATTTTTAATAATATGTTAACTATTTTAATGAGAGCGGTTTCATTAAATTTTTTAATAGAATCTTGTGTGTGTTTGATTTATACAGCGTTTATTAATAAAATACAAGTTCTCGTAATTCCCCCCCCCTTCAATTATTAAATGTGTAATGTAGATAAAATACGAAAAATACTTTTATTTTAAACAAAGAAATGAAAGTAGTGTAGTGAGTTTTTCGAATGGTGAAAGGAATATTGACAATTTTAATTTCTTGCATATGAATGAACTTAATTAGACTCTACATACAGTTTTTCTCCTATTAAAATCTTTTATTTATCACGATATTGAAGATATGGGATTAATAAGTTGATTGCGTATAAATCTTTTGTTAAAAATGGTTATTTGAAACTAAAGTAACTTTTAACTCGCGCTTGCATTTTCTTGAATCATTTTATTTTATGATTTTTCAAATCCAAAAAGGAAGGAATAGAAACCGATTACAACTCTGAAAACAGTTACGAGAAAAACAATTATATTCGATTATCCGTCTTGTTTGTGTAACAAGACAAAAACACTTTAAGTTTCTGGTAGAATAACTTTCCCAATCGGATGATATGCCCGTAGTTATTTTTAAAAGTTAATTTTCGTCTTTGCAATTTTAACTGATCTCTCCAAAACCGGGAATGATTTTTCTGTCCAGTTTTCTACCGTTTGACCTCTTGTAGTGACAGATTTTTGCGCATTCTGAGCTTGTTATTTTCACTTTATAATCATAAATAGTTTCCTCTGCTTGTTGTACTCCGTGCCATCTCCCTCTTGCTATTTTTACACTCCGTTATCTCACCGCAGCCCTCCACTTGTATTTATAACATTCCCACGAATCTCTTGATTTATTCGTCCGCTTTTCCGGTGTGGCTTTTGCTGCTGCGAACGCAGCATTTGTTTGTACACGAAATCTGTTCATAGCCGCGTTTTTACTATGATCTAGATCAGGGGTTGCCAAAGTGGTCTATATAGACCCCTAGGGGTCTATTTAACAACAGTAGGGGGTCTATCTGACCCAAGGGGTCGAATGGGGGTCTATTGGGACTCGAAGGAAAAACAGTTCTTAATACGCAAATCACACATATCTAACTGCGTACGTAAAAATTTAAAATATTTTTATAATTGACTTAATATTATATTCTTTATAGAAAATAAAATAATAAATCAGAAAACAATCTGCCCCTTTTTTCCTTATGTGTTTTCGTATGTATACCGTGACGTCACAACTTGACCTTGTGACCAGTTTGTGAAACTTTACGACCTTGTGACCAAAAATATGTGAAACTTTACGAAATGGCTCAGCCATTTATGCTGGCGTTTCCAAGTTCGTATATGGTTGAAGCCGTTTTCAGTCACGTTAATTCAATTTTAACTAAAAACAGAAATAAATTAAATGTGGAGCTTCGAGGGGATTTACGGTTAAAATTGACTAATTTCGAACCCAATATAGCGAACCTTGCCAAGAAACACCAGGCACACTCATCTCATTAAGAAGTAAAAAATCTGTAGCTACTTTACTTACTGTTTCTGATTTATTAAATATTTAGACTAATATATAGTTTTATTTTAATTACCTGAAAATTACCTTTGTGGGGGTCTATGGAGATTTCGAAAAATTATATAGGGGGCGATGATCAAAAAAGTTTGGCGACCCCTGATCTAGACCATGGGTGTCTAAACTATGATCGTTTCAGGGTCACATTGCAACCAAAAAAAAATTTACTGGGCCGCATTGCAACAAAAAAAAAAAATTGCTGGGCCACACATACAATATTTTTTCAACAAATTGAAATAAAAATTAACTATGTAGTTTTATTCAAATAAATTAACTTCTTTTTATTATAAATTTTTAAAATTTGAATTAGATATGTATAGGTACATATTTATTTTAAATTTGTAAAAGTTTCGTTCCATTTAGTTTGGATTTCATAAAGATGGGAAAAAAATTCAAATTAATAAGTTGGATGTATTTGCTTTTGTTGAACAAGCAAATTGATTTCGAGTTCAATAGACGAGCTGTGGTTTCTGTGAAAGAAGTTACGTTTAACTGTCCGAAAAATACGGTAATTAGCATGTCCAGTTTTTCAACGATGGATGTCTTTTAAACCAAAACCTTCTAGATATTGTCCAATTTGTACCAGAGTAAGAAAACTCAATTCATCAGATCATTTTCTGCCATTTTAAAGTTATTTTTAAAAAATTCCGAATTCTATTTTTAATTTTTAAATCATTTTTCAGTTTTGTTTTGTGTATTTTGTTGAATTAATCATTCGATATATAATGAAGTAAAAATTAATAATTCTGCAAAATTAAGTTTTCTCTTCAAGGCAATCATCCAATCAACTGCATTCCCGAATCTTTGCGGGAATATTTTAATTTATAACCCTTAGTATAACTTATAATTACATAGTATTGTTGCTAATAATTACATAGTATTGTTGCTAATAATTACATAGTATTGTTGCTAATAATTACATAGTATTGTTGCTAACATATATATTTATAAAAGTTGCCATACATTGAAGTTTTTTCCTTAAAATTACTCAAGTCATTTTACTGGTTTATGTAGAAATTGGAAGTTATTGCTAACAAGCTTTTTTTTTGTTGTTGTTGTTGTAAATACGTCCTTGGCCGCCAAAGACCCGCCGTGTAGTTGGGGTTGTTGCACGTTAAATCTGTTCGGGGCCCAAGTTCCTCCCGTTGGCGTGGTGTGGATGTTAGGAGAGGGGGAGTGCCAGCTCAGGTGTCATCCTCGCCACTTGACCATGGTTCAAAATAACGAGGTCCGTCGCCAATAGCCCTCGTATTGCTTCTAGTGCGACGTTAATAAAAACTAAACTAATTTGTTTTAAATACGAGTATAACCGTAATAGCATTGATATTGATTGCATACTCTAAAATCCTTGGCATCTAAAAATTGACTTCTTATTGCCGATTACTCATTCTTTTTGAATATATCTATGTTTCTCTGTAGAAAACATTTCATATTCTGTCTCCTGTACTTCAAAGCTGAAAGGAAATTTAACTTTGAATGCTTACCTAAAAATGACGTATTTATTGAATTCTGTACATTTTAAAGACATCATATAAAAAATGGATATACATGTTATTACCACGCGAACTTCTGTTAATAGAATTTTTCCGAGTCTATTAATTGAAGACTGTTTCAATCGCATAGCTCTTAGTAATATTTCGGTGTTTTTCGTGTTGTAGGTTCTTTGTTTCATTTTCTGAAGATTCATTCACTACCAGATACACAAACTTTAGTGGCTAAAGTTTTTATTCTTTTGTTAAAGCCACACAACACACACAATTAATACAATATGAAAATTCACTAATACTAAACATTTGGCTGATATTTCATGCCATTTTGTTCATCATGCGACCGGTCATAGCCGCCATTCTTCCTCCTCTGTTGTTGTTTTCTCTCTCCTCATATCGATGGCCGCGCCACCTATATTGTTTTTTTTTTAGTTCGGTGAATCTTACACTCTTTATTTCAAAATTCCAAGGATTCAAACACGCAAATGAAATAGCAACGTAATTTGCATGTGTAAAGAAATTTTAGAAACAAAATATTTAAAGATTTCAAAAGGCTTCCAAAGTTCTTGGGGGGGAGGGAATCTTGATATTATTTTACGAATATGGGAGCGATGCTTCCGACACTAGAGTTGTTTGCTAAGATTTTTTTTTTCCCCGTTCGCAAATTTTTTTTTTTTTTTTATTTTGGCCTATTTGTGTATTGTGTAGAAAGAAATTTATGTCGACGTTTCTTGTCTTACACGTAATATCATTGTTTTTCCTCATCATTTTGCTCTCCCTTCTTTTTTTTTAAGGTCATTCACATAATACCAGTCAATAATGAAGAAATTTGATTTTGAAATGCCGGCGAACTCTTCAAAATGCAACAACAGCAACAAAAAAACTCTTTGCTTGAGACGCATAATACACATAAAAGGTTTTATCAAAATCGCTCTGAATTATAAATTTTGAAATTTAATTTTGTTGTACTGAATTCTATACTCAGTTATTAAATGAACCATTTGACAGGTTTTTTTTTTTTATTTCGAAATTTTTCTTAAGTGATGAAACCAACATGAATTCGAACTATTTTTCAAATTACCTCTTTTGGCCAAATTATGTTAAAAAGAGAAACAACCTCATTTTTTTCAACTGTGCCGTGGTAGCTCGGGGTCGTGGATAAAACACCTGTGACGCACCCCCAAGTTATCCTAGCGATCCATCTCAATATTCGACGCTCTCTTCTGAACCAATTTTTTTCGCTCATCTAGACCAGAATTACATCTGGATTAACGTAGAATGGCCACATCTGGCTCATGCGCCCATAAACATAGTTTTCACTCTCTCATTCTTCCTACTTCGATATCAAATAAGTAATATAAAAAAAATTGAGTCAATTCCTACTTAACACATCGATCAATAACTCCCGAGTCTAACATTGAAAACATTTTTTTTGCAAAATTTTTTTTTATTCATCAACATAACACCTTTTGTTAATCACCAGCACAGGGTGATACAATCGTTCAACGCTTTTCAAATCTTTTTTTTTTCTTTCTTCCAAATCTCCCAATTTTTTTTTTTTTCGCAAGAAATCTTTTTTGTTGCGAGTAAATAGCGATAAACAGCTTTCTGAATCATCGACTCGTTGCTGTTTTTGTTCCATCGAAAGCAATCGCGGCACCCACTTGGAAAAACCTTTTTCACTTCACTTCAAAAAACCTTTTTCCTGGTCCGATCGACTTAAAATTTTGACACGTTTCAAGCAAAGGTTAGTACTCTAGAAATACCTGGTTACTGGTTTACTACGAGCGCCATCTCTGGGTTAGTCTCGGGAGTTATTGATCGATGTGTTAGGTCAACAAAGAAAATTTTTATTTTAATTACTTCTTATTAAATAATTACAATTAATATAAATATGTACATATGACAGAATCGCAATATTAAGTGGAAAAAGAAATTTTTTTCCAGCGATCTACACTCTTAATCATTGACGGTATTTATTTCTAAATTTACAACTTATATAAGAAAAAAAAAATTTCTCCCATATAAAACTAAAATTATATCTAAATCAAATAAAAAAACTTTATGCTTCGACCCAAAGCCATGACGATTCTACGCCGACGCTCTACCAACTTTGCCATTGCAAGACAAATGACATAGTAGCATTGGCTTGTTTCTTAATTCTTTCTTAATGAATTAAATGGTTGGAATGCAGTTTAGCCCAACCAGCCTTGGCAACAAGAGTTATTTGGCGGTATTTTGCCAAATGTGGCTACCTTGCTCCGCTTTGCGGACTTAACTTGGCAATTTTGTTTGGCTGAACTTTCGGCAATTTTTGAAATCGCTCCAAGTGGTTGCGCTAAACTGAATTTTCATCAATTAAATTTAATTAAATGAATTAATATTTGAAAAAGCTGTATTAACATCAAGTGTCATATTCTACAAGTTTTAAAAAATGTATTTGAAAACGAGTGGATGAATAAAAAGTATTTTATTAACGATTGAAAATTTGAACGAGATATATAAATATATATAGGGAGAGTGTGAGATAATAGTAGGAATTTGAAAAAACTATTGTTTCAAATTGAGAGAGAAGATAGAGGTGTGGATCTACATTGGAGATAAACCCCTTCTCTTATCGTTTTTAAAAAGGGCCGCGGTAGCCTAGTGGTCAAGGTCGGGGACTAGCGGCCGACCTTTTTCGGTCAGTCGCGGGTTCGATCCTTGGCCGACTCGTGTGGTGACCGGGGATGACCGAATAGTCTCACTGTAGTTCATGTCGTAAAAGGCAACTAAAATGGGTACCCAGCGTCTGGGGGTACAGCCGGGCACCCTGCTGCACCCTGCTATTTTTTTCTTCTAAATACTATTCATTTTTTGTATGTTGGTTTCTTTCTTCTGGGTGACGCACTCCCGGGATACCCTAGCGATCCTTCTCTATTTTCGACCCTCCTTCTTGTCAACCACTTATCTTTTTTTTCAACTTCACGTCTAGACCACAGTTTAATCTTGTTTGGCGCAGCATAGCCATATCTGGCTCTTGCGCCAATAAAATTTACATTCACTCACTCACTCGATCCTTGGCCGCCAAAGACCCGCCGTGTAGCCGGGGCTGATGCACGCTAAATCTGTTCGGAGCCCAAAGTCCTCTCCTTGGCGTGGTGTGGATGTTAGGAGAAGGGGTGCCATCTCAGGTGTCGTCCTCGTCACTTGACTGTGGTTCAAAATTACGAGGTCCATCGCCAATAGCCCTCGTGTTGCTTCTAGTGCGACGTTAATAAAAACTAAAATACTATGGAATTGATCATACTATTTGAAGTGTCTATTGACTAATTCAAGACATATGTATATAAAAGTGAGTAATTTTCTTGTTTAATTTCTTCTTGGGTAAGTTTATTTCTCTCTGGACTTGCGTGTCCTATGAAGGGGAAATGCGTGACCTTGTGCCACACTCTAAACGTTTTATGTCAGAATCAATTTTTAATAAATCCTGAATTTTACGACTGCAGTTACAGCATGCATTATTGCAGTGATTAATTTATTTTCCATTCATCTAACAATGCAATCTTGGAGAGAAATCTCTTCACAATTTTTGTATTACGCGTTCCTTTTGCCATGCACTGAATTTCGAAATGGATTCATAGCCATGATGCATTCACTCACTTTCCTCCCCATTGTTCTCGATTTTAATCATCCTTATCATTCCGGTATAGGTCAACGGTGATCTGAAAATTCGATTTCATATTAATACTTTTCTCGATGCATTACCTTTTCCTCGTGGTTGAGCGTGAAATAGCACTGACCATCTTACCGAGTGACCACGTTATGCGCGCTTGCATCAGAGAAACCGGAAACGAAACGTCTCGCGAAAGGATGTTCTTCCTGCAGGGAAATATCAGACACGCTGAGAAAAGGGGTCAAGTAAGCAGGCTCTGGGTCCGTGGCACCGAGAAAAGGGGCTGCTTTTTCTAGTTTCTGCGACATTCCTTAGAGACCTGTAGCACATTCCGAGACTGGAAAAGATCTAAATTAGTAGAAAACAACCTTTGGAAAAAAAAATTTGTGAGACTTTAACACCTAATGTTTGACGTTGGATTTCCCAGCACGAGACACTGTTTCATATAAAAAAAAATGTACGAAGGGTTGTCATTAAGCTTTAATTATTACCAACACATTATTGAGATACAAGGACAAAATCTATTTTGCATGTTAGTTTTTTCCATATGCACATAATGTTGCAAATTACAGCTATTAATGTTGATTTGTTTGGTTTCAGGAAACTCTAGAGAAGTTGTGACGTATTTCCTTCTTTATTTGACTTTACAGGCATCTTAAATTTTAATAAATTAGTCAATTTGTTCAAAATTCCAATTACAGATACGTAAGAGCAGAACAAAACTATTATTAACTAGCGACAAATATACCTAAGGTCGCTTTATCTCAAATACCTTTAAAATTAGGTTATCCTAGTTTATGTTCCATAATTATAAAGTTTTACCGTAACAAACCACTTGTTCCGATTCACACACTACTTGTTTATCACAGATTCAGCTCGTATTACTGTAACTAGGAGTCACTTCAATTCACGATTAATTACTATGATTCACTTCAATCTATACACATATCAATTTATCGTTATCCTCTGTATCCCTTCTCTTTTTTTTTCCCTTACAATTCTACTTCCCTTGTATATCTTTAATTCAATTCATTACACTTCTTGTATTCATTTAATTTACCTAACCAGGTTTCATTTTGGTTGGAAAGTAATTGTAATTTTATATGCAATTCACATAACATTACCTAAAAGTACAAAGGGCTGTCTTACAACGTTTTTCTGAATTTCACTTGGTGTGTGTGTGAGTGTGTGTGTGTGTGTGTGTGTCATCAAATTTTCGATCGTTAATTTAATCAACTTCCCATCAAGCTAGAGCTTTGAAATTTTGGGAATCATTCGTACTCGCCTAACAATGCAATATTTATTCGTTTGCGACAAGTTTTAACTAATATTTCAATAATTTTAATAACTCAAATTATTCTTTCCTCGAGGCGCTTTTAGGATTGAGGGAAAAATTTCTTTCCCCCTCTGGGAGCACCGGGCACACCCCACTCAGCATGAGGATATCGTAAACCTTTTGTACTCACAAAGGGGAGATACTATCTCCCCTTTACAATCTCTGAGATAGTAAGGGTTGCTGACTTTTAGTCAGTAATCATTCGCAAGAAAGAAAGTTTCCAATATTAGGCGCCATATCTTATCACAATAATTTTTTCTGAATTCTGGTTCCCATTTTTTTTTTTTTTTAATAGAATGACAAACTTTCAAATGCATGTTTTGATTTTATATTATGAATTTTTTAATACGCTCACAAATGTCTCTTTTTAAGTAAATTTTAAAGATAAAATAACTAACAGTATTAACTAATATTTCAATAATTTTCTCTAATAAACTTTGCCACCAGATAAAAACGTTGGTTTTTATATCGAATTATTTTAATCTATTGTATATACCACACATTTCTTTTAAAAACATTTGACTTTTTCTTGAGTAAAATCTGTTCCATATTACATGTTTTACATTTTAATAGCGTAATGTGTGTGTATCTCAACACGAATAATTGAGTATTTATTGAAATGTTTATAAATTTTAATGTCGCGTTAGGACAAACGGGAAAATGAACCATAATCTTTTTCGATTTCTAGTTGATATTGAAATTATTTATCTATATAAAAATGTTTTCCGGTCAGGGTTTCCTTAGTAAAATCTGTTCCATATGGCGTTCTTAACATTTTAACGGTAAACGCTTAAGAAATTAATTTACAGTAATGAACCCTTGACTCGGAAAATTTTGGGGAATCAACATCGATAATGAGCGAAATTTTCAAAGTTTATTATATTTCTTTATCATAATTTAGTTCCTTTTGAACCTTATCACTTTCGTCCAGCGGTGAAGAGAATCGGGAGAAAGTTACGGTTTTTTTTTTACGTCTATAACCACAGAAATGTGGCTAATGAATTTCATGCATATGAATTCCAAATCGTCTGCGGTTTTATTTCAGCACCAGATGGAATTATTCCTATAGCTTTAGTATGCAGAGCTAAGGGAATAAAATGTTTAATAACATACGTAGGAGTCATGCGGTTATGGAAGAAAAATTTAACCAAAATTTTTATTCTGAATTATACTTTTTTTTCACGATGCTTTCTTATTTGCACGTAGTTTGTAAAATTTCCCATGAAACTTATACCTATTATGCAACGTATAAAAAGTTGAAATAATTGACTAATTATAAAATTGAAATAATTATTATAGTTTCATTTTCCATATTCGTATTCTCACTTTCCCTTTGAAAACTCGTCCTTAAAATATAAGGCCGCGAAAGCTTAGTGGTCAAGGTAGCGGACTCGCTGCCAGCAGTTTTCGTCGATTCGTAGGTTCGAGCCCCGATGCCACAAAAGACCTGCCATGTAGCTGGGGCTGTTGATCGTTA
Source organism: Nephila pilipes (assembly GCA_019974015.1). Taxonomy (NCBI): domain Eukaryota; kingdom Metazoa; phylum Arthropoda; class Arachnida; order Araneae; family Nephilidae; genus Nephila; species Nephila pilipes. The sequence continues at coordinate 473,445 of BMAW01115994.1, read as the reverse complement.
AATATGTCGATGTTCAAAGTCCTCGTGTTGTCTAACCGTATGGTGACTGGGTGTGACAGAATAATTCCACTGGCTCAAAAATGATTCCATCATAACCATTTCATGAGAAAAGAATGAAAAGTCTTTGCTGTCTCCGAAATCGCCTTTGGGTTAGAGTTTAAAGACGAAGGAAGGAGAAGGGTGCGTTCTGAAAGGAAGGTTTTAGAATTATTTTTGTAATTTTTATAATTTTATTAAATATGTATATATATATATATATATAGACTCAAGGAACAGTTTTTAACAGAAGAAATAAGATTGACATACCGTATTCTTTACTTTTTAGATAGTGGTAATTCGAAAGTTTTATCAAGGGGCAAAGAAAAAGTTTCTCTCATAACAATGACGATATGCACCCCTCCCAAATAAAAAAAAATTAGGAATTCCACTGGTTGGTACGCCTAAAAAGTTGGGAACTTATGTATTAGCATTATTAGTTTGATATTATTTGCTTAACTGTCGATTTCATATTTGTGTTGATGGACTGATTAATTCATTTATTTGCATGACTGGCAACTTCATTTACTTTGATTGACATATACCTTGACTGGTTCCTTCATTTTACATAAATCCATTTCTTTATCCTTATGAATCGATTACTTTGAATGATTTATCTGCTTCTGTACTGAAACCGATGAGCTTTAAAAGTCACCCAACATGCTGTAGACAAATTTAAGTCGACTTATCTGCCTGATTTCGTCTTCCACGTGCTCTGAGCAGTCATGATTTCTGTGTAGTAGATAAATGATTCTAGTATCAACTCATACGTTATGAACTGTCATGCAAAGGATGAAAAGGTCGTTGTTGCATAAAATGGCAAAGCGCTTTATCGTTTTACTGAAGGCGCGCGCAAACTCTATGTGCACTTTTTCTTCCAAGGTTAACGACTTCCGGTGATGTGTAGAAAAATCGGCGATCGTTCAATTGTTCTTTCATAGATACTAACATGCGTGGAGGAGAAACAGGTAAATCTTTACTCTTATCTCTTGTTTTTCACGTAGTTTTAAATGCAGATTAAATTTTTCAGTTTTTCTGCATCATTTCGTGCTTATCTGTTTTATCTCTAAGGCTGTCTTTGCCAAATGTCGAAAGAGTCTGAACCTGATTTGGAGCACATTTTCAGACAGAAAATGAAATGCTCCGATTTTCATATCAATACGTGATATTGCGACTCGTACAAAATCGTTTATCATGTACCGCGTCTTTTAAAATTTACTATATCCATAAATACGCAATACAAGCATTAGACCCATTTAGCAGGACGGAATAGGAAACAAAATATGGAATACATTTTGTATAAGAAAAAATGCGTTGATTTTTTTTTTTAAACAGAAATAAGTCGTACAATAAAACACTACAGTTGCTTATCCGATATTGGTGTAATGTATTTCGCGCTTCTAATAGTTATAACATATCCATTTTACAACTCACGTCACGACTTTCCTCAAGAAAGATACACACACACACACACATATATATAGTGAGTGTCACACACACACACACACACACACATATATATATATATATATATAGTGTGTGTTAATAGAAAGTCTCAAATAAGATTTTATTAATTTTTAACAAATGAATCAAGGATACGACAGGTTGGAACGGGGGGGGGGTGAATAGAGTTTGATCAAAAGGAGACAGTTCCGTGTAAAAGGGAAGAAGGCAATTGATTTTACTCGAGATAACTTTTCGCGAGGGACAAAGATGCCATTTTGCGTTTGTCGGTAGAATTTCAGGTTTTAACGTTCGTACAGCTTTATCTTGAACGAAGGAAATACAGTTTGGGAAACTCGTTATTTTGTTGCCAGGAAGTGCATAGGTACGCACAGACGAAGGTAGAATGATATTTTTAGATTCCAAAAACGGTCCGTCTTTGAAAACTTGTTACCCCTGATCCTTCAAATACGAGTCTGTATTTTTCAAAAGTCTAAGATTTCATGTAAATACAAATTTCCACGATCCGTGAAATAAAAATACCTGCGCTTATCGACATACGAATGTGTACAAAGATACATTACGAATCTTAATATTCGTAAATTTCACTGTTGTCTCCATTCGACCCCTTCTCCAAATAGTAAAAGTTCTATTTCGTGTGTAATATGCTGGCACAATTAACAAAATGATTGTAGTAGTGAATGGTTAATTGTAAGGAGAAAGGCTTGATACTGACTCTTAAAAATAAGTAGAATCATTATGAAATTTTATAAAGTATTTTTTTTTTTAAAAAAAAAAAAAAAAATTCCTTAGAATATGTGTGCATTTCTGAATACCGTTTTTTTTCGGTTCATGAATTGTACCTTTTTAATACAGAAAATCAACTTATATTTGGATTGCTTCGTGTACGCGCGAAGGTAACATTAAATTTCGTATCTTTATATTACATCTAAGCTATTTAAAGAAGTTCAGTTACTGACCCAATATGTTAATATAAAAATGAATTCTAATCTAAGTATATTTTTTCCCAAATTAATTCTTGGAATCTTCTTAGTTCTATCTTTTTTTGTTTTATAGATGAAATAGTAAATGTATACTGATCTTGTATATAGACTTCATATTTACGGTACGGTTTTTAGAAAAAATGTTAAGTGCGTTTTATCACCCTAGAAAAAGCTTTTTTTTTTTTTTTTTTTTTTTTTTTTATTTTTTCACATTTCAGAGAATTGTGCGTCTGAATTGCATGCTAATGATTCAAGATAATTGAACAAAATAAATCTTCTGTTATTAATTATCAGTGTGAAGGATTATATACTTTTTTACGCATGCATCGTAATCTTGCTCCACCGGAAACAATGATTGAAAATGTCTCATTCAGCGTGATTAATTATAACTATAAAAGAGGAAATTATTTTCCTTTAGACGCACGATGCTATTTTTATATATCCTAATATTCTACGAACACTATTTTTAGTTGCTAATTAGTATTGTTTAAGAGGCACGATTCGGGTGATGCACTCCCAAGGTATCTTAGCGATCATTCTCTATTTTCGACTCTCCTTGTCAACCTAATTTGTCTTCTCTTTAATTTTTTCACGTCTAGACCAAAGTTTAAATCTTGTATGGCGCAGCATAGCCACATCTGGCTCTCTCACCAAAAAACCCTTTACATTCACTCACTCGAATCTACAACTTGATTGAAATAGTACCGGCCGTAAACTCGTGACCTTGACTGTTTTGCTTGACCATTCTTACCCTTAATTGTATCCTCCTTTCCTTGGAAATCTAGTTCAATGTTCAGTATTGAATACAATTCACCGTGTTTTTCGCATCATAAGACACACCAATCAATAAAACACACCCTTAATTGGTAGAACGATTTCTAGAAAAGCATCCGATTCATAAAGAATATTTTAATCAAGTAAATGCACTATTTCATCTATAGAAAAAGTAAAACATATTGAATTGCGAAGATTTTCCAAGGTTTAAATTTAAGTACGTCTTGTACTAATTTTATTTCATATTGCGCCAGTAATTAAACTTTGTATTTACTTTGATACAGTATTAAAATTTGTGTTTTAGTGTTACTTGCGGACTACAAGATGCACTCTAGTTTTAAGTCGAATTTTCTTCGTAAAAAGGTGTTTTGTACTGTAAAAAATGCAGTTTTTTTAATAATTTAATTAATTTTAATTTTTTTTATTTTCATGCTTTGGCAATCGGATATTTGTTATAGAATCAAGAGATGTTTTAATTTTTTGAAGCTACACAAGGGTTAATGGCGACGGATTTTGTTATTTTATAAACCAAGGTCAAATTGCAAGGCATATACCTCAGTTGATGCCTTCCCCCTCCCAGCTACTGTTCTACACCATCGGGTGATATTGATAGTTCCATTCAACATACAATGGCCTCCATTATTAAACAGGATCTCCGTCGCCAATAGCCCTCGTGTTGCTTCTAGTGCGACGTTAATAAAAACTAAACTATTAAACAGGATCACCAAAAAGATGTTGATACAAATGCAAACGTATTTTCTTAAAATTTTTAAACATTAAACAATTTTTAAAATGCTGCAGGTTTTTTTTTTTTTTTTCTATCTATCTGTAGTATACTCAATTCTACATGCTTTTTCTAATATATTTCATGAATATGTATTATGGATCTAACAATTATGAAATAATATGTAGTGTCTGTGTAGTATTTAACCTTTCTAATTTGATTTTTGTTTGAATCGAATGGCAATAGCATTTGAGGAGAATATAAACAATAAAGCTATAGAATTATGATGGCAACAGCTACTGTTGCCATCATAAATTATATATATTTTATAAACAATAAAGATTTAGAATTTGGATTTGAGATTGCAATGTTGTGTTTATATGTATAGTAATCTTTCTAATTTGGTTTTAGTGTGAATCGGGGGGCCGCGGTAGCCTAGTGGTCAAGATCGCGGACTAGCGACCGGCGGTTTTCGTTCAGTCGCGGGTTCGATCCTTGGCCGCCAAAGACCCGCCGTGTAGCCGGGGCTGATGCACGTTAAATCTGTTCGGGGCCCAAAGTCCTCCCGTTGGCGTGGTGTGGATGTTTGGAGAGGGGGGTGCCAGCTCAGGTGTCGTCCTCGTCACTTGACCGTGGTTCAAAATTACGAGGTCCGTCGCCAATAGCCCTCTGTGGCTCTGTTGGAGATGCTGACCACTACGTTTTCTCTTGCCCTTTTACCAGAGATTTTCATTTAAATTGTCCTGTTATTGAAGCGAAACCTATTTGGCTGAGGTCCGTGTGTGAAAATCCCTACTTACATTCTAAGCTTGAATCCTGTATACTTACAGCTCGTAAAATTACCCAACAAATTTATTAATTTTTTTCAAACTTTTATTATATTTCTCAATATTTTTATCATCCCTTACCATGTAGCTATAATTGTATGTCTTGTATATATGTTCCCACCTTTGCCTAATACTTAATTTTTGTTTACGAGTTTGTGGACGTTTTTGTATTGTGCTATTTAACCTGTTGTGTATCTTATTTCTGTGAGAAAATTTCAACTGTTTCTTGTGTTTCTGTCATGTATATTTTTTGTTGTGCAAATACCTTGTACATTTTGTTTAACCTTTATTTCAAAATTATGTAAATCTTATGTTATTTTGTCAATAAATGCTGAGTGCGGGGGTGATTGTTTCCCGGGGGTCCGGTTTGCAGCTCTAAACCCTTTGGGTGAGCTCGGTCCCCTTGGGTACTCTGCCAATAGCCCTCGTGTTGCTTCTAGTGCGACGTTAATAAAAACTAAACTAATTTAGTGTGAATCGAGTGGCAACAGAAGTTGCAGATAATATAAACGATAAAATTTTGGCATTGCGATCGCAACTGTAATTACATAGAATATAAACAAAGTTTCAGAATTGTGATTAGAGATTGATTCCGATTAATTACTTAATCGTAATTTCTTATATAATATTGTTTGTGTTACTGTGGTGACGGATTGTAACTACACATATATTAATGTGAAGATTATTTGATTCAGAATGTAAAATAATTTCTCCTAAATTAAACGTTCTAATTCCATCTGACTGATCATCATACTATGAATAAAATGAAAAATGACATAAGTTACTCAAATACTATTTTTACTGAACCGGGTAGTTATGATTGAGCGCAGTAATTTATGCAAACTCCGCTTGTCCTTCAACTTATCTGCCTCCCTACCTACATTCAATAAGTGAAAGGTATAAATTTATTAATCAAAATAACGTGTTAATCATATTTTTTTTAAAATCCTACGCATTCTTTTCTACACGTCGATGACTTCAGGTAAAGCTGCTGGTGCAGTTTTCTCTCATGTAATTTCCTTTCCGATTTGTTGTTGTCAACTTAATTTGCGAATGATGACGCCACATAATTTAAATTTAGGTCACGGGCAACCCCGTGAATGCATACTTTACACTTTCTTTCTTTTTCTTTTCTTTTTATATTTTTTTTATTTATGGCAGATGACAAGTTTCTAACTACGATTCCCATTTTTATCTGAATAAACATTGGAAAAGAATTTCGAAAGATTTTTACGCTGAAAACACAAAGATTTTCGTATAAGCGATAGCTTATAAAATCTGGAATAACTCTCAAGAGAAATAGGTTATCTAGAAAATGGGTTAACTGTCGTGTTTTATTGTTGTTATCGGTTTTTGTGTAGATAGTCGGCTGTAACTGTGACGTTTTCCTGTGCCCGTGATTCTCTAACATCGTAAATAGCTCTGTTACAAGCGTTGATTTTACTGGGCTTTACCCACCTTGTCAACCATTTTTATCTTTTTTTCGATTTTCACGTCTAGACCACTGTCAAATCTTGTTTGGCGCAGCATAGCTACATCTGGCTCTTGCGCCAATAACTTTAATATTCACTCACTCAAGCAACAATCGGCAAAGTTTTATTTAATAAAATGTTTATTTCGCTGTAAACCACATCAAATAGATACTAATTAAAATCATAAAAAAAAGGTAAATATAATCAATCCTGGTTCCGCTGATAATATGAAAATAAACATAGAGCGAATTTTTATTAATAGGAACATATGTACTAAAGTAATTTTTCGTGTGAACTTAAAATATGTTAATTTTTTAAATGAGGTGAGTTATCAGCTTATGTGTCGATTTAAAATTCAAATTTCGAAATCTAATACAGAATGTTATCAGTTAATATATTAAATGATTACTTTAAAATTCTTCTGTCATACTTAAAACTTTTACAAAAGTTCTCAATACCTGTTCTGTATTAATCATTTGAAAACGTTTTAACAAAATTATTTACTCAAGATGTCATGAATGTCATACTGTAAACAAACATGTTTCATATCAAAGATCCAACCATCAACAAAAAACAACTGTCAGCGTTTTAAACGAAAGTAAAACCACATATTTTATTAGCATTTTATTGGGGAGAGAGGAGAAAAAAACACGCCACTACGAACAGTTACAACACAAATGTTGTTGATGCCATTAAAAGCTTGGGATAAGAAGAAAGGGGGTCACGACCTTGAGAATTCTTTGGGGAGGGGGAACTGCGCTGGGGGTGTCATTTCCCCAAAATAGAATCGTTTGGAAGCGAATCTTGTTTGTTTTGAAATCGGTCGCTGATCCTTAGGACTGAAGTTCAACTTCTCACTTTTTTTTTTATTTCTCAAACCGCGCTGTAACGGAGGCTCTACGGTCGAACGCATTGTTGCATTCAAAATGTCATTAACACTAGAACGAAATGGAAGATGATTAATCGCAGTTTCTTTAGTTGTCGCGATTGAGCTGGTAGAGTTGCGATTTTGGATTGGGATGAATGATTTTCGTCGAGTTATATGATGAGTATTTTTTGTTTTGTTTACAGCAATGAATCATTCTGTTTTGTGATTAGCGGGAATAAAGTTGTGGTAGTCGATCAGCTTATGGCGAATAGGCTGTCGACTTTTCGAGTAAAAAGAAAATAATTCGATGGCGCATTGCTTTGTCAAAACACTTGTTTATTTATTTGCATTTTAAATCCATACATTCTGGCTCTTATGAATTTGTCTTCTGATTAAATGGTTTTTAAGAGTGCTTAAGGATAATGATATAAGTTCAATTCTGGCTTGTTTGGTGTAATGTAAAAAAAAAAAAAAAAGGACCCAAATTCTAAATTCATTTTTGATTAGAAAAAGGTTCCTACGTTCATTATAATGGTCTGACTTCCACTAACATTAACTTTCGACTTCATGCAAAGAAAGGTATTGAATAGAAATCGTGACAAGCTTTATATTTTGTGGTATTCATTCCTTTCTATATATGAACGTTTTATTTTTTTTTCTTAATGTTCACGTAGAAATGATTCCCCCCCCCGGGCACATTGCGAGTGGATCTGGTAAAGTTTTCGTTATAATTAAAAAATACCAGATTTATGGATAAAATTTATTCTACATTTTAATTGATCCTTATGTACGTAATGTTGTAAATTATAGCTCTTAATTTTGATATGCTTGGTTGTAGGAAGTTTGTAGATTGAAGTAACCCGCAGCATTATTACTAAAATTAATCGAGGTGGAAACTTAATTTTTAATTATTATTCCTAAGACTTCCCTACATAGTCACCATCTACACATTTCTGGAAGTGTTCCTTAACTTTTCGAAGGCCGTCATTGTAGAACTTAGCGTATTGAAGTAATCCGTTGTATAGAGTTAAATCTGTGGATTTCTGGAACCAAACAAATCAACATAAATAGCTCTGTAATTTCATAAAGATCAATTAATATGTATAATAATTTTACATCAAGATCAATTAATATGTATAATATAAAATTTATCCAGATATCTGGGTAAATGATAGCAATAATTAAAATTTAACGATAACCCCTCGTATAATCCATATTTCTTTTCCTATAATTAAAAGCTAAATGAACTTAATTTTATGACGTGAAAAATTTATAGAATATTTCGTTAATGTATTTAAGGATCGATATAAAAAGAATATTGTATCGTTTCCTTTTATAGAATTATAATTCTTACAATTGAATAATGTCTCGATTATCGAAAACAGAATAACTTTTAAAATTGGGAGACCAGTTTTCTTTTACTTGTTTCAATTTTCTAGTTGTATTTGGATATTGTCCACATCATAAACGTCATTTTGTCAACATTTTATTCCTTCTCTCGTAACTGTGTTATATTACATGAAGCGCCACCTATCGTGACGACTGAACATTATATAAGTTTGATATATCTGAAAAAGTACATATTTGTCTCTTTAACATGCAATCATTGATTTAGTTCAAAAATTATGACTGACAACCTGCAATTCAAATATTACATTTCCGACAATCGTCATATATAATTTTCAAATAATTTCACTGGTATACTTAAAACTTTAGTTCTAAAACTCGGTGTGAGATAAACGTTCGTTTATAAATTACCCTCCCACCCTCCCCTTAATTTACATTCAATTCTCTGTTTGCATTGATAATAAATCATATTGTTACCAATTGTACGATTGTGGTAGAGAAATTCCTTCCTCTATTTTCTCCCCGGTCAAATTATTTGGAAACGAAAGCGAAATCCCATGTGCGTTTGTTTTCGCCTCTGCTCGGAGAGAAAACTCACGTGTTTTCTGATAGATTTAACCTGTCTCTTCTGTTTGTTAAAAGCGCATTTTTTCTCCCTAACACATTTCATTTTGTCACATCGCGAGGTCGATGATCGGACTCGCTTTCAAGGTCTGTTTCCAACCTGACCTTGTCTTCCCCTCTGCGTCGTTCCAAACGATAAAGAGGCATTAAACCTCCCTTTTTGTGTTTTTATTGCATATTATTTAAAACTGAATATGGTAATTCTTTGCGTCGACCTTGCTACGGGGGCTTGCAATCTGGCTCAGTCGAATTTAAAGTGGGACACAGTTTTTTTTATAGCGTTCTGTCCTCGCATTAATATTTTAAATTGTTTGAAGATGGATGATTAGAGAATTTTTATTATTTCCTTTTATTGAATTCAAATCCAAATAAGCGTGATTTTTTTTTTTTTTTTTTTGTTTCGTTACAAAGTTTATTTTCGAGTAAAAAATTTTTTTGTGATATTTACAGAACTGTTAACTATTTTAGATTAATATCATAAGACATTTAAAAGATATTTTGATTTATTTCATTATTTTTCTTTCATTATGTTTCTGTAACGCAAAATATTTTTAGTTTCAATATTATGTTCGAATAATTTTTAATTGCCTCCCAAGGTGCTTTTGTTTTCTATATCCTATCAACGTCGTTTTTTACTTGACCACTTTTCAAAAAATTATCTTGTTTTTGCGGAAATTTTTGGTGTCTTTCACCAGAAATGAACTAATGAACTCAATATTCAAAAATATGTTGTGATAAATTCCCCCAATTTTTTTTATTGGATTGAAGTGAAACAAATATAAAAACTGAGTATTTTATTTACTTATCGATTTATGTCCTGCCTTAAATCATATGTGAACAGGGATCAAGATATGATTGAAAGTAATAAACATTATTCAGAATTTTAAGCTGTGAGGTATCCTTTTTTTTTTTTTTTTTTTTTTTATCTCAAGAATTTCAAACGAATTTTTTTTGTTTGGCTTTTATCTTGGAAGAATGTTTTAGGGTTAAATGATTTTAATATTGATTATTATTATTAGCTACCCAAGGAACTAATGTTTTATGTGGATCACTTTTGGTGTACCAGATCACTTTACAATTTTTTTATCGTTTGCTTTGATTGTAATTGCATATAGCTGATATATTCAATTTAGTTTCCTTTAATTTTAACACCGGAAAAGTTTACTATTGTCCATTCTTTAATTATATTTGAGTAATTTAATAATTATATAAAAGCGCACCTTGAGGACCATATAAACATTAAAAAAAAAAAATAGCTTTTCATAATTTTTTTCTTCGCTAACATGTCAAAGTTCCTCTTTCCTTTTATTTTGGGTTGTAAATACCATTATACTCATTTTGATGTGATTTAGTTTGATTTGAAGTACTATTGCGTGAAGGTTTTTAGTCGCTTAAATTTTGTGAATAAACATCCAGAATTGTTATGTTTTCTTTATTTTTAGTTTTCAAAACGAAGTAGCCTGTTTTTTATTTATTTTTATTTAATTGTAATATTAACTTCTTTCTTAATATTACCGATATAAAAATATAATATTCAAGCAAGCCTTTTAATTTTCATTCCATGAATAATTCGTTCTTGGTATTCTATTAATTGGTTAGACATAAATGTATATTAGAATGTAAGTAATAAAAAAAAACATGTATTAAAAAAAGGAATTAGTTTTTAACTTGGAATAAAAGTAGATATTATAAATGTTAGATTTTATTCTAAAAATGTTTCTTGCTGTATCTTAATTGTTTGTTATTAAGTTAAACCCAAAGAGAACATGCATTAAAGAAAACTAAAAAGTGATGTTTTTCGCAAATAAAATATGACAGTTTGGATTAATTATAATTCTAAGGCATGCCTCATACGATGTTCGGTAACGACACAGCTTATTTCCGTATTGAAATTTACAATGAATAAATAATACGATACAAATTTTTGTTTTTATTTTAAAATTATTAGATTTAAGAAAAGTTTAAGGTAATGCGCTTGTGTTAAGTTTTGAACTCCAACTTTGCATTGTTAACATTTTCTGTGTAGGATTCCTCATGAAAACTTTCTTCTCGGACTTATATAACGTTTTGGCGCTGCATAGCCTATTTCGGCTCTTGCGTCGTAAAACCCTACATCAATCACACTCGAACCTTGTCAAGGTCAAATATCTGTCCCTTGGCGAATAATAGGGGTCAATTTTGAGAAGGAGGAAAGAGTTTTTCAAACGATTGGTTAAGTACAACCTACCCAAGTCGATTTCATTGGTGGAATTCAGTACTATCTGGTGACGTCGGTGAACAAGCTGTCGCATGTTCAGTGTACCAACAGGCTAGCGATAGGTGCACATCGTTTTGTGAATTTATAGTGAAATCAATCGAAGATTCTGAACCTGTAAAAGGTAATTCTGCTTTTATGTAATTCCCTTTGAAATATGTTAAAAAATACTGTATAATGAAATAGTATTTCAATTTAGGTATGTCATTTCATATTATTTAAAACTGAATATAATTCTTTGTGTTGACCTAGCTATGGGGCTTAGCAGTTTGGGCAGTGGAATTTTAAGTGGAACAAGCAGTTTTATTTTATCGCGGTTTCGATCGCATATTGAATATTTTAAATTGTTTGAAGAAGAGATGGTTAGAATTTTTATTTTATTTCCAAAACTATTTTTTTCTTTTACTAAAATGATATCCAAATCCGTTTCGTCTCGGAATCGCAAATCCCGAAGATATTTTGTAAACATGTTTTCTGCATTTGTATGTTAGGCATTTCGGAAGTGGGAAAAGCACTTTCGATTCGTATTTTAACTCGTGTAGTTAAACGCCACGCAAGAACAGCGCACATGTTCTGTTTACTTTCTTTTTCCCGCGAAATCTAGCGTGGAATCTTCTTATTGGAAGTTTTCCTCCTTGAGTCACTTTGGTGAAAGACCGGAACTTGCGTCAGTGCTGTTGCCACGCCGTTTGTGATGAAGTTTCATGGAAAAATCGTCTGCGGAAATTTCCCCACAAGAGGCTTCATAATGATGTCATTCTCTGAGGCAGTCGGATCTGTGAAATTACGGCGGGAAATTGCATGTGATTTTTGCTTCTGCTACCTTACTTATTTGGATACCCGATTTTGACCGATATGGGAGTATAATTTTCGAGCTGCAAAGACGGATTCTGATATAAACTTTATTTTAAAAGGGAAATAACAGACGTGTGTGTTTTAAAAAAAGAATATTCATTTATTTGTGTTCATATGATCAACAGCTTTTAGAATGACCAAAAAAAAAAAAGCCGCGCACAGGTTTGTGATTCATTTTTTTTTTGTTGTAAATGTGATATCTGTTTTAAGAATATAAATTATCTGATTGTTTTAAATAATTATTTATGTGCTGGTTTAATTTAATTTGTAATTACTTTATAGATTTAAATTTGTCTGTGTTGTATATATTTTAATGACTTGCGAGATAGTATCCCTGAGCTAATTTTTAATATATTTTTTGATTAATATACATTTTAATTTGAGAAGTGTTCCTGTGATGTAAATGTTTAATATTTATTAACACATTTTAAACTATAACTTATTTTTTACCCGTATGTATGTCCTATAAATTGAGTCTGGTTTTAAAAAGTTGAACGTTTTATTTCTAATTTTCGATTATTGGTTTTATTTCATAAGCTTACTAATTGAACGCAATAAGTTTAATGTATTTAAATTTTCATCTTTTGCTAATATTAAACTAAGGTTTCATAAATGAATTGTTTTCTCAATGCACTTTGTTTTAAGCAGTATGTTCTACTCATTTTATAAGTTTACTAATAGAAATAATTGGTGTTTTTATTTATTTTCTGGAGATTGAATTATTGATTGAAATTTTCGCTTATTTGTCCCACAATTTTCTGTATAGTTTTTTTTTTAAAAATTTTGTTTAAAAATGAAGCAATTTATATTTTCACTTAATTTGCTTTGATTGAATTTTAATTCAAATTATCTCATTGAAATGTGTTAGTCATTAAATACTTGAATTTTTGACCGATAACATACCTTCTAAAGAATTCACCTTGACTTAAAAAATTGAGTTGACTTTTGGAGTATAATCTGTGTCCCCCTGGTATTTTATCCTTATCTTATTTACACTTGCATGCTAAAGCTCAATTTTACTTTCAGGTCCAGTAGCTCAAGAGAAAAAAAATTGTCTGCCTAAATTAAATAAGAAGAAAAAGAAGATAATAGAAAGTAAGTCTTTAATTAAAATCCTCTAGCATCACAATTAAATTCCTCTTTCAGCTTTACATAAAGATATCGATTCAAGTTAGCTGCCATGAGAATTATCAAAGGTATTAAGGGGTGGCTCTATCTCTTTTGTTGAATGCACATTTAATTGCTCGAAAATGAAATTGTTGATCGATCTCCCTTTCTGCTAAAACATAAATAACAAAATGTGGTGTACGAAGGAAAAGTACTATGATAATCAGATTAATAAAAGTGTAACTTTTGAATGTAAAAAAAATAATAATTGATTATTGGCTTTGCTAATTTTATTTTAACTTTTTTAAATGTTTATTCGGATTAAAGACTCACTTTTGGCAGTATGTATGTATATGTCAAAGCGAACTCGATGTAATTATTTTAATCATAATGTAATTATGCTGGTCTTTTGATCCTAACCATCATGTAACCTTTACTTTATGTCGATGCATTTTGGTTGACACCATTTCATAAAACATGATGGTATTTGTTTAAAAAAAAAACCTGCAAAATTAATTTAAGACAGTGCTTGGAAACTTCATTCTAATTTTCCAAAATCTTCACATGAAGCATTCTTTCCCCTTTGCTATTGTTTTTTCGCTCGAGCAGAATTTTGAAAGGATCCACTGGAATTGTAGTTCGGGAGAATTCTGAACTATTTATGCATATTGTATATAATCTTCTTGAAACTTCTATGTAGGTGCAGTTATAACTTGCATTTAGTTCATTCTGCTGTCCTGATGCATATTATATATTTAAAAAAGGGATTATCCTAAGCATCAAATTTTGACTTTTAAATGAAATTTGAAAGATGCTTGATGTAATTATTTATTTATATATTTTTTAAAAAATTTTGTTCAAAAATAAATTGTTCTAAAATAATTTATTCCAATTATTAGTCTAATATAAAAAACTGGAGCCCCTAATGTTATCTATATATTTGGATCTCAAATTTTAGCTGGTTCTCATTAAATGAAATTTTATAAGCAAAACATATAAATTTTTTACCAGGAAATAAAATTGCTTTAATTTTTTTTTACTTCTGTGAACATAGTTCCTTATGTTCGGTTTCCTGTACTAATTATAAAATAATTTGATTTTTGATAAAATATTTTGATTTTAGACTATTTTACATATAGCAACACAGCCATCGAAATAAGTGGCCGCGGTAGCCTAGTGGTCATGGTTTCGATATCATGGCTGGCTGTTTTCGTAGAGTCGGGGATTCGAGCCTTTGGTGCCACTATGATCCGTTGTGTAGCCGGGTCTGACGCACGAAAAATCTGTCGGGGCCCAAAGTTCTCCCAATGGCGTGGTGTGGAAATTAAGAGAGAGGGATGCGAGTTCAGATGTCGTCCTCGTCACTTGACCGAGATTCAAAATTTTGAAGTCCTTTGCCAATGGTTCTAGTGTTTTCTTGTGCGACGTTAATAAAAATCAAAAGAAAAAAGAAACCAACCAAGCGATCGAAATAAAATATTATTGCACTATTAACGCTTTTATAACTTAAAAAAATAAGTATATAAAAATATTCACTGTCTGCTTTTTTTGGGAGGGGTGCATTTTAATATAATTTTCCTCGAGAAACTGCGTAAGGATTCATTTATCTCTTTCAAGTCAATAAAAACATATTTACTCCATGTTTAAGAAATTTTTATTTTGACTAACGACATTTTAACACTGCAATGGTCGAGTTAGCTCTCAAATACATGTTTTTCTTTTCGCTGTAGGCTGTTAGTAGAGTACGTGGTATAAACAAAATTTCACACCGATGGGATTTGCTTATTTATAGTAGGTAAATACTACTTTACTGAATTAAATGTTCTTTTTTGAGTTTAGTGTACTTATTTACCCCCTAATTCGAAGTTAATTACTTAAACAGTATAAAGTAAATCGTGTATCTCTTGGTTACGAAGTGACCTTCTAATGCATCTCTTAATGTTGTGTCCATTGCCAGTGTTGAATGTTACTTCTGTATCATATTCATTAGATCTGATTTCTTAATGCTTATTTTTTTTATTTTCAGAATCAACACCGGAAAGCGACAAAGCCCAGAAAGCTACAAAATTTTATCCTGTTCTCGACTCTTACATCGAATTAGGAATGGATAAGAGAGAACTGTATGGAAAATTGTTGCCGTTCGTTTTAAACAAAAAACAATTGGAAGCGAACAACTACCCCAGCGAAGCTTCAACATTTGTTCGGAAAACTGTGCCTCCCGAACAATCAGAAAGATTTTGCCTTCGCTGCAAAAGGGCCTTCGTGATCCGGGATGACAAATACGTGTCTGATACAAAATGTCAGTATCACCCCAAGAAATGCTACGGGTATCCAAGGACTTACGAATGCTGCTACAGAGAGATAAAGGCACCAGGGTGTACAGAGACTTCCACTCATGTAACAGACGCTATTTGGAATCCGTGGAAACTCGAATACACAAGGTTCAAGCGCAACATGCGCAAAGATGAAGAGTTCTCCATATATGCCATCGACACGGAAATGAGCTACACGACGAACGGACTAGAAATCACTAAGGTAGGTATTGTGGACCATAGGGGAGAAACTGTTTATGAGCAGCTTGTGAAGCCGCTACATCCCATACTGGACTACAATACCGCCTACAGTGGCGTTACGGAAGACGATTTAAAATACGTTAATGTAACACTCGCAGATGTTCGGGACCGTTTACTGGGATTAATTTTTGAAGACACTATTATTGTAGGTCACGCACTGAACTGCGATTTAGCTGCTCTTGGTATGATTCATACCAAAGTTATAGATACTTCTGTTATATATCGAAAGAAATGTAACGCTAACCTAAAGCCTTCCTTGAAGGAATTGGCAGCAGATCACTTGAATAAGACTATCCAAGGTGGCAACCATGGACACGATTGCATTGAAGATGCAAGGACTTCTTTGGAACTAGCTTTTAAAAAGATTTCCTACAGTTTCCGTACAGAAAAGTATCCGTCCCAAGTGACCGACGCTGACGTAGCTTACGCATTGTTTAAGTCCCGTTTTGAGAAATATCAGGAGAATCTTGAAGGTAAAGAAAATGTGAGACCGCCAATGCCACCCTCGCATAATTATACTTATCCTTCAAATTTACAGTCAATTTCAACCTCGCGTAATTATGCTTCATTTCCCCAGCCAGCGCCACTCCAGCATAATTATTTTTCAAATCTCCAGCCAGCGCCATTCCAGCATAATTATTTTTCAATTCCCCAGCCAATGCCACCCTTGCGTACTGATTCTTCAAATCTCCAGCGAAGGAAAGTGTTTGTGTAAAAATGTTTCATATAAGTCAATTCATTGTAATATTTCATATTGTTTTTATTAAACTTTTTTTTAATGTTAAGTACTTTTCATCTTGTTTGTGTTTTATTTTGTTAGTTAAAGCGAAATTGTCAATCAAACAGGTCAAAAAGTAAGGTAATAAAATGATAAAAAAAACTTATCTATTTGCTATCATTAATTACGTTTGAAAGATAGACCTCCACGGAGTAGTGATAAACTATCTTGATTTACTGATTATTTGTGAGGTTCAAGACCTTGGTGACTGATTAGGATATTGACTGGATTTATTATTTTTTTCTTCTAAATACTATTCATTTTTTGTATGTTGGTTTCTTTCTTCTGGGTGACGCACTCCCGGGATACCCTAGCGATCCTTCTCTATTTTCGACCCTCCTTCTTGTCAATCACTTATCTATTTTTCAACTTCACGTCTAGACCACAGTTTAATCTTGTTTGGCGCAGCATAGCCATATCTGGCTCTTGTGCCAATAAACTTTACATTCACTCACTCACTCGCATTCTTCTTTTTCTTTTTTTTTTTTTTTTTAAATCTTGGAGTTAATGCAAAATTATCCATCAGGTCAAATAAGTTGATAAAAATAATAATTTGTATTTAAAACTATTTCGCCAGTATAATTACTTTAACGAAATGTTTGGAATATATTGGGGACAAGATTAATAACATTGTCCTTTGATTGACTGTAGATTATTATTTGTGAGTTTCAAGACAGTTAACCTTGAAAAAAAATTGAACATATTTGAAAAGAAATGACTGAGAAAAATGTATTTTAAAAAAAGAAAGTACATTCTTCCATTTCTTAACATATCTTGTTGCATGCATGGGTGATTTTATTTTAATTGTACATTGATTGTTACTGAAATTTATCTTGGTTTTTTAAATCATTATTTAAACGCTATTTCGGAAATATTAAGATTTTTTTTCTTTTGGACATTTTGCACGAAAATGTAATTTTATTTTTCCCGTGATAGGTTTGAAAAAAAAAAAGTTCTGAAGACTTTTCAGAAGATAAGTAACATTATATAATTATATTCTCTTCTTGGCCAATTTTACTTGTAGCATATAAATAAAATTATCATTTCATAGAGAATTTTCATTCCGTAGTGAGTGGTTGTTGTTTAATTCTACAAGAACCAGATATGGCTAAGTTGCGTCAAACAAGGTGAAACTGTAATGTAGACATTGGGAAAAGTGCTACAAATTGTTTGACAAGGATGGTTGAAAATAGAGAAGGATAACTAAGGTATCCCGAGAGATCTTTAGCAAAGAACATGGAGAAGAAAAAGGATCACTAGAGTCCCTTGGGTGTGTGAAGTTCCTGAGGGCTTTTCGGTCCAGATTCTTGATCTAAGTTTAAGTCGAGGAAATGAGAATACCTAATAATTGAATTCATTTCTTTTCTAGTTTTTTTTTTTTAGTTTTCTATTAAAACGTCGCACTAGAAGCAACACGAAGGCTATTGGCAGAATATCCAAGGGGACCGAGCTCACCCAAAGAGTTTAGAGCTGCAAACCGCCCCCACCGGGAAACAATCGCCCCCGCACTCGGCATTTATTGACAAAATAACAATTTTGAAATAAAGATTAAATAAAATGTACAATGTATTTGCACAACAAAAATATACATGACAGAAACACAAGGAACATTTGAAATTTTCTTGCAGAAATAAGATGCACAACAGGTTAAATAGCACAATACAAAAATGAAGTGTTAGGCAAGAGAGATATATAGAAATATAATATCTCTCTTGAGAAATAAATTTGTTGGGTAATTTTACGAACCGTAAGTATACAGGATTTAAGCTTAGAATGTAAGTAGGGAATTTCACACACGGACCTCAGCTAAATACGTTACGCTTCAACAACGGGACATTTTAAATGAAAATATCTGTTAAAAGGGCAAAAGAAAACGTAGTGGTCAGCATCTCCAACAGAGCCACAGAAACATAAATTTGTACTTTTTAAATTAAAACGATTTAAATAAGAAATGAAGGGACCATGACCTGTTAAGAAGCGTGTAATAAAACTAGAATTTGTATAAAAACTCAAATTTAGTCTAGGAATATATGACTGAACCCGAATACCAGTATTACAAGTTGACCACCAGACCTCCCAGTCACAAAGAAGCTTATTTTTTAAAGTCATAATTATATGAGACCATCCAAACCAAACGTGTATAGAAAATTTCAGCCAAATGAACTCTTTAAAATGTGAGAAAAAAACTTTTAAAGTTTTGACCTAGACAAAGTTATATTGTGATTTAAAGAAAGCCCATTAAAAACAGTTTCCCCCACATAATGCGTAAGTGAAAAGCATGTGATGAACTGCTAGACGACGCTGTAATGGAAAGCATAAAGTGAGAGTTTTCTTATACATCGGCCAGTCCTACCGTGGATTTCAGGAGGCATAATGACGCACAGTAATCAGGAAAAGGTTATGCCTCCTGAAATTCACGGTAGAAATGACCGATGTGTAAGAAAAACTCGCACTTTATGCTTTCCATTACAGCGCCGTCTAGCGGTTCGTCACATAACACATCGATCAATAACTCCCGAGTCTAACATTGAAAACAACATTTTTTTTGCAAATTTTTTTTTTATTCATCAACAAACCACCTTTTGTTAATCACCTTTAGGTGATTATAATCGTTCCAACGCTTTTCCAAATCTTCCCCCCAATTTTTTTTTTTTTTTTTTTTCCGCAAGAAATCTTTTATTGCGAGTAAATACGATAAACAGCTTTCTGAATCATCGACTCGTTGCTGTTTTTGTTCCATCGAAAGCAATCGCGGCACCCACTTGGAAAAAACCTTTTTCACTTCACTTCAAAAAACCTTTTTCAGTAAATACACTTCCATATGATATCTGTGTCATCTCAGCAATCTCACGGAGCTTTACTTTACGATCTTTCATTATAATTTTTGTCACTTCACTCACATTTTCCGGTGTAACGGCTTCCACAGGTCTACCCGAGCGTTCCGCGTCATTTGTGTCGGTACGACCACGTTTAAACTCGGCAAACCACCGACAAATCGTTGCTTTTGATGGACAAGAGTCCGGGTAACATTTTTCAATCCATTGTTTCGCTTGCACGGTGTTTTTACCCATTAAAAAACAATGTTTTATCAGAACACGAAACTCGGTTTTTTCCATTTTTTAAACAAACTACAAAACGACTTTACTCCAACCTCGATAACTCAGCTGTTTCTGGTCCGATCGACTTAAAATTTTGACACGTTTCAAGCAAAGGTTAGTATTCTAGAAAGATCTGGTTACTGGTTTACTACGAGCGCCATCTCTGGGTTAGTCTCAGGAGTTATTGATTGATGTGTTACTTCCCACTGATGCATTGTATGGAGACAACTGCTTGATTAGATGTTTTCTATCACCCTTTAATTATTGCCCATGAGTTTTGAAACACTATGTGTTAAAATTAAGGAAAGTTAGAGTCACAAAATTTTAAAATTTCATTACATTTGAATTTTTCAATTATATAATTATGTTAAGATTACCAGTGTATATGATAAGTACTCTACGAATTTTCAAAGTTGTAAATGTATGCAGTGGGCTTCATGCAAAATGTACCCAAGTATACGATTAACAAATATAAATACAGATATTGATTGCTCATTCATTGCTATTTATGTACATAAATGAGGGCCGCGGTAGCCTAGTGGTCATGGTTTCGTGACCTGCGGTTTTCGTTCAGTTGCGGGTTCGATCCTTGGCTGCCAAAGACCCGCCGTATAGCCGAGGCTGATGCACGTTACATCTGTCGGGGCCCAAAGTCCTCCCATTGGTGTGGATGTTAGGAGAGGGGGTGCCAGCTCAGTCCTCGTCACTTGACCGTGGTTCAAAATTACGAGGTCCGTCGCCAATAGTCCTCGTGTTGCTTCTAGTGCGACGTTAATAAAAACTAAACTAAGTACATAAATGAGATTTTATATTCATCAACAAATACTTTAAGTATCTGTATGCTTATGTATTATTATCATCATCAATGCTAAAACATGATTTACGTTATTTTTAATTTAAAAAAAAAAAAAAAAAAAGAGTAGGTATTATTTAAACGACATAAAATAAACTCGTTTTTACTTGTTGAAGTTTCTGAATTATGAGGTCTGTCGCCAATAGGCCTCGTATTGCTTCTTAGAGCGACGTTAACAACAATCAAATCGAAAATCAAAGTTTCAGTTTTACCATAAACTTTTTTATCTATTAAATTCGAAAAAATTTCCAAAGCAGATTGTACGTGGAATTTTGCAGAATTATGTAAATTGCGTTATGTTTTCGAGCCGTCACGAATCAATAGTGAAAAGTCATCGAGGAAAAGATTTGTTGTCACTACCGTTTCTGACAGTTCGAACCAAGAACAAAAGATGGACCTTAATGGCAAAACTTATCTTAGATATTTTTTTTTATAAGAAATGAAAGAAATTTTTTTGCTTTAGTTAATCGTGGGAAAAATGCAGTGATGTATGCGAGTTAAAAGCACCAGTGCTTTGAAAAATGTTTTGTCAAATGTTTCGTCACCTGTTTACAAGATTCACTACAACTAAAGATATTTCTTTTTTAAAAAAAAAAGTAAAAAAAAAAAATTGGTTTCTTTCACTCAAGACAAAATCTCACTGTATTAAGTGATTTGTTTATAAGATCCAGAACGTAAGTACTTTTTAAAGCAGAAAACGTTGGTTTTGTTTCTCCTTTTTACACCGCAAGACATTAACGTGTTTTCTTTTTCTTTTTTTTTTCCCAGGGCATTCACAGACATTCGCTGCGTTCTTTGTTTTCTGCTGTATTCAAGAGCAGGATAATACTTGCACTGTTTTTGCAAACGAAAAAAATAAAGAAACATTGAGACATACGTTTAAGGCTGTCTCCGCCTCACGCCAAAGAACCTGAACCTAACTCGGAACACATTTTCAGACAAAAATATCACCACTTTCAAATAAATTAGTGAATTCAAATTCACCAACTTTTTATATTCAATTTTGGGTAAAACTATCCAACAAAGCCAGGATATATATATCACGATTTCCCACCCCCCTCAAAATGGAATATTAAGTAATTTTTGATTAATAGTATAACGCCCGCTGGTTTTTGATAGTTTCATTTTCCGTGATAAATCTTATAATATAACAGTCTTTAGATTACACAATCAAATGAAGCGGAAGCCAGAAGAACCAAATTTATTTGTATTTAAGTTATTAATATTTAAAGTTAATATGCATCTAATCTCTCTGTGGCTATTTGGCCTAAACGCGCTTGAAATTACCGAGATGCCTTTAAACTATGAATATAAAATAAAAATTCATAATAGTAAGACATTTTATTTGATTCTTGTCTGATACAAAAGTATGTTAAACTAAATTGTATTCTGATCATAAATGAAATCCGACAAAATTGTTACGAAGTGTAAGTAATAATTACACTTCGTAACAATTTTTCACAATAAAAACAATTAAAAATATATAGTTAAATGCGTTATCTAGGTATCAACATGTTGTAATAGCACCGGTAAAAAAAAGAGTATTTTGAACATGGCTTTTTTTTTTTCCTTCATATTCCTCATTTTACTTAACATAATTTTTTTACACCTTAAATTTTAAGAGTTAAAGGGAACATTGAGTCAAAATGAATATATATATTCAATAGTTAGTTTTAATAATTTATTTTATTATTTGACGTTTATTAATTTTATCATCTAAAATAAATTTGTGCAAAATGTTTTAATTCAATTAAGCATTATGTCAATCAATTAAGCTACATGTAATTAAAATTAAAGCAAACGATAAATTATTAAATTGAATATTATATTAGCTACGTATAATTAAAATTAAAGCGATAAATTATTAAGCGAAGGAATTGACGAATTGACGAGGAACTTGGCGTAAAATATAATTCTTTAAATTTTGTTTTAATCCATTAATTTTTATTAATTATAATTCAATTATCGTACTGTCATCCAATCGTATATTGAAAATTTCAGCTCAATTGAGCTCTTTAAAATGTGTGAAAAAAGCTTTTAAAGTTTTGACCCAGAGAAAGTTACAATGCGAGTTAAGGAAAACCCATTAAAAAAGTAAACCCGTAAGAAGCATAACTGAATGACACTTTGGTTTCGTAATCGTGTTCTAATTAGAACAGTAGAAAAAGCTCTTTTAGATTCCATTCTTGTTAGTTTAATAATTCTTAAAGATTCGAACACAATTTGAATATATTTATCCTTTATATTTTCCTGTTGAAAATTATCCTTTTTTTTTTTTTTTTTTTTTTTTTACGATTATATACATAACCTGTGTGCGAGTGCGTACCAGATGCGAACACACAAATCAATTTTGTATTTCTGCTTTCGTTTTGATAAAAAAAAAAGTTGTTTCTCTATCATATATTATGTAATTGCAGATTCTTTTGATTGACTAACGTCGCACTAAGAAGCAACATGCTGGATATTGGCGATGGACTTTGTAAATTTAAACCTCAGGTAAATGAGACGAAAATAATACAAAGCTGCACTTCCCTTTCCAAACTTTCACGCCACATCAAAGAGAGGACTTTGAACCTCAACATATTTAATGTGAATCGGCCCTATTAATCGGTGGGGGGGGGGAACTTTCTGTAGAATTAGGACTCGAACTCACAATTCTACGAAATACTTCCTTCATTGTTTAACTATACAATCCTCTTAAAATATAATTAAATAGTTTATAAGTTAAATTGAAAATATGCAAGATAAAGACAGCATAGTTTATTAGTTCTTAACATGGAATATGTGCAAGATCTCTCTCTCTCTCTTTCGAATACCTCTTAACTCAGTTAATCCTTATTCTAACAATAATGTCTTAGCTTATCAAATCATCCGTTCCGTTTCACACACTTCTTGTTTATCACAGATTCAACTCGTATTACTCTAACCTGTGGTCACTTCAATTCAAACTATTAATTACAATCATTCATTTCAATTAGCATATCTATCAGCCTGTCGTTATCTTCTATCTTCCTTCTCTTTCAATTTTATTTCACTTATATATCACTATCTCTAATTCTATTTTCTACTCTACTTATTTTCATCTAATTTACCTAATCACGTTTCATTTGGTTGGCAATTGGTTGTAACTGTATACAATTCAAATTACCGAAGAAGTCCCTGAGAATTAGTGAAGAGAAAACCGCGAACAGCCCACCGTCACAACTGGACTGAAACGTCATTACGAACCTTGCCATTGAATGCCAACCTACCGATTTGAAGAATATGACGGTTTTGAGACTGAACCACTTTCACGACTGAATGATACCCGGTGGTGTTGAGCGATCGGTCTCGACTGGAAATAGGATGCATCGGGGAAAAAGTTGTCACTCCGATCACTTATTGTTGAACGTCGTACAGCTCGTCAAAATAATTTATGGTCCCATCAGACCTGACGTAACCCTACTACGCATGAGAGACACATTGATACACATACAGTTGTGGTACCTTTCATTCAGCAGCTGCAAAATGGAATGTTTCGGCAGGACAACGCGTCCACACAAGTATGTTATTTATCAAGAGACAAGCCTCGCAGCATGTCCAGTTTTTGCAATGCCAATGTTTTTCGCCGATCTAGCATATCTGGGACGTGATTGGCCGTCGTTTGCTTGATTTGTCCCAGCCCCAATCGAAGGACGAATCATGGAGGCTGTTTGAGAATAGAGGAGCTTTCATCTCTCAAGACACTTTACGCACACTACTTGAACCTACACCACTAGGGTTGCTGTTTGAATCGCTGCGGGAGGTGGTCCTACTGCCAAACGATCCTCTTCGATTTTCATATTTGCATTTAAATAATCATGTAAAAATCATTTATTTTCATATGCATTATATCTGCTTTAATTTTCATCACATCCTACCCTATCTTCCATGGTGGTGCAATTTCTATGTCGGGCAGCGTGTATAAATACATTTCATTAATAGATTACTATAATACTTTTTTAAACAATTTAATTCCTTTTTTGAAAGTATATTAGTGTGTTGATAAGCTATAATTAGTTCTGAAACCATCAGTAAGTACTTTAATAGATTGCAAAATTATTTAATGCCATAAATTTGTCTCTCTGCGCTAAATTTATATTTTCATTTCATACGTCGCTTTACAATCATGACATATCACTCAGTCATGATCTCAAAAGCAAATGTAAGTTGGGTCCGTTTTTCCTGTTGTTGTACTTTATGAAAATTGAATAAGTATTGTAAAAATAAAAATGTCTGCTTTTGTAAAAATTTAAAAAATTCTTGATTCGCGTTAAGTTTACAAAAAATACCATAACGATTATTAATGAACGTACTGCATTAACAGTAAAGGATTCGGACCAACAGGTTATTAAAATATATATATATATTTGCGGAGGAATTGAGGTCGTTACATTTTACAATAATAAAAATTTTAAAAACAATCTCTTGATTTATATTTGTACTCATTTAGTTCTTGGGTTTTTATGAAATTTACTATATTCTCACTTCTATTAATGCACAATTTTTTTGTGACTCTGTATATGTATATATGGTATTTTCATCATTCAATAACTTATTTTTATTATAATAAATCCTTTTGAAATAAATATTCAATTGATTTAGTGGCTCAATTTATAGGCATCAGAGACATATTTTGCCATGCAGCGTCAAAAGGTCATGAATGCCCTAGCAACAGTGTCATGTGAATAATTGCTACAAAGATATATCCTTTGGAGGAGATGGAATTATTGAAGATGTATTCGAATTTTTTAATTTTTTTTTTTAAAAAAAAGTTCTACTCAATTCGTAAAAAAGTGAACAATCCTATAAGATCTGTTCCTTTAGAAATACTTTCATTTGAAAGTGATTTTTTTAGATGTACAGAAACGAATTTACATATAATAATTGGAACAGAAAATGTATAGTGCTAATTTTGGAACTGACAAAAACGTATACCATCTATTGCTAATAGAAATTTCAATTTCACAATAAAATTGCGATAGATTTCTTGTTATATATGTTAATGGAAATTTTATTTCGAAAAGTATTTTAGTACTAAATAATCTTGTAAATATTTGTTATTGTTGTTTAATTGAAATATTTTTGCCATTATTTTTTCGAAATTGCTAGCTTATCCGTCTAAGATGTTTATATTACTCCAGGGGTACCACATAACGAGGAACAACTGTTACTACTTGTTTCATTAATAGCAGTTACCACAGTAATGGAATTTCCTGACTTGAAAGCTCACATAGCATCCCATGAGCATCTTATTTTCTCTCCTAGCTACAACATCAATGGTATGGAGTGTTAGTAATTTTGTTGAAACGTTTTTAAGGGATGTCAGGAACCTTAAAACTTTCAAATAATTGATTTTTTGAAAATAATATTTTTTATGTAAATTAGATTATTCTGAATAATTTGATGCTAACCATTTTTTGATATTCCTGTCAGTTGCAAAGATATAGCCATTCAAAGTGAAATCACTTTGCTACGTGTAATTACGAAGTCAAAAGTGTAGATTTTACTTTTATATTTATAGATTGATTGTCACTTGTTGGTGCAGAATGTTAAAATTAAGATTTTTTTTTTTTTTTTTCTTATAAAGGTTTTCTTATGTAACTAAAATGAATTTTAAATTATTCAAACTTTTAGCTTTACAATATTTTTTCACGAATTTGTTTTTCATTTTATATTTTAGAAGTTGAGTTATATATAAATGATGGTGGTTATATGTATCTTTAAGAAGTTATTTTGTGGAATTTAAACCTAAATTTAAGACAAGAGTACCGATAAATTTTGTAAATATGTGTATACTTTAAAACGCCAAAAATGTCGAAACAACTGTAACAGGCTTTGTTTAAGACATTTATGGCCTACAAAGTGAATTAAACCAAGTTAATTCTT
>BMAW01115994.1:436861-446876 GCA_019974015.1 Nephila pilipes | reverse complement strand
GAAAGCAAACGTCGAGCTCGTGACCATGACCATTTCGGCTACCGTACATCATTATTTCAAAATCGAACTACTTTCTTTGTGTTGGATAAAAATTATTATTACTTTATGTTGGTGTGTTATAACACATCGATCAATAACTCCTGAGACTAACCCAGAGATGGTGACGCTCTGTAGTAAACCAGTAACCAGGTCTTTTCTAGAGTACTAACCTTGCTTGAAACGTACAAAAATTTTAAGTCGATCGGACAGGAAAAGGTTTTTTAAAGTGAAGTGGAAAAGGTTTTTTCCGGAGTGGGTGCCGCGATTGCTGATGAACAAAACAGCAACGAGTCGATGATTCAGAAAAACTGTTGGATTGCTATTTATCGCAACAAAAAAAAAGATTTCTTATGGGAAAAAAAAAAAAAAAAAAAATATTGGGGAAAGGAAAAAAAAAGATTTCCAAGCGTTGAACGATTGTATCACCCTAAAAAGGTGATTAACAAAAAGGTGTTATGTTGATGAACAAAAAAAAAATTTTGGCAAAAAAAATGTTGTTTTTAATTTTAGACTGGAGTTATTGACTGATGTGTTATAAGTTATTCCACTAAACGTGTTCACACATTTTCCGTGTAAATTCATATTAGCACAATAAAAAAGGATGTTGTTCTTGAATGCGCGCGCGTGTTGTGAGGTGTAACTTCTCTCTCTCTATATAGCATATATAGTAAAGTGTACGCAAACCGTTTTGCTTGATTATAATTTGTATCAAATTCCATTGCTACAATGATCAACTAAAAAAAAATGAACGAAATTATATTATTGAAAACTATAGAATTCCTTTTAAAAGTTCGAATTATTTTAAGAAGGCCCCACCCGACAGCCTATGAGACTATTTGCTGCCGACAGCCTATGGACTTGCCAGATCAAGAAGTCAGGAACTATTATGGAATGGTAAGAGTTTTAACATATGGTGCTTTATTACATTATATATAGTTAAATTGACATATAATTTGTCATTTTTTTTTAAAAAAAAAATATCGAAAAAAGTGTTTTTTGTTCTCCCTGTTGTTTCTGGACCATCTCATATAATATTGATTGTTTATTAGTATATGTAATTTTACTGTATTTATGTATTTTTCATTAATTAATTTTACTAGAATTAAATTATTCATTCTTAAATAAATATTTTTGCATGCATTCAAATGATATGAAATTATAAAGGCTGCTTATATCAGAGCAGACAACCTGGGAAAATATGATGTATAAGATGCTTTAACGAATTTTGAATCAAATAATGAAAATGGGAAGATTGAAATCAAACAATCAGCTGGACATTTCCTGACATTTAGTTTGGCAATAATGCATCAAGAATTATTAAATTTTTAAAATTCTTCTTGAGACTTAAGCGATGTTAAAATGAATGTAGTTAATGCAGATGCAGAATGTATCGGGTTTCCGGACTATAAAAGTATTGTATTTTTTTTTTTTTAATAATTGAGTGTTCACGCTTAGCCTAGTGATCATATTGTGGGCTCTTAACCGGTGTTGTTTCCGTCGAGTCGTGGGTCTGAGTCCTGATGCTACGAAAGATCCAATGTGTTGCGGGACTGATGCACGTTAAATCGTCGTGGCCCCATATCCCTCTATATGTCAGATGGTGAATTTTGGAGAGGGGAGCGCCAGTTCCAGATGTCGTCCTCTGTCACTTGATGAAGTTCAGAATTACGAGATAAATTACCAATAGCCATCGTGTTACTTCAAAGTATGATGATGTTAATAAACAATTAATCTATAAATCAAGCTGTGTCTTTTACTCAGTTATGACAATCTTTTAATCGAAAAATGAATTTATTTCAAATTCATTTATAGTCGAATAATTCATATCCTTTTCAATTATATAATTTTATCAATTTCATGATCGTATGCATTAAAATATTGATAACCACTGACATCCTTTATGATAATACCGTTAAATCTAAAAATATATCTCATTTTGTTTTATGATCCTTTGTTTTGCTAGTTTGCTTGAATTGCTGTATAAACAAACACTAATAACAAGTGACATAAATTTAATAAAATAATTTATTCGATGCATCCGATAAAAGTAAAGTAAAGCAAATGTCTTTGGGTTACTAAGTTTGGAAACAAATTTTCTGATAATGCAGATTTTAGAAAAAATAAAACTATACCGTATCAAAAAATCTCGAATTATCGTACTAGTATACTGCAAAAAACAGATAAATATATTAATATTATACGAATAAATGATTGGAGATATCACTCATACACACAAGGTAAAGATATTTACCTGCAGTTAGTGATTTTCTTTCAAGCGATGTTTAAATCATGTATCGTGTTTTAGCTTAAGTCACAGAAAATCTATCGGTCCTTCAATAAATCATATACTGCATAACGGTCCTTTATTAGATCACTGGATATTTATTGGCCTTTTCATGATTATATAGGAATTTGTCAGCTCTATTCATTACAAGTCTGTCGTTCACTGCAGCCTGTTGAGGGACTACGAAACTTCAGCCACGGTGAAGTGACAAAAATAACCACTAGTGCACCGATATCCCTTAATTTAACCATGAATGCTGAAAAGTCTTCGCAGTTCTGTTTATTAATTCATCATTGTTCCATATTTTGTGAAATCGAACGACTGCATACCGCTCTCCATGAAATGAAAAATTTGTAAAATCGTAAATCATTGGTCAAAAACTCGCCAATGATAAAGTTTGAGAGCATAACGTTGGTAGAGAATTATCTCTCGAGAGAATCCCTCCGCGTATGTTGAGATTTAATTTACAATCTCTCTACCTGACCAGTCCAGCTTTCGAGAGGGAAAAATAAAGAGGTTAAGATTCAAAGAGTTATTAGCTAAGGTAAAACGACACTAAATACATTTTCCAGTTTCCTATTTGCTTGGATAACTAGTGCTCGGATATTATTGAATTAGACTCTTCTAATTTTAAAAGTCGAGCAAAAATAAGCTAGAGAGGAGGATAATTTCCATTGATGTAAGAAAATCTTTTTCCTCTATAAGAAATAACTTCAAGAAACCAGTAACTAGATTATTTTTTGAAAATTTGTGTCCGGAGATCATTATTGAAAATGTTTCCATATGTGAAGACTATGTACAACAAAATACTTTGTTTTCAGGAACATCACATTTATTTGCGCATCTTTTCTTTCATAAGCCATAAACGTCATCACACAATTTTACACTAAGCACCAATTTTTCAACGTTCGTCTTTTTCCTCTTAGAACCAACCCATCACTAAATTTTATATCCGTTATTGTAGTAAATTCATTCTTAAAATCAAAACTATGATCTGGTGTTGCCAAAAAAAAATATCTTAATAAAAGAATATTGAAAAAGGTATTACTTTAAGTTTAAATCAACTGTTTTAAAAGTAGAATAGGTAATGTCTTAAATAAAGTATCACATTAGATTAAATGTCTGCCTTTAAAAAGTTATCGAACAGATAAATCTTAAAAAGTATCGGCATTAAATTAAATCGTCTACCTTTATAAGTTGACAGATATCTTAAACGCATCACAATCGTTTGTTTTAAAATTGAATATGCTCCTTCACAACAGGTGTTTTCGGTTATTACTTTAACAAAACCAGTAGTGTTTTCCACACGTTATTTGAATCTCTTCCAATTAGGCATGATTAAGAATTTACAATTTAGAGTCAAGGAAGCTACTATAAGTGTCAGGACCTTAACTTTCGAAAAATGCGTCTAAATGTTTTTTTTTTAAACTTTAATATGTATAAAAAAACAACGCAAAAGGATGAAATTTTTTGTATGAGTTTAGGCCGATTTTATATATGTTACTTATAGTTAAATTTAAAAATTTATTTTCTGAAAAAGGTGATGGTAGTATTTGAAGATTTGAATTTTTTTCTCAAGAAATGTAACTTCACTTCACGTTAAACATACAGTTCTAAATGTTACGCGAATATCACTAAAATGAAATCAAAATAAACATAATATTAGCTGATGCTGAATCTAGCTTTTTTTTCAAAATACTTATTTTTTTAAAGGTTCAACTTGTAATCGTAAATTTTTGCAACTTAAAAAATATTTTTGCAATAATCCTTTGAATTCCAGGGTTTATGTTCTGGCAGCTACCAACAATTAGAAGATATGTACCAATTTTCGTTTATTTCTAATGATAATCAATAATGTTTCAGTTATGAAAGTTTTTTTTTGAAAAGCATGTTTTTTGAGAAAAATGACTTTAAAGTTAGAAATTTGAATATTTTCATGTTCCATTATTATAATAAAATGACATAAAAAGACCTCACACATTAAATAATTAATTGATAAATACATATAATATACATATATATATATATATATATATATAGTATATATAGAGAGCATATATATATATATATATATATATATATATATATACATATATATATATATATATATATATATATATATATATATATATTTATATATATATATATATATATATATATATATATATATATATATATATATATATATATATATATATATATATATATATATATATATATATATATATATATATATATATATATATATATATATATATATATATATATATATATATATATATATATATTTATAAATTAATTATTTAATGAGAGGTCTTTTATGTCGGCTATTATAATAGGTATGAAAATATTCAAATTTCTAACTTTAAAGTCATTTTTCTCAAAAAACATGCTTTTTCAAACTTTCATGTAAAACGTATGATTATCATTAGAAATAAACGAAAATTGGTACATATCTTCTAATTATTGTGCTGTAGAACATAAACCTAAATTTAAAGTTATTGTGCAAAAATATTTTTTTAAATTTTTTTTTAAAAATTTACGATTTTTAAATTTGAACCTTTTAAAAAAATAAGTATTTTGAAAAAAAGCTAGATTCAGCATCTGAAAGCTAATATTATGTTTATTTGATATCATTTTGGTAATATTCGCGTAACATTTGAACTGTATGTTTAACGTGAAGTGAAATTCACATTTCTTGAGAAAAAAATTCAAATCTTCAAAATACTGCCATCAACTTTTTTCAAGAAAATAAATTTTTAAATTTAACTATAAATTAACATATATAAAATCATTTCAAACTCATACAAAAAATTTAATCCTTTTGCGTTGTTTTTTTATGCATATTACAAAAGTTTAAAAAAAAAGCATTTTAGACACATTTTTCGAAAGTTAAGGGTCCTGACACCCCTTAATGCTTCCTTGACTCCTAAATTGTAAATTCTTAATCATGCCTAATTGGAAGAATTCAAATAACTTGTGTGGAGAAAACACTACTGGTTTTGTTAAAGTAATAGCCGCCGAAAACACATTGTGACATATTCAATTTTTAAAAACAAACGATTGTGATACTTTTTTAAGATATCTGTCCAACTTATAAAGGCAGACGATTTAATTTAATGTGATACTTTTTTTAAGATTTATCTGTTCGACTTTTAAAGGCAGACGATTTAATCTAATGTGATACTTTATTTAAGACATTACCTATTCTACTTTTAAAAGCAGACGATTTAAACTTAAAGTAATACCTTTTTCAATATTCTTTATTAAGATATTTTTTTTTTGGCAACACCAGATCATAGTTTTGATTTTAGATAATTTACTGGCAACGGATATAAAATTTAGTATTGAGTTTGGTTCTAAGAGGAAAAGACGAACGTTGAAAAAGTGGTGCTTGTGTAAAATTGTGTGATGAATTTATGTTTGAAAAGATGTGCGCAAATAAATGTGATGTCCTGAAAACAAGTCATTTTTGTTAATAGTCTTCCATATAGTACAACATTTTCAATAATGATCTCCGGACACAAATTTTTCAAAAATAATTCTAGTTACATTGGTTTCTTAGAAGTTAGTTTCTTATAGAGGAAAAAGATTTTCACATCACATGAAATTATCCTCCTCTCTAGTTATTTTTAAGTTTGACTTTTTAAAATTAGAAGGCTCAATTCAATCAATATACCTTTATACTCAGTTATTCAAAGCACAATAGAAACTGGAAAATGTATTTAGTGTCGTTTACTCTTTAAAGCACAACTCTTTTTGAATCTTAAACCTCTTTATTTTTCCTCTCCGAAAGCTGGATCGGTCAGGTAGAGAAGATTGTAAATTAACATCTCCAACCAATACGCGGAGGGATTCCTCGAGAGATAATTCACTCTAACAACGTTAGTGCTCTCAAACTTTATCATTGGCGAGTTTTTGACCAATAGTTACGGTTTCAAATTTTTATTTGGCATGGAGGGATATTGCAGTCAGTTCTGATTTCACAAAATATGGAACAATGATGAATTAATTAAACAGAACTGCGAAGACTTTTCATGACATGGTTTACAATTAAGGGATATCAGGTACCGGCTCGAGTGTTATTTTTGTCACTTCACCGTGAGTGAAGTTTTCGTAGTCCCTCACAGCTGCAGTAGAAACGCACAGACTTGTAATGAATAATGGAGCTGAATACATCCTATATAATCCATGAAAAGGCCAATAAATATCCAGTGATCTAATAAAGGACCGTATTTATGCAGTTATGATTTATTGAAGGACCGCATAGATTTTCTGTGACTTAAGCTAAAAACACGATATGATTTAAATATCGTTGCAAAGGAAAATCACTAACTGCAGGTAAATAATTTAATTTGTGTGTGATGAGTGATATTCCAATCATTTAGTAATGTTAATATATATTTATCTGTTTTGCTGTATACTAGTACGATAATTCGAGATTTTTGATACGTGAGACAGTTTTTATTTTTTCGTAATCTGCATTACAGAAAATTTGTTTCCACTAACTTATGTTAACCCAAAGACACTTGCTTTTACGTACTTTTATCGATGCATCGAATAAATTATTTTTATTAAATTTATGTCACTTGTTATTAGTGTTTTGTTTATACAGCAATTCAAGCAGCAAAACTTGCTAAAAAGGATCATAAACAAAATGTAGATATATTTTTAGATTACGGTATTCATAAAGGATGTCATGTTATCAATATTTTTAATGCATACGATCATGAAATTTAAAAAAAAATTATATAATTGAAAAGGATAACAATTATCTGACTATAAATGAATTTGAAATAAAATTCATTTTCGATTAAAAGTTGTCATAACTGAGTAAGACACAGCGATTTATAGATTAATTGTTTATTAACATCATACTTTGAAGTAACACGATGGCTATTGGTAATTTATCTCGTAATTCTGAACTTCATCAAGTGACGAGGACGACATCTGAACTGGCACTCCCCTCTCCAAAATTCACACCATCCTGACATGGGGATATGGGGCCACGACAGATTTAACGTGCATCAGTCCCGCAACACGGTGGATCTTTCGTAGCATCAGGACTCGAACCCACGACTCGACGGAAACAACACCGGTTAAGAGCCCACAATATGATCACTAGGCTAAGCGTGAACACTCAATTATTAAAAAAAAAAATACAATACTTTTATAGTCCGGAAACCCGATACATTGTTCTGCATCTGCATTAACTACATTCATTTAACATCATAGAATCTCAAGAAGAATTTTAAAAATTTAATAATTCTTGATGCATTATTTGCCAAACTAAATGTCAGGAAATGTCCAGCTGATTGTTTAATTTCAGAATTTTTCCCATTTTCATTGTTTGATTTCAAAAATTCGTTAAAAGCATCTTATACATCATATTTTCCCAGGTTGTCTGCTCTGATATAAGCAGCCTTTATAATTTCATATCATTTGAATGCATGCGAAAATATTTATTTAGAATGAATAATTTAATTCTAGTAAAATTAATTAATAGAAAAATACATAAATACAGTAAAATTACATATACTAATAAACAATCAATATTATATGAGATGGTCCAAGGGAAACAACAGGGAGAACAAAAACACTTTTTTTTTTCGATATTTTTTTTTAAAAAAAAATGACAAAATTATATGTAATTTAACTATATATAATGTAATAAAGCACCATATTATGTTAAAGCTCTTACCATTCCATAATAGTTTCCTGACTTCGTCTGGCAAGTCCCATAGGCTGTCGGCAGCAAATAGTCTCATAGGCTGTCGGGTGGGGCCTTCTTAAATAATTCGAACTTTTTAAAAGGAATTCTATAGTTTTCAATAATATAATTTCGTTCATTTTTTTAGTTGATCATTGTAGCAATGGAAATTTGATACAAATTATAATCAAGCAGCAAACAGTTTGCGTACACTTTACTATATATATATATAGAGAGAGAGAGAGAGAGATTACACCTCACAACACGCGCGCGCATTCAAGAACAACATCCTTTTTATTGTGCTAATAATTTACACGGAAAATGTGTGAACACGTTTAGTGTTGAGTGGAACCTTATAACACATCGATCAATAACTCCCGAGTCTAAAATTAAAAACAACATTTTTTTTGCAAAATTTTTTTTTGTTCATCAACATAACACCTTTTGTTAATCACCTTTTAGGGTGATACAATCGTTCCAACGCTTTTCCAAATTTTTTTTTTTTTTTTTCCCGCAAGAAATCTTTTTTGTTGCGAGTAAATAGCGATCAACAGTTTTCTGAATCATCGACTCGTTGCTGTTTTTGTTCCATCGAAAGCAATCGCGGCACCCACTCGGAAAAAACCTTTTTCACTTCACTTCAAAAAACCTTTTTCCTGGTCCGATCGACTTAAAATTTTGACACGTTTCAAGCAAAGGTTAGTACTCTAGAAAGACCTGGTTACTGGTTTACTACGAGCGCCATCTCTGGGTTAGTCTCGGGAGTTATTGATCGATGTGTTATAACACGCAACATAAAAGTAATAATAATAATTTTTATCCAACACAAAGAAAGTAGTTCGATTTTGAAATAATGATGGCCACGGTAGCCGAAATGGTCATGGTCATGAGCTCGACGTTCTTTCCATTCTAATCACGGGTTCTATCCTGATGCCACCGTGTAGCGAGACTTCAGTGTCATCAGGATAGAACATTGATTATATCAAGGCTTCTAATCCTCCAGTGGTCATAGTGTGGAAGTTTGAAGAGGGAAGTGTCAGCTCAGGGGACATCCTTGTCATTTGCCTGAGGTTAAACAATACGATATTCTTCGCCAATAGCCATTTAGTTGTTTCTAAGTGGGACGTTAACAAGTAAGCAAACAATCAAAATCTCATAAACTTGACCTCCTAATATTTGTAATAGCATTCCAAGATTAGCATTGTTCCGTGTATATTTATACATCATTCATTTGATTATGATTACAATTTAATTCCAATCAACTAATGATATTTTTTCCTATTGAAATGGATCTTTCTCAAATTTTCTGGAGCTTTTTGTTTATTTGTTGCAATGAAATGGATATATTCGTTCATCGAGCCCTTCGATGATTGAGAAGAAATGCCTTCATAGTCCGAACTTTTTTTAAAATTAGGTAATCTAATATCAAAATTGTTGTTGTATCTGAAGACTATATTTCTTCTGTCTAGTGCCTTTGTTCTCGTGTTTCATTGGTGTGCTGAGAACTAAAGAAGATGGCCACCACACGTGGACGAGATCAAAGCACTGACGTGTCATTACATCCTACCTTGCGAATTTCACCTATACCCAAAGACGTCAGAGCAGCATTAACACTAGAATGACTGGGGCGGTCATTTTGACCTCAAAGCTACTTTGAGAAACTATTATTCTTAAAATGATTATGACGGTGCCTTTAAATTTCGTGACCTTTACAATATTGCAGTAATTTTTAAATACTTCACAATTTTTTTTCATGTGGTCGAAAAGATCGCCACAGAGCTATGAGCCACCCGCTATTGAAATACTCTCTTTATCCTACTAGACTCATCACCAATTAAAGTAAGATTCATGGGCTAAAATTCGAGTACAAGAGAAAGGTTCGGGCCCCTAGGTTTCCGCACCCAACTTAGGTCCGTCACTGCTCGAGCATACTATAGTATTTTGTTATCATCGGAGTTATAAGTATATGCAAAATTTCATTT
>BMAW01115994.1:286152-436701 GCA_019974015.1 Nephila pilipes | reverse complement strand
TACAAGAGAAAGGTTCGGGCCCCTAGGTCCCCGCACCCAACTTAGGTCCGCCACTGCTCGAGCATACTATAGTATTTTGTTATTATCGGAGTTATAAGTGTATGTAAAATTTCAGCTCGATCGGATGATAGAAATGGATTTAAATTCGAGTACAAATTTTGAATTGAAAAGATTTTTTTTTTGCATACATATGAACATAGCAAATTAAATAAAAGCTTGTAAAAGGAGAGAATATCATAGATCTATTTGAAAACAAAACAGTCGTCCTTTGGTATACATAGATAACGGTTCTTCAACCCTAAACGACTAAGTGCGACGCAGTAACTCTCTCTATTGCCTTGACCCGATCATTTCATTTCTCTTAAAAAAGAGAACGCATGCTGCCTCTATAAAAACCAGATAAGATTGATTCCAGTCGGTGTTTACCTTGCAACTTTAGTGCAGAAGGTGATGCGGGTATAACCAAGGGCAAACGCGGTGGGTGACACAGAGGGAGGTAAATGAATGCTGAAATTTCAAAATTTACTTCTCAGCGAAGAGATTCAATTATCTTCGTGAAAAGGTCATACTTTTTACGTAACCCTAATGTCTAGAATCAATGGCGTAGTTAGAAAAGGAGCAGAGGGGGAAGACAACTGTTACCGGACACACCTGCCAGAGGGCGCTAAATCGAGGTTACTAAATTTTAGAACGTAAAAAATGTTTTCATTCTTAATTACACTAAACATTGTCAGCCTTGGCTTTGTTAAAATGTGTAGCGGGAGGTTATCTACAACATAAATTTTGATGAACGAATCGATGAATTTTCAGCAACAAAGCCTAGAAAAATTTCTCTTTGAAGATAATTATTACATTTAAAACATTACACATAAAACTATATTTTCATACTTTACAATAACTTCATTTTCAGATCATTATTTACAAAGTAATGTTTAAATTTTTGTATTGTTATATTTGAATAATATATATATATATATTCTAATTACCATCGTTATGTTAATTATTTTATATCACTCTATCATTGTAAATTTACCGAAACTTTGAAAATAGATGCACAGAGTGCTTTAAAAATTAAAATATCTAAAATTGTTTGAAATAAAAAAAAAAAAGTAGGATTTTTTTTTTTCTTGAAATACTATTACTTTAAAAACATTCCTTAAAGTTTTCTTTCCTTTCTCGCTGTTGCATTTGGCAAACAGAAATGGCTGCGAAATCTTCAGTTGTGCCCTGGCGCTGGAAACCCTAGCTTCGCCCCTGTCTAAAATTCTTGATTTGAAGATGAATTAGTTATTCTTGTTAAGGACACGAGACGAGATGTGCTAATTTGTCTGAGAATGTATAAAGAATCTGCTTACGTAATTGACAGAATTTCGAATTGACTTTTATTTCCTGAAAGTAAAGATATGGAAGCAAAACATTTAAATGTTCCCACGCTGATTACCTAGATAAACTAAAGTAAATTGAACTAAGATTTGAGTTTTACGAGATCCGTAGTGTGTGTGTAAAATTTTTGCACCTTTATTTACATAACTGAGGGAGTAAATTTGATCTCATCTTGCTTGATTTTCAGATAAAAAAATATACCAGCATTAATATCGCACTTTTACTAGTTACTTCACTTTAACATGTACAGCAACAGAGGCTACGATTGAAATAAGGAGTATGGGGGCAAAAAGTTTTTCAATAAAAGATAACAGGGAGAGAATTGGAAGAGTGGCGCATACACGCATAACATAACTAAAAAGCATAACATAAATAAATTTTTTTTTCTTGTTCTCTGAAAGCGAATTATTTACAGTGGCTCCCAAAACTGAGCAAACAACACTCCCTTTCTTTCTAAATAGAGTGAACATTTTTTTCTCCCTTTGTTTCAAAAATGCATTTAAAATGCCCATTTAACTTTGTGACATTGAACTATTCTCAGTTTTCTCTTCACTAACCATGGGGATTATTTGTAATTTGAATTGCAAAAAATTTCAACTCCTTGTCCACCAAATGAAGCGCGATCACGCAAATTAGATGAAGATAAGAAATGTAATGAATTGAATTACTTATTGTATTATATAAGCGAAATGGAATTGAAAGGAAAAGAAGAGGGACAGATGACAACGAAAAGCAGATAAATATTTGTATGTTTATAACGGTTTTCCCTTCATAATTTAACTCTGCAATCATCATAAAGTTAAATTAATTAGACAATAAGGTCTGTAGTGTTCCTTTCCTCTCCGAGCAATGGTTCAGAGCCTCCGCTACGCCTCGCTGGCGGTACCGCCCTCGAGGAGGGAGAGAAAAGAAAGTTTTGTGGAGTCAGTTGAAGGTCTTTGTAGCATGGTTCCTATTTTAGAAGAAGGTTCCTATTTTAATACCTAAATTAAGTTTTGTTAAGTTTTAAAAGTCGTAACTCATATCACTATATCTTCGAACCACAACCAAACATTACACTGGCGCAGCCTGCCAGTATATAGTGAGTTTTGAGCTTGTTCGGAATTGAGTGAATTTTGTGAAAATTCTGATTCCTTGGATTTGCGAATCGCAATGGCTTTCCTAGCGAAAGGGAAAAAAGAGTACTTGCAATACGTCGCTCGAGAAATGGGTATCAAGAGTGTTTCAAAGATGACAGCAATGACACTGAGGAATGCTGTTTTGAAAACGGAAGAGTTTGTCAGAGCGTTTTTTAGAGGATTCCATTTCATTAATTTACTTAGTTATAAATCAGTTGTATTAGAAACCATATCCAGTTATTTTTCAAAATTTTTATTAAACCCAGCTTGCATTTATTTTTCTTTAGAAAATGTCTGCATTTTCTGTAACGAAGTTGTCGCGGAATTTCAATCAGTTTGTAATATATATTGTTTAAAAACCGCAAGATGAATCATAATTTTATGTATGGAATAGTATTTAAATCTTATATACATTGGTTTTACTTTGTAGATTTTTATTACTTGAAATATGACATCTGTTAGCTGAAATAGTCAATTTATTTTAGACATCTAAGTTAATCATTCGAAATAGAGTTATTTTTAGGGCAATGGTATTAATAGATTTATAAAGCCCAGAAAGCTTTTTAGAATTCAACAATGGGGATTTAGTTTCATTTCACTTTGTGAAGATACTGTGCAAGCGTAGTTATCATAAAAGAATATTCAAAAAGAAAAGTATTCACACATTTGAGCCATATCTTACTAAGTCTCAACAATTTAGATTAAACCTTTAGTATCGAGAATTTTCAAGAAGAAAATTATCTCTAGATTGTGCCTTTTCTTTTCTTTGTTGATGATTCATAATCATGCGTTTCTCTGGAAAGTGGTGTTAAGATATGCGTTAGTCGCACATGCTGGTTTTTGTTGATGTTTACGATTTGATAAAATTTAATAGACAAACATTTTCCCTATCTAAGGGTAACATTTTGAAGCGTGAGTTATGATAATTATGCAGCTGATTTCGTTTCAAATATTTATCGAAAATATGTCTTCGAAGAATAAATAACTCTTGCAGTTTCACTTATCTCCTTTAGTGGCATAATTAGAAATATTGCTTTTGTTGGTAAATAATACTATTTTTAGTCAATTGTAAATAATACTAATCTTAGTCTTAGTAAATAATACTAATCTTAGTCTTAGTAAATAATTCTAATCTTAGTTGGTAAATAGTACTATTCTTAGTTGGTAAATAATACTATGTGACAAAAAGATTAGCTTATGATTATATTTCTATTTTTATATTTTTAATATATAATCGCTCCATTTAAGATAACGATAATTTTGCGTTACGTAATTTTAAATTACGTTATGAATAACACATTTTATTGATAATTACACAACGAATTATTGGTTTATGCGAACAAAATTATCTCGTTCACTTTTTTAGAATTTAAATGTGTTTTAGCGTATCATACAAGATACCGGAATAAACTAGAGAAATATTGGATCAACGAAGATAAATATTTCAGTCAGTAGAATAACGTTTCAGATTTCTTTTTATAAACCATAAATTACAAATGAATTGTGAATTATTTAAAAAAAGTTATAAAAAGAAACTTTAATATTGAATTAAATCATTTCTTTACATGATCTAAAGATACACAATAAAATGAAACTGATACAGAAAAATATTTAGAGGAAATACCAGGAAAAAAATTTTTGAATTATACCAGTAACATTTATTTTGCTATATTTCAAGACATTGAAAAAATCATTACCCCTACATGACCATAATATAAAATAGTGTATTAACAAAGGAAATTCTTATTTCATTTGATTCAAAGGTATACCATTCATTAGGTAATTCTGGAAATATTTTGGTAAGATCAAATTTCTTGATTTTCAGTAAATTCATTAAAAACTTAAAAATTGTTATAAAGTTACGGTACATTTATGGATTACAAATTGAGATATACACAGTCAAAGCTTAATTTACATTATGATGTCCTTGCCAATCCAATTTAATTCTCAAATTAAATAATTAAAATAAAAAACAAACATTAATACAATTGTTTCTAATAGTTAGGTAAACATTAATACAATTGTTTCTAATAGTTAGGTAAATATTATTCTTTGTTATCATTTTGATAAATTGGAAAAAAGAAAAATAATCAACGCATATCTATAACTCATCGTTAAATTTTGAATTCTTCATATCGATGACGAACTGTTTTAATATCGTTAACCATTCTGAAGCCCTAAATAAATATCTCACACAGTATCTCCTATATCTCACCATTATCATAAATATCTCACAAAAATTACACATGATGCCTATCGAGTATAAAATTACTTAATTCTTATCAAGGCTAAAATTACTTAATTTTTATCAAGGCTAAATTCATTTTATTCTTATGAAAATCACTAAATTAATATCTGTATAAGAACTCACACATGATCCGTAACAAGGCCATATTATTTTTTATAACTAATTTAATTAAGTACTATTTATAGCAAAACTATGTTCAATTCAGTGAAAAACGTTTAAGGCTCCCGTCTACCGGCCATTTTGATTTCATTGACGGAATCTTAATCCTATAGAATTTCGACTATCATTCTCAAATCTTTACTATTAAAAATAATAAAGGCTTCTGCGGAATTACTTCCCTCTCCGATTTTTAAAAGTAATTTTACCCCAGTTTTAATGATTCGTTTGTGAATTTTCCGGTTTTTAAAAAAATATTCTGAAATTTTTCAAAAGTTGGAGGAAAAAAAGTAAATCTGCAGAAGCATTCTTCTTCTTCTTTTTTGCTCTTTCAGATGCATTTTATTATATTCAAACAGATCAAATAGTACAATATTGAGAATAAAAGTCGAAATTCTACAAGATTAGCATTAAGCTGACGATATCGAAATGGCTGGTGGACGGGAGCCTTAACACAAAAGTGCGGAGGTCCAAATATTTTTACATGTTAAACGACGTTTGCGAAGGAAAATTTATTAATATTTGTCATCAAATTTCATGAATTCAATTTCCTGCTAAAATGTATACTTTAAAATATTGAATATATATATAATGTGTGTGTGTCCAACACACACACATCGTATCAAATAAACTATTTACACTTTAAATAATTATATATATTTAGTATACAAATTTGTGTGTTTTTTTGCGGGGGGGATGATTTTTTTTTTCAGTGTCTTTTTCGACATCAAATTTGTCGATAAATTGATCGATATCGTCCACACAGCGCTCAAATAATACCATAATTGACATTTATTTTTAATTATTCTCAATTAAGTAGAGTTAGCAATGCCCAACTCTTTACAGATTTCCGTTTCGACTTCCGTTTTTCGTAATAACTCCATCTTCATTTTAAGCTAAGTAGCGGTATGTTTTCTCCCCCATCGCACACGTAAAAAAATTATTTAAAATACATGCAAAAAACACGATTTATTGATTGATTTTAATAACATAGCACAAGAAGCAATACAAGGCGAATAAGTGACGAACCTCCTAATTTTGAACCAAGGTCAAGTGAACGAGGATGACATCAGAGCTGGCATCCCCCCTCTCCTAACTTCCACACCACACTAAAGGGAGGACTATGGGTCCCGACAGATTTAACGAGCATCTGCTCCGGCTACACGGCGGGTCTTTAGTGGTATCAAGACTCGAACACACGACTCGACGAAAACTGCCAGCCGCTAGTCCGTGAACATGACCTCTTAGGCTACCACGGCTACACAAAAAATACGAAATTCACCAATTTCGATACAGCATTTGAAATTCCTCGATTTCGACTCGCAATTTACCGATTTAGACACACCAACATCGGAAATTAACTTATCAGTATATTAAAATGTTTTCATAACGACAGTGCTTCTGCCTTCCCAGAGACAAGAAGTTACCTAGTTACAGTAGCTACCATTGTTCATTTTGTTCGGTCTAACAAACAAACAAACAAAAACAAAAAAACAAAACAAAAAAATCTGAGTCCGAGAAGAGAAATTTTTGCAATGAGTGATTTTTGTTTCGTGTTGAAAGAAAAAAAAATGAATGAAATTACTAGTATTTTGTCGGGACCTCAATATTATTTCGTGTTAATCAATTTTTCATGTTAAGCGTTTTCGTGATAAACGTTTGGAAACTTTACATGGAAGTTCACGTTTGATTTATCCTCCACATATAGGTTTCCCAAACCTGCAGTGAGAAGATAGCAGAAATGATAATCAGTGATAAGTTCATGTGATGGGTGATGGGAAAGGCTTTTCACATGATGAAGGAAACTAGACCATAAAAGTATGACACATGTTAAACAATATTTCATTCTATTCTCCACATGTTCTTAAGAAATCTATACCATAATTACACACATGGCCACAGATATGTCAACCACATGTGAATTGTATTGACGCAGTATTGCATATATTTTTGTTTCCTCGATATAAGTAAAGCTTATATGCACAAGTTTCAAGATAGATTATTTAGAGCAGCTCAGATTTTTAAATATTACTACAGATAAGTAATGTTGAAGATGTCTTATCCACCAAACCAAAATAGGGAGAGCAGTTAATTTAAATACACATTTATTTAAGGACTCCACGTGCCAATCACACATAAACAAATAATTAATACTATTTACAACTACACAAGGCTTCCAAATAGCCCATATTAC
Organism: Nephila pilipes; assembly: GCA_019974015.1. Taxonomy (NCBI): domain Eukaryota; kingdom Metazoa; phylum Arthropoda; class Arachnida; order Araneae; family Nephilidae; genus Nephila; species Nephila pilipes. The sequence goes on along the minus strand of BMAW01115994.1, from coordinate 429,602 downwards.
AATTTAACCCGCTTTTGCGGTCAAGATTCAAGAGCATTCTCTGAAAAATTACCCATGAACCCGTGCGCTCTCATTTACACGAGACAAGGCGCCTCCTGGCGGGATCCGAGTAATTTATTTCCAACAAGTAATGAACGCTAAAGTGCGAAAACTTATAGGATTCAGTCTCGCACCTCTTCTTGGATATAAATAATGTGTTTCATAATAACAAAAACCAAAGATTGAGATTGCGAACTATTAAATTATAGTCGAACCTCTATATATAGAATTTAAGGTTTCCTGAAAAAAAGTTCGATATATACATATACAGAAATAAATATTAAAAGTTTCTCAAAATTTTCTTATTAAAACTATATATTAAATGTAGTTTACATTTTGGGGATAAAAAAATTGTTTAAGAAATTCAGAGTTGAATTATTAATCTCTGAAAGAAATTTCCTTTAAAAATGTACAAATGTGTATGTAATCTACAAATTTGCTAATAATATACTAAAATTTGAATGTTCGTAAATTAAAAAAATGAAACGAAATTTTTGCTGAATTTTGGACAAAGTGTAGTTCTGATTGTTTTTTTAAACTAATCTTTTGCTAAAGCCGTTCTCATTTTTACGCAGAAAAAGTAAACATTTCTTCAGGAACATTAGAAAAAAATTTCGAGCCGTTTCGGACAATTTGGAATGAATGCATTACTTGTTTTTAATGGTTTTTTAATTAATTCATCGTCATTGTCATCATCAACTCTTGGTTCATCTTGATCAAAGAAGCCATCCATTATGTCCTACGGATGAGGTAATTAGCCATAATTAAGTTATTTTCCATGCGTACCGTACATAAACATAATTGCTTTGTGCGAAAATTTATGTTCGATATACATAAACGGATTTTGTAGTACAAATTCAAATTTCTTGAAATGAGTTCGATATGCAGAGATTTTCGATTGATAGGAGTTCGAACTGTAAAACTGATTTCTGATACAACTGGTTTCGATCATAAAGAAAGATATTATTTTTATTATAGATATTTTTATATATGTATCATACGGGATTGTTAAATATTTTAATAATTTTATTTAAAGACCTCCAAATTTAGGTCAAAAGGTAGAAATTATGAGAAAAGAAGTGGAGGTGATGGGTGAAATTTAAATAATTGGTTGACAAAATGGTGGGTCTAAAAGAGAGAAGGATCTCTAGTGTATCCCGGGGGCGCGTCACCCATGTTTGACAAAAATAGTAAGTCCCATGGGGAAAGGAAAAAAAAACATCTTGAGACCTCAAGATTGTGGTGCCTGATGTGGTGTAGTGGTAAATATATTTCGAGGCATGTATTTTAAATCCAAAATCATTTACTAACAACTTCATATCACTCATAAAAATACACCAGTATTCATCTTTCAAACCTCTGCTCTCGCGAAGGATAACGGCTCGTCTGCGAAACTGTCAGGGCGGGCAGCGTAACAATTTTCGCTTTGGGAAGCAGTGACATCAATCAAAAACAGAGTACAATATTTCTCAAAATAAGTAACAAAAAAAAAAAAAAAAATACATGCGAACTATGACGTCACAACTCCTTCCTCCATTAAGATCTTTTTACTTTAGTAAAAAACATACTTAAGGAATTACAATATATGCATACTAATGAGATAAAGTAAAACTTATACAAATAATACACTGCATTTAGATATGCAAAAAAATTATTTCCATGAAATTATTACATTAAATACATCATTTCCACATATAAATTTCCTTACTTAGGCTACTATTTATGTTGATAGCCCAAGTACTAATAACTCATGCTGATTGCTTAAGAAAGTAAGGCTAATCCAATATACATTTACAGCATCATTAATCTTCCTCACAACCGAAACAAAGAATGAATATATACTCATAAAACATTTTACACATACATATGAAAAGTATAATACACACAATCATCTTCTAAAAATATCTTCAATACAAATATTCAACAAATACCTGCAACATAAATTAACCTTTAATTATGTAACATTTCTACTAAGTATATTAGCATTATCATACCATGACATTCAGTTATGGATCATTAATATTAATTTATATGAGGGTTTTTTTTTGTAAATGTTTTCAAAGCTGTACTCTGTATTTTATTAGAAAAGTTATTTACTGCCAAAGAGCTGTCTACACTCTCAGCTATACTTGAAATTCCATCATCATCACTGAGATAATAAACAATATTTTACGTTTTGAAAATTTACTCGTAGAAGAATCTTCCCTCTAATGAAAATTTTCATTAGTAATTTTACCTACTTAGTTTCACTATCTATTGAAATAACATTATCTGAAGACTGAAAAATGGTAAATTTAGAAATAAAGCTTTTACGAACATGTTGGTATTATATACATTAAAATTAGATAATAATATAGATTAAATGGGGTTTCAAGACCTTCCTTTGAATGTTTAAAATACTGAGTTATTCATTTATTACTATTTTTATTAATTAGAATTGACCCCCCCCCCTCAGCGTACTTTTTGTACATTCATAGCTGTTAGAAGATTTCAATAAAAGAAATTTTTTTCAAAATACGTGGAAGAAACAAATGTTATTGTGGAAATTTGTAGATAGATTCTAAAAAAAAAAATCTTTGTGCGGACCGATCCGGGTTATCCGGAAATCCAACTTTAAAAGGTCCGACTTAACAAGGTTCTACAAAAAGTTTTCACGCCACTAGCCCTTGTGTTGCTTCTACGACATTAATAAGCAAATAGAAAATAAAAAAACTGTAAGTGTTTAAAATAACTCTTTTAAAGCTATTTCATATAGCACTTTATTGTTTGGGAACACAACTTAAGTCCAAAACGACCTCCATCAAAGAACTTTTAGAGTCTTACTGTATGTAATAAAAGGAAATCCATTAGGTAGATTTTTAAGCCAAGTCCTCCTTTTAAGAGATTTAACCTTTCTGTAGAAAAATCAACCACTCGTTCTGTACAAGTTAATACAGGCATATATTTTACAAAAAAAAAAAAAAAAAAAACCGTTAGTATAAATTGTGACGCCTCTCTTCCTTTAACGGTCATTATTAAGTTTATGTAGATAATGAATAATTTCTAACACAGTCAAAAATGGAGAGAGCGTCAGATAATTATTAAATCAATTTAATATTCTTCAAGTTGCGAATGTTCAAATAATTGCAAGTAGAGTTTCTTTCGTTTCGTATACTTTTCCTCAACGCCTCTAAAGAATAGTTTGAAATAATAACCTAACTTCGCTCTTCTCTTTTCGAATCTTTCTTATATTGATATATTCCAAAAAGAATCTTTATTCAAAGTGTGTATGGGGGGGGGGGAGGGTCAACTTAAATCTTCACTTGTTATGCAATAATCTCTATTCCTCATCATCAACCGACTTCTCTAACGTCAATATTCAATCCTTCCTCGCTTTTCACACACACACACACCATTAAATCTATTCATCACATTTCTTAACTTAAATCTAATATGCACACGAATCACGTGTTTCATTAACGAGGATTTATTTTAAGAAATGCGATTATAAAAGTTCTCAAGGTCAGCAAAGAGAAAATCGTAGTTGTCTAATATCACATCTGAAAAGTAAATTCACTGAAACAGATTCTCACGAGCCTCCCCCTTTAATTACTTTTGGGACGAAGTACGAGAACCTCGCCTTGTGAAAGAACCGTAATATATCTAAATGAGCCTTATTATTAAGGATGGATATAGGAGATATATCCATTCTTAATAATAAGGATGGATATATAGGAAGTCATAGGAAGGTTATCAAGGTTAGAGGAAATTTCAGGCGATCTACTGATCGTGTATACTTGGATTGGGTCGGTTAATAGTCTACTTGAATCGGATCCGATAATTGAATGTCCACTGTCTAAGATAAGTTAATATCTTTATTATTAGAATTGTTTGTAAAGGATTAATTAAGTTATCCGCTCCACATATTTGATTTATTTTGATTAATTATTATTCAAAGATTTGATTGAAGTGATTAACGAATTTGGATAATCGTTTCCAAGTTAAATATGTTTTTCACGGCAAACGAAGCTATCCGTCGGAAGCTTTATGAAGCCGTAAAATGTAATTCGTTCAGAGAAAAAGCCATTCGGTAAATCTTATATTCTCAGAGCAAATATTGATTTCGTCTCCGAAAGTAAACACGAAATACAACAAAATAGAAGAATGTCATATAGTACATTCAGTTCCTACTTTTTTCGTAATTGTTTCAAGAGTCTTGTCTTGCGACAGCATTTTGAGAATCGACCTGTGTTTAGTGCGAATAATTGCAGTGTTATTGTTAAAGCGACTTGTTTACGATACGACGTTCACAGTTTCACTTGTTTGACCTCCGATTTCAGAGAAACTGGAGACAATCCATCAAACTCGACAACCTGAAAGAAGCATTTTACAAAAAATCTCGTTCGAGTTTTTTTTTTTTTTTTCCAATTAGAATTTCCGGTGAATGTTTGCATAACAGCGAAATACTGAACAAACCAGACTTAGGGACGACTGGAATGTGATGTACTGTCCTACAAAAGAAAATATTTCTTTCTCGCTTTTCTTAGGGCAATGCTCTTAAAAGTTAATACTGACGGATGGCAGATGAAGAAGCAAAGATTGCGATGTTTAAAACGTTTTTTTTTTAATAAAAAAAATTATTAGGAACCCGTATTTCTTCTCAGGAAGTTTAATTCACAATGCAGAACTAATTATTACACCTAATGAATGTTACTTCTTTGGGAATTTATTTGATTATGACAATGACATTAGGAGAATAAATTTCTAATTCTGGTATTTGGGGTATACTCGCAAGACAGTGGTATAGCTGTAGGAAATACGGCCACTGAAGGATTCATTACCTATTATTCACCAGTGGCTGTAATAAAGCCAGCATGTTACTTTTTTTTTTTTTTTTTTTAATTTCGTGTGTTTATTACACTTAATAATATAATAATATGCCTATTCTGCTGTTCCGTATTGTATTTTTTCCTTTTTTTTTTATGGCCTGCTCAGTGTGCATCACGAAGGAGATAGCGGATTATGGTAAATTGGAGTCAGGAGAATATGAATTTAGCTACTTTTCTCATTTACATTCGAATAATTTAAAATAGAAATAAAGTTCTGTTCTCAAACAATTACGTTGGACCTATTTATTGGATCTATTTATTGGTTGGACTATTAGGTTGGATTATTTTCATTGCCCCTATAAAAGAAGTGAGACTAGGTAAAAATGGATTAATTAAGAAATATAGGTAAGTGGCCTAATTATCTTCACTGGCCATATTATCTGCGAAAAAGGTGTTTTGCAATATTTTACATTCGAATGTGAAAATCTAGAGTGGAAACCAAAATTCTCTTAAAAACTTATAGTTTCTTTCTTTCTTTTTTTTTTTTTATTAGTTAAGAGTGGAAGGTGCTTATTTTCTTCAGAGCAAGAGTAAAAAGTTTATATATCAGTGAATATTTTATTACAATGCTCTGAAAAGATAAAAAATCCGTATAAATGTTTTTATTATTATAGAAATTAGATAGCCATTACACAAGATTTACGAAAAGCCAGAATAAGTTCTGTTGTTAGATGATGAAAGTTGATATTCAAAAATAATTACATATTACCGTTTCTTATTTTAACATGATAGAAGTATTTTTGAAATTTTTAAATGTTTTAAACATTTTGATTGCTTAAAATGTTTTAAGCTTTCAAAAAATTTGAATTTCATTCAAAATAAAATAAGCTTGGTATTAGTTCTCCGCTCAAGAAATTTGATTCTTTTACAGTCAATTTCCGAAATGGTAATTTATTGATTGATTTTTAATTAACGTCTCACTTAGAAGAAACACGAGAGATATTGACAACGGACCTCGTCATTTTGAGCCTCGGTCAAGTGAAGCAACCGAAGCCTGAGCTGTCTACTGTCCAAACTTCCACATCACGTCATCGAGAGGATTTGTTGCTTTGACAGTTTTAACGTACATCAGCCCCGCAACACCACGGGTCTTTAGTAGCACCAGGCTCAAATCCAGGAATCGACGGAAACAACACCGGTCGCGGATTCGCAACCGTGACCGCGGCCCACGGTTTTTTTTTTTTTTTTTTTTTTGTCTAAAAGAAGGGGATTGAGTTGCTGAGTAATTTTTTTTTCTAAAGAATTTGGCAGGCCTTAAAATGCCGGAAATTTATCCTCTGTAATATATTTTTTTCGTTTTGGGAAAACGCTAACTACCAGAATTTTTGCAAATAAGATGAGAAGTCCTTTCAAAGAATTATGTTTATTATAAAATATCAGTTTTTTTTTTTTTTTTTTTTTTTTGCTACTCGACATTTCCCCCATTTGGTAGCCTTTTTGCATCGAATTTTAAATCTATTACATCTTAAGCAATACATTTTCCCTCACAATGACTCAAAACGAGTTCGGAAAATTTTGTTCTTGTGAGTCATTCAGTATAATCGATTTGATTGTCCGATGGGAAAATCAAATCGATTATGTCTTTGACCTTATCCGAGACGTGTTCTCACTGCCTTATTTCTTCGTCTTTATTTCACGTTTTCTATTGTTTTTCGGAGAGAGAAAACACAGAAATAAAAAAAGCACGGGAAACAACTCAACTACGAAAAGTAATTAATCACCATTCGGTGCCCAGACTACAACTGTTTATTTTACGGTGCAGCGCATTGCCTTCCTTTAATTCAATGGATGACTGGAAATGTGTTGGACCAACTGAATAAACATAAAGAAATATGTTTTACAAGAACGAGTCCACCTGTGATTCATTCTCCCAGGTATATCACTTAAGTACAAAATATAAACAAGAACTATCAGAAGCAACGAAATTTGTTTTCCTGGAATACGAGAAATTTTTTTTTATCATCCTACCTTTTCGCTTCGAACACTTATGTATTCTAAGTGGATTGAACCGCTTTATGAATTTAGGGGTTCAAAAAATTATGATTTATTGAAATACAAGAAAATTTTTTAAATAGTAATCGTAGAATCGATTGAAAATTGAATTTTTTTAAAAAAATACGATCCAATCGTTTTTTTTTTTTTTTTTTTTTAAGCAAAGCATTGATTGATTGTTTATTAACGTCGCACCAGAAGTAACACGAGGGCTTTTAGCGACGGACCTCGTAATTTTTAGCGTCGATCAAGTTACGAAGACAGAACCTGAGCGCCCTCTCCAAACTTCTATACCTTGTCAGTGGGAGGACTTCGAACCTTGACTGTATTTTACGCGCATCTGTCCCTCCATACTGTGAATCTTTAGTGGAACCGACAGCTCAACGAAAGCAACGCTGGGAGAGAGTTCGTGACCATAAACACCAGGTTACCGTGGACACTTTCATGGAGCAATTACAACAACGAAAGGAAAGCAGTTTCTTTTTTTTAGATATTTGCAAGTTACATTTCACAATATACAGTGGCACAAACAATTGAGGATACACCTTACTTTTACTTGATAAATCCAACTTTCAATCAAAATAACACCTTAAACAGAAGTGCAAACGAATTTTTATTCTTAGAATAACAAAAGGTTTAATTAACAGTAAAAATAAAGAAAAATCAACGACAAAATTCTAAAATAAAACTTTTTAGAGGCATTTCAAATAAACATAAGCAGATTTTTACCTCAAAAAATTGAGGATACACAAATGAAATTTTTGTTTAACTACCACTTGATTTCTTTTTGCTTGCTACTAATAATCTAAGTTTGGGAAATTTTATCCTAAACTTTTTCAACTGTTATTTCTGTCTTTTGAAGTTGGTTATGAGAATATGAAGCTGTAATTTTAAATGGAAAATGGCTCCTCGGAAAGAGACTAGTATTGATGTAAGAAAATTTATATTAAGGTTATTTAAGAAGGGGAAATCTTATCGTGAAATAGCTGAAATTGTCGGTAGAAGTCACTCATGTGTCCAGAAAATCATTGGGAAATTTAAACGCGATGGATTAATTCAAAATAAGAGTGGAAGAGGAAGGAAAAGTATTCTGAGTGATGTAGCTAAAAGGAAAATTTTATAAGATATCAAGATTAATCCTAAACTGAGTGCAGTCAAACTAGCTGCAGAAACTTCTCGAATAATCTGCAGAAGCGTAAGTGCTGAAACTGTGAGAAATGTGATTAGACATGCTGGATATAGCCGTCGAGTAGCTAGAAAGAAACCTTTCATAAGCTTACAAAATCAGAAAAAGCGTTTGGAGTTTGCAAAAACTCATCAGTTGAAGACAGAAAACTTTTGGAAGAAAGTTATATTTAGTGATGAAAGTAAATTCAACATTTTTGGAAGCGATGGTGGTCACACCGTTTGAAGAAAGCCGAACACCGCTTTGGATCCAAAAAATTTACGTCCTACAGTTAAACATGGTGTTGGCTCCGTCATGGTTTTGGGTTGTATGGCTGCAAATGGGGTAGGAAATTTAGTTTTTATAGATGGTATAATGGATCATAAGCTTTATATAGACATACTCCGCAACAATCTTAAAGAAAGTGCACAAGAATTGGGTTTAGATGGAAATTTTATATTTCAGCACGACAACGACCCCAAACACACGGCACGTAATGTCAAAATGTGGTGTCTTTTTCATTGTAAACAGCAATTGCACACACCGCCACAGTCCCCTGACATCAATGTCATAGAAAATTTGAGGGCCACACTAGAAACAGCGGTCCAAAAACACCAGATTAGAAACAAAGCCCATTTAAAGCAAGTGTTACAAGAAGAATGGGATAAAATATCTCCAGATACCACTAAAAAATTGGTCGAATCGGTACCAAGACGTTTGGAGGACATTATAAAAGCCAAAGGACATGCAACAAAATACTGATACTGTCTATGCATGTAATATATCGAAAAAATTTCATTGGTGTATCCTTAATTTTTTGAGGTAAAGATCTGCCTATGTTTACTTCAAATATTTGTGAAACTTTTAATTTTAGATATTTTTTTGTTGATTTTCGTTATTTTTACTGTAAATTAACCCTTTTATTACGTGTAAAAGTAAAAATACGTCTTATATTCTAGTTAATGTGTTATTTTCATTAAAAGTTGGATTTATCAAGTGAAAGTAAGGTGTATCCTCAATTGTTTGAGCCACTGTATTTATGTTCACGTGCTAACACAAAAAAGAACAAAATGTTTCTATTTAATAATAAACGTATTACAAAATGACTGAACGATGAACGCAATTGTTTTACCAGAGATAATGTTTCATCATACTGCAATTCAAAATTAGTACTTACTACCAGTAAAATTGTTTGCAAATGGTACTCTGTTGATAATGTGAGCCCTATAGCGATTTTAAATAATTCATTTTCTAAAATATCTTTTCACGTTGGAAACTATTCCCAAACACAGGTATCATTCCCCGATATGATTTTAATTGGCCGTGTATTTATCTTCTGAAAGCTATTTATGGAATTGGGTTAGTTTCATTTCTTTAAACGTGACTTGTCAGCATATCCTGATTTTGCAGATCATTCATTTCTAATTCAAGGTCTGACGGAAGTTTCTCTATTTTACAGCCAAATGGATTATGAAATATGGAAATTTAGCACTTTATCAAGGTCCGAAAAACACCAATGAAATCTTTTAGGCAAAGGCAATATTAATCCGCGATTTTCCCCCCGGAGATTTCACGATTCTTTTTCGAACATTTAGTCCAATATTATTTAAGCTGTTGAACCCTTTGTGTTTTAAAAAGCAGTGCCTTTCTGTTTATGACAATGAGATTTATAACCATTCAAGCTAAATAATCCACTATTGGAACTTAAAACTAATGAAAAATATATGTGTTTCTTTGTTGATTGATTGGTTTTCTTACAACAGAACAAGCTTGTCGCCTGCGTTTTTCTGACAAGTTGTAGGTTTAGTCCTGACACCACTAAAAACCCGTCGTGTAGCTGGGCTGAAATATCGAGGCTCTGGGTTCTCTAATGTACTGCTTTTAAGGGCGGCATTAAAGCTGTCTTCGCTAAACGTTAAAAACAGTACTTGAAATTGGAACACTTTTTCCGATAAAAAAAACTCGAACATTAATTTTGTATTCTGACTTCACTATCTTTTAGAGTGCAGCGTATTTTATAATATTACTCATTTTTATCTAGAAACAGTCCTTTTTTTTTTTGGTGTAAAAAGTTATCCATGTTTCGTCTTCTATACTCTGATGATAAATGGGATACGAACTTCGAAAAATGGCAGTTTATTTAATGTTTCTAAATTTTAAGAAAACTGCATCATAAACGGACGCACGTGTTATAACATCGCAAATGTTCATGAGAATTTGAACGATTTTCTGTTTGGAAATGTTTTGCTAGTTTCAATCGAATTTTTTGATATTGAGCAAAGACAGCCTTTATAAAACAGTTTATTGGAGCAAGCGCCCTTTTTAGCCAAGCTGTGACACACTAGCCAGTTTATTAAAAAAAATGCGAATCTGAGATCTAGACAAAAATTTATAAATGCAGAGACACATGCATTGGGAACTGTATATATTAAAGTGGTACTTCATAGAAACAAGTATCGGACTTATAATTTAGAACGTATATATATAATTCTCCTTTTAGTTTTTATTAACGTCGCACTAGAAGCAACACGAGGGCTATTGGCGACGGACCTCGTAATTTTGAACCACGGTCAAGTGACGAGGACGACACCTGAGCTGGCACTCCCTCTCCTAACTTCCACATCACGCCAACGGGAGGACTTTGGGCCTCGAACAGATTTAACGTGCATCAGCCCCGGCCGGCGGGTCTTTGACGGCCAAGGTTCGAACCGCGACCGAATGAAAACAGCTGGCCACGAATCTGAAACAATGTCCACTAGGCTACCACGATCAAAACAATTTGGGAACTTCATCAAGCCCTTTTTAGAGACGTCAGTGATTTTTTGCAATTTTTTTTCAGTGCATTTCAGAAATTTAATTTTAGTTTGTTTTTATCATAACTGTAGCGTTTACTTTCATTATTAGCGATTTGTTGATATCTCGTCTTTTGTTTGTAGAGTATTAATCGAATTATTGCGTTTTATATGAATATCATAATTTGCGCCCTTATTCATTATATATTTTCACACAAATAAAGCTTTTAATATATGAATCAAAAAAAAAATTCAATATTTTACTTCATTTTTTTTTTTTTTTTTTTTTTTTTTGTTAATCAGGTGCAATTAACACTCCGAAAAATGAATTTTTAAAACTACGAACTGAAAAGATAAGAAAATGCAATTACTTCTAAAAAAAAAGCATAGTTTATGATTTAAAATAGCATTGTAAGTGAATTGAAATATGTTTTTGTTCTTATTAATAAGCTTTTATATGGTTTTTTTCAATACATTAGCACATTTAAAATCTACAAATACTTATCAATCGCTTTCATTTTTTCAGAGATTCATAAAACGCATCTAAGAAAATGAAGTACTGATTTTTGCAATAGTGACTGCTTTTTTTTAAAAAAAATAAATAATGCTTAGGATTTAGGGGTTTTTGTTGAATTTTAACTCACACACAAGATTTGTTTTCCAAAACCAAATAAGATATTTTAAAATTGGTCCTGGAAAAACATTACAAAAAATTTCACATTAAAATATTAATAACTACAGGAGGAATAAAATTTAATAATTTCCCAAGGAGCTTTAAAAAATTGAAAATTTTCAAAATTGTTTTAATAAAATAACAGAAATTTTATCTCTGATTGTTTTGAATAGAGAAAATACTATATGACATGTGTTAAAATATAATTTTTAAATGCGTAAATTAAAAATATTGTTCAAGTGTAACGAGTCCGCTAAAAATAGTTAAATATGACCAAATTTTTGCAACAATATTAATTTGTAAAGCAAGAAATAAAAACACTCGTAATGACAAATGAACTGCGCAAATGACGCTTCATTAATTTAATTCGCAGTTCCAGTGAAAATCAGAATTTGTATAACACAACCGCAAAAGACAGCTTTGTCGTAATGTAATAATTATAAATAACAATCATAATAAACAGCAATAGAAAAAATCCGAGTTTAGCTTTAGTTTAGTTTTTGATTAACGTCGCACTAGTAGCAACACGAGGGCTATTGGCGACGGACCTCGTAATTCTGAACCACGGTCAAGTGACGAGAACGACACCTGAGCTGGCAGCCCCTCTCCTAACATCCACACCACGCCACGGGTGAGTGAGTGAATGTAAGGTTTATTGGCGCATGTGCCAGATATGGCTATGCTGCGCCAAACAAGATTAAACTGTGGTCTAGACGTGAAGTTGAAAAAAAAGTTAAGTGGTTGACAAGAAGGAGGGTCGAAAATAGAGAAGGATCGCTAGGATATCCCGGGAGTGCGTCATCCGTATTTACCAAAGAGAGTAAACCCCATGGGAAAGAAAAAGATCACTAGGGTACCTCGGGTTCGTGAAACCACGCCAACGGGAGGACTTTTGGCCCCGGACAGATTTAACGTGCATCAGTCCCGGCTGCACAGTGGGTCTTTGGCGGCCAAGGATCGAATCCGCGACTGAACGAAAACCGCCGGCCGCTAGTTCACGACCTTGACCACTAGGCTACCGCAGCCACCATTCTCCTTTTTAAGATCATGTGATCTATATTAAACTGCATTTCTAAACAAAACGAATTTCGATCTATTTATTATGCGACCTCCCTTATAATTTTAATCTATTTATATATGAAAATTTTTGTTTTGCAGGTTTCTCGTTCATTGAAAGAAATATTCTCAAAAACTTACTCTTAAAGAAATAGAATACACACATATCCTTAAACTTTGTTCTCGAGGTATGAGTAAAATGTTTCAGTTTTAACTCATCCGACTACCATAAAATTAGCCGAACAACACTTGTCTGTTTATTCAGACTATTATTTTTATTACTGTACATGTATTGGGCTTTACTGCTGATAATAATTTTCATGTTTAGTCTCTCCTTTTAATGTAGTGTTACAAAGTAAAGTTAAAATCTATCCGGGAATAATGAGTCCCATTAGCCGGTGTCCATCTCCGTTTCTAGTCTTCGGGCCTGGGATGCTAATTACTAACTAGTGTCCAGGCCGAGTGGCTAGCACGGTGTTGGGTGTCACAAAAGCATCATATTATTACCTGTTCCACGAGACAGTTAAAGTAATCGAGCCGTCTTCAATAAGGGGGGCGGGAATGCAAATTATACAAGATTTAAATACTCTTCAGTTTTTAAAATGAAAAGAAATGGAAGTCATATTTAAACATTCAGATATTTGCACACAAAGGAAGTTGCATTTGTATACATAAATAATTATTTATGAGCATTGAATTATTTAACTGTATTGACTGAAGTCGAGTTTTTACGTTTAAGTACATCATGCATGAATTCCACTGCTTTTTTAACTTTAAAAATTTTCAGAGTATTTAAAAACGTTACATTCCATTTAAAAACATAACTATAATTTCAAAATCTGTGAATTTGATAATATCTAATTTTTAAAAAATTGTGCGATTCGAATGTTCTTTAATTTTTACACAAATATTATTCACTAAAACTAAAAGTTGTGAGTGTTGATTGGAGATAAAGAATAAGTTGATTATATAAGACATAAACTCATTATTATAATGAGGAAAACATCAGCACTATGGACAAAGTAGATTTTGACACTCGAGCCTCTCCAAACTTCCACACCTGGCCAACGGGTGGGCTTTGACCCACGACAGACTAAACATGCATCAGTCTCAGTTACATGGCGGGTCTTTAGTGACATTAGGTCTCGAACTCACGACTCGACGAAAACCGCAGGCCGCGAGCCCATGACCATGACCACTAGGCTGCTTCGGTCATAACACTTGTTGCAGCACTAAACCTAAAAACAGGAAATGTTTCTGATTTGTGTTTATCTCCGAAAGAAGTTTCGTCACTTTAACTTGTGGTATTTAATACAAAAGTAAATAAAATTTAAGAAATATTGCTAGTCTAGTCAAAGAAATCAGCATTTTTTTTTTTTTTTTAAAGATTTTAACATGAAATAAAAATTTATTTGAATTAAAGCGCGACATTCTAATAAGTAATATTAAGGCCTCTTTAGGTTTATAAAACGGTAGTTTTAAAAATATCAAAGAGCGATATTTCAGAACAAGGAGATAAAATTAAAAAAAAACAACCTTATAAATGCCATATAAAATTATTTATTAATAACTTTACCAGATATTTATCTGCATGCATGTTACGAAAATGTTTATTTGAAAGTAAGAAAACTTTATAGATATACTAATTAATAAATAAGAAATTAACTAAAGATCAGTGGTAAAAAATTAATTTTATTAAGGAGATCTCAAATTTAAAAAAAATTACTGAATATTCAATAGGCATACCACACATAGAAAATTATTTTTTAAATTTTTTTAACAGTTTTATTACCTTTTTCGTGAAACAGAATGAAAGATAAAATTAGGAAAAAATAGCAATTAAAAAGGTTATTACAATCTCAAGATATTGAAAATAGCGCTCCAAGAAGGGAGCTTCGGATTGAAATGAAAAAATTGATACATATAATGATTATACAGATGCGAGATGCACTTGAACCCCAAATCAAGACAATTAAACAAATACACTACAACTTCAATAGTATATTGGGAAACCTCTTGCTGCAATACACACCCGTGTGGTGACTGGATGTGAAAAAATAGTCCCTCTGTAGCTCATGAATGTCGTAAGAGGTGACTAAAACCTGTGTCTGTAGGTATACCCTTGCACCCTACATATAGGAGCCCTTGGAGGCTTGCCTTCTTTGGTAAGTACAGGCATCACGACCCCGAGGCACCCTAGATATCCTTTCCTTTCTTATGGGGCTTACTGTCTTTGGTAAACACGGGTGACGCGCTTCGGGATACCCTAGATATCCTTCAATATTTTCGAACTTCCTTCCCGTTGAACTTTTAATCTTTTTTCAAACGTATAGACCCCAGTTATATCTTGTTTATTGCAGCATAGTCACATCTTGTCAGTCAGTTCTTGGTGCTTGCCCCGTCAAAAACTTCACTTTCACTCTCTCACATACTCCTGCTGCAATATATGTCATAATATGAAATGATTAGACATCGGATGTTGTCCAGAGGCAGAAGGGTCCACAAATCGTGAACAGCTACCTCCAAATCATGTACATAATGACATGTCTCATCTCTCGTTTCAGCTGGTCCCACAACTGCTCTATCGGGGACAAGTCCGGGAGAATGAGCCGATCATGGAGTAGTCTGAACATGACGTCTTTAGTTACTCGAACTGCATGCTGACGAGCATTGCAAAATTGCTTCTGGAAAACCTTTTGGAAAAAGTCCCACATAGGGTCGAAGAATGTCATCAACATAATGCCGAGGTTAAAGTTAAGCTTCCACGTACTTCAATTAAAGTGGAACAGCTATCATAGGCTATGGCCTCCCAAACCATTACGTCTGCTGTGCGGGCAATGTGTTACGCGACAGCGTGGGTAGAGTTGTACCGTTCACCAGGGCCCCTGCATACCCGTATGTGATTACCATCTGTTCCCAAAATGAACCGGGATGAATCCCTAAACACCACGTTTTACCAACCTGAGGCCTTCCACATCGCTCTGGCTTGGCACCATTGTAGACGGACTCGCCGATATTTCGATGTTAAAGGCAGTACACGAAAAGGGCTCTTGGATTGCAGATTCGCTTCCATAATGTGTCTGGAAGTGGTTTGTGAAACAACTGGTTGCCTTACATTTAATTGTATCGTGGAACGAGTCACTGTGGGATCCACGTGCGCTTGTCACACGATCATCTCGCCTCGTCGTCTTCCTGGTCGCTCCAGACCAATCTCTAGTCCACTGCTCCCAATACGTTCTGGCGGCACACTCCGAACGATCGACCATGTGAACAACACAACGCGTCGATTAACCTGCGTTTTTCATGTAGATGATCAGGCCCCTTACAAACTCGTTTAACTGAGCGAAATGTTTTCTTACACGTCTATTTAACATTCTTTGCATACTTAAGTTCTCCTAGAGTCGGAATGTGATCGTCCATGAATCGTCGTATGAATCTTCCCCAATGCACCGGTTTATATAGGATAGATTTCCTGATTGCAGTGCTACTACAGAGTGTATGGTCTTGAGCATATGTACCAAACTTAAATCATTTTCATGTCTCACATCATTCAACTACTTTGCAAAGTTTTGCTATTGTAGCTCGCTTCCTTCGTGGAGAGCTGTTTTCAATGTTTCTGAGTGCATATATGTCATATAAATAACATAAACAAACAATAAATAATAAATTTGTACATGTAATAATTATGATACAATATGCTAGAAATATTCAAGAATGGAAGAATTAATCAACAAAAAGTGATTTGATAGTATTAACAGCAATTTAAATCAAGAGACCCTCTGAAAACTTCTACATCTCACCTTCGAGAGGTTTTAATTTAGTTTAAATTTAATTGGTTCTTGGTGAAATTTTGTTTAGAAGATATATGGATATATTTAATGTTATATACAGGGTTATTCAAAATGAATCATCCGATTTCAAAATCTATATTTCCTAAATAAACGACACAGAATAATATGTAATACATGAACGCAAAGTGAAAATATTGAAGTTTTTTTTTACTAGTGTTTGATTTAACTTCTTTTAGTTACACGTATGATATCAATTCGATTCCTGCCAAACACGTTATAAAGTGTCAGTGGTAATTCATTATACAGCAGCAAAAATCCGTTGTTTAAGTTCGTATAAATTTGTAGGACATGGTGGAGTATACACTTTATCTTTTACAAACCCCCAAAAGGAAAAAATCGCATGGGGTCGTATCAGATGACTTAAATGGCCACTATATAACATTAAGTCATCCAGTCCATTGCGACCGATCCAACTGCGATTTAGCTCTGTGAAAGCTTCTAAAACAGCTTTTGAGAAATAGCTTCACAAAGAACACGCAAGAGCCAATCATTGTTCACAATATAAAACTTTCGGTTTTCCTTTGTATTCACGCGTATTACTTATCATTCTGTGTCATTTATTTTTGGAAATATGGAATTTTGAAATCGGATTATTCTTTCTGAATAATTCTGTATTTATAAACAGAGACAAATACTATTGAGAATAACTTTTATCATTATTAGATCTGATAAAACTAAACTTGAATCAACATGAGACTCACAATTAATGAAAATTGGATACGTTTTTCTAAAAAAAATATATCGTAGGAAAATATCTTCTCATCAAATAAGTGAAATTGTAATTTTTTTTTTGAATGAAAATACTGCGATGGGTTTACATTTAAAAGTCGATGCCCTACCTTTAGATGCACTGTCGTGACAAATAGTGTAGTTCAGGTCGCGTGAGGTTGGATGACTCAGAGCCACAGCGTTAAATAAACTTATTTATTACACATTATTAAAAGGTTAAAACATATAGATATGGCTCCAAAGTTAGGCCAGACGATGATTCAAGAACAAGGAAACAAAGCGAAGTCTACTGGTTTTTTTTTTAAATTGGAGTCCTTTAAATAGCTGTTCATTGCGTCATCGTGGAATGATTTGTACTGTTGCCGTAAAAGTATTGTTCGTCTTTTAAAGAAAATGAGTGATGGTGGCGCAAGAGCTAGGTATGGTTATGCTGCTCCATCTGGACATTTGAAAAGAGATAAAAAATTGTTGACTTGAAAAAGGGTCGAAATAGGGAAGGATCGCTAGGTTATCCCGGGGGGAGGTGTCATCTGTGTTTACCACAGGTAGTAAATTCCACGGGAAAGGAAAATGTTCATTAGGGTGCCTCCGGTGAGTGATGTCCATTCTTTCTCAAGGAAAGTAAGCCTCTGAGGGCATTCTGTGAGAAAGAAGCTAATAAAATTAAAAGGAATTCGATTG
Organism: Nephila pilipes; assembly: GCA_019974015.1. NCBI lineage: Eukaryota > Metazoa > Arthropoda > Arachnida > Araneae > Nephilidae > Nephila > Nephila pilipes. Next base: position 411,756 of record BMAW01115994.1, on the reverse strand, counting down.
AAGAATGATTTACGAATATGCTGAATTCTGTTGAAATCAGATATTTTGAAAAGGAGTATCTGTTTTTATATGATCATTCAAGGGTGGGAGGGACTAAAATATACTTCAAACGCATGTTCATAATACATTACGACAAGTTTGTTTATTTGGTTTTTATTAACGTTGCACCAGAAGCAACACGGGCTATTGGCGACGGACCTCGTAATTTTGAACCTCGGTTAAGTGACGAGGACGACATTTGAGCTTCTCCAAACTTCAACACCACGCCAACGGAAGTACTTTGGGCCCCAACAGATTTTTCGTGCTTCAGCCCCGGCTACACGGCGGGTCTTTAGTGGTATCAAAGCTTGAACCTACGATTCGACGAAAACCGCCTGCCACGAGCCCTCTGCCTTATTCACTAACATTGCCATAATAATTTTAAGAATCGGGTTCCAAATAAAAAAAAGTTTTGGCCATGGAGGCATTAAAATTCAATTATACAATAATTTGCAAATATTGAATTTTGTTTAAATTAAATATTTTGAAAAAAGAAAATCCGTTTTTTTTTTTTATGTAGTCAGTTAGAGGTGGGGGACTACATAGGTGCTTGAGAGATACAATACATTACAACAGGATTTTTGAAAATCGGGCAACAAATTAAAAAGTTTGGGTTAGGGAGGTTTTGCTGTGAATCAAGCCTTGCTATAAAACATTTTTTAGCCACCTAAGGGGCTATTGTTTTAGGTGGATCTTTTTTGGAGTACCAGATCACTTTTCAATTTTTTATCTTTTGCTTCAGTTTTATTTACATTTAACTTAAATATATTCAATTTAATAATTTATCATTTTTTTAAAAAAATTTTTATTACATGTTGCTGATATAATATTCATTTTAATAATATTTTTCGTTTGCTTCAATTTTAATTACATGTAGCTGACATATTATTCAATTCAATAATTTATCGTTTGCTTTAATTTTAATTACATTTAGCTTAAATATATTCCATTTAATAATTTATCGTTTTCTTTAATTTTAATATCGGAAAAGTTTAATATCGTCAATTTCTCGATACTTCATTGTTTACTTTAACTCTTATATTTAATCGAGTATTTAATAATAATTATTAAAATAATACGCACCTTTGGTGGCTAAATCTGTTCTTTGCAAAATTTTGCATAGAACTTTTAATTGTACTTTGTTTTATTTGTAATTAATATTAATTCCATGTGGAAAAGCTGAAAGTTGCATATTCATATCACTAGCATGATAATATTGCTAAAGGAATTTTTTTTTTTTTTTTTTGCTCGTAAATATCGTAAAAATGGATTCACTTGACGAAGCACCTTTTCGAATATGAAAACTAAATCTAAAATATTTTCTGTTCTTACGATTAATTTGTGGGAAAGTTTTATCTCCTCTTTACTAACACGAAGCGTTAAAAATTAAAATTTCTTTTGCATATAATTCAAAAAAATTAATTTCATCTTCCAATTTATAGTATTTAAAATTAATTAAATACTTAATTTCCTGCGAAACAGAATAAATTAATTTACTTTTGCTCTTTAAAGCATCGAATGGACTAAGATGTGTTCTCACTTAACAGCTCAAGTGAGTTAATAATGTAAATAAAGTTTATAAACATATTTTTTTCAAAATTGTTTAACCAGCTTAATTTGCTTAAGAAATTGTAGTTTGCAAAAAAAATGTTAAATTTTTACCAATATGTGTGATACGAGGATGATCCAGAAAATAAAAATACTTTATTTCTCAAATATCGATAGGGCCGCGGTAATCGATGGATCACGATCACGAATTCGTGGCCGATATTGTTTCCGTCGAGTCGTGGGTTCGAGCCGCGATATCATTAAAGACACTTCGCGTAACGCAACTGACGCACATTAAATCTGTGACGGCTCAAAGTACTTCCGATGGCGTCGAGTGGAGAGAGAGGTGTCAGTTCAAGTATCGTCCTCGTCACTTGACCGATGTTCAAATTACGAGGCCCTCGCCAATTACCCTCATGTTGCTTCTTATTGCTGACGCTAATTAAATGATAAGTCAATCAAAAAATCTTAGCAATCGATAAGGTAATATATTTTTAAAAAATTTACTACTCATTTACCTATATCAAGTGCTATTTTTTGACTTTGTCGCTTTCCTTCACAATGAACTTTGTGAGCCGAAGGATGAGTTTCCTTATACTTTTGTCAAAAAAATTCTCTCCATCTACTTGACCCATTGTTTGATGGCACTCAGGACCTCATTTACGTAATAGATTGTGATCGCGGTGGTCTGATTGAGTAAGTGAGTGAGTGAGTGAGTGATTGTAAATTTTATTGGCGCAAGAGCCAGATATGGCTATGCTGCGCCAAACAAGATTAAACTGTGGTCTAGACGTGAAGTTGAAAAAAAGATAAAAAGTGGTTGACAAGAAGGAGGGTCGAAAATAGAGAAGGATCGCTAGGGTATCCCCGGGAGTGCGTCACCCGTGTTTACCAAAGACAGTAAACCCCATGGGAAAGAAACAGATCACTAAGGTGCCTCGGGGTCATGATGCCCTTACTTACCTGAAGAAGGCAAGTCCCTGAGGTCCCCTGATATAATCCCCAGGGGCAGGGTGCCCGGCTATACCCCCAGACGCTGGGTACCCATTTTAGTCGCCTTTTACGACATGCATGAGCTACAGTGAGACTATTCTGTCATCCCCGGTCACCACACGGGTCATTGCGATGTTCTAGTGGTCAAGGTCTCGAACTCGCGGCCGGCGTGTTTGCCGTCGGGTCCTGGGCTCAAGTCCCGAGTCCACTGAAGACCTACTGTGCAGCAGATTAAATTCGTCGAAGCTCTAAGTTCTCCCATTGACGTGATGTAGAACTCCGGAGAGGAGGTGCCAGCTCAGATATCTTACTCGTCAATTGACTGACGATCCAAATTACGAGGTCCATAACCAATAGTCTTTGCGTTGTTCTCAGTGTTACGTTAATAAAACAATTAAATCATTTGCCGAGTCATGGGTTCATATACTACCAATTTTGCAGAGGGGCTGTCGAGTCAAATCTTTCGAGTCTGCATCGCGACGTGTGAAAGTTTGGAGAGTTGGGTGCCAATTAGAGCGTTATTTTCGTCATTTGACTGAGATTCCAAATTATCAGGTCCGTCGCTAATAGCTCTTGTGTTACTTTTGAATGCGATGTTAATCAACAATAAAATCCGCAGAGTCATGGGGTCCATTTTGGAAACTACCAGTTTTGTAGTGGGTCTGATGTACGTTAAATCTGTCGGAATGTCTTGGAGTGTAATAGTTATTTGGATTCCAAATCAGGTATCGTCGTCGTTACTTGACTGAGGTTCCAAATTACAAGGTTCGTCGCCAATAGCCCTCTTATTGCTTCTTAATCAGATGTTAATCAACAATCAAATCCGCCGATTTATGAGTTCCAACTCTGACACTACCATTTGTGTATTAGGAGTGATACATTTTAAATCTGTTGGGTCTCAAAGTCCACACCTTTGCGTGTGAAACTTAGGAGAGTTGGGTGCAAGCTCAGATATCGTCGCCACATGATCTAACAAAATTGTGAGATACATCGCCAATAGCTCCTTTAGCTTTTTATGCAACGCTAATAAACACAATCAATAAATTAAGCCTCGAATCTTAAAAAGTTATAATATAAAATTCAAGCAAAGTATTTCAGTAATCAACATAAATCACAATTTTTAATCGGTAAGAATTTTTTTATTAATATTTCCCTATTTTCAATTTTTAAAAAGTTTTGATACTTTAACATACTATATCAGCATTTGGGTTTGTAAGATTATGAATAATTTCATTTTTTTTCATTAAAATTTTATTGAACATTACGCAGATTTTTATCTTAAGAATATTTAAAAACTGCTAAGGATTAAGAATATTTAAAAACTGCCAACGGCATCATATGAAAATTCGGAGAAGGAAAAGCTGGCCCTGGTGTCGACCTTGTCTACTGACCGAGACTCAGAATTATAGGCTCATCACAAATGTTAATGAACAATCAGTTAATCAGTCTTAATAATATTTACATAAACATCTTGCAGATATTTGTAAAGAGGTTTTGCTTAATGTAATTGGGATTATCTTTTTCTGTAATACACGACAACAATACTTAAACCTAAATAGTTCTTGAATTACGATTGTTTTTGCTCTTCAATCACTGTACTCTACCATTTCCTAATAAACGAATCATATATTTGATGGGTGAAAATTCCACTGAAAGGTATTTCAATGTAATTTTTCTTGTCATATTTTATTTTTAAAACAGTTTTTTTAAAAAAATTATACGTAATATTTAATTTCCTTCCTATGACACGATTTTTCCTTAAACCTAAAGTAGCTTTTGAATTACGATTTGTATTGCATTTAATGTACAATATCATTTGTTTAGAAACGAATCGTTATTTTTTTTGGATAAAAATCACACTGAAAGATATTTTAATATAATTTTTTATCATATTTCATTCTTAAAGCAGTGCTTTAATTATTTCGAAAACCTTGGAAAAAATTATTTTGTCAAATTTTACCAATATAAAGTATCAAATTTTAGGGAAAATATTCATTAAAATTTACATTATTCATTATTATTTCATTATATTTTACAAATCATTTCATTTTGAAGAGCCATTCTAAGAAGTTCACTCACAGAATGTAGTGTAGAAGTAAAGATAGAGAATCAGAAATTGTCCTGGTTATTTGAACGAGATTCGAAATAGTTTAATTCATTGTTTGTAGGATTCGGGTTATTTTAAAGAGGTACTAATTCAAACTAAATTAAGAAGTTGGTTGCAGTTTCAAAGTCTTAAAATAATGAGACCGAGTTGAAAAATTAAATAGTGCTATTGAGAAATTGAATTTTCAAAATTTAGTATAATAATCCAAATAAATTCAAAAACAATTTTGATTCAGTTTAGGCATTTTAAATGAAATTGAAATTAATGGATTGATAATTTAAAAGAGCAATTATGATATTTTAATAGTAGTATTATATAAATATTTAGTACTTATTGTGGTGGCGCCATCTATAAATAAGAAATGGAAAATGGGAATTTCACTTTGGGAAAAATGAAACTTTGATTAAATAAATTAAATTTGAAGTACAAGTAAATGATAGTTCTTATGTTCAGAGTACTTCTAATGAATGTGTAGAAGAGCTTAAAATTTCTTACCTACATGAATTAGAAAATTTAACAGAAACATTAGAAAACAAAATTAATTTGGGGCGCCATCTAGTGATAGTAAGAAAAACCAATCTAGTGATAACAAAATCTTAGTTTAACTTCATAATGTTTATTTTTTTAAATTCAAACGTTTATATTTCCAGATTTATGTTCGAGTGAAAGTCAGTAGTTCCACATTTTTGATTTTGAGACTCATTTAAAATCTAGCAAATAATTGTTGCCTCACTATATACAAATATCAGAGAAATGTGCTTTAATAATTAAGTCAAATATCACAAATATTAATAATGCGATACAAAATAAAATGAAACAAACCTTAATTTTATTCATTCTCGTGTTTATGAGAAGCATAAAGTTGACGTATCTTAGCAATTCATTCAATGTTTAAGCTTATATGTGGAAGCCAAACTCTTATTTCTTCGTCAATGTATTGAAGATCCCCCCCCCTTTTTTTACACATAATTGAGGTAAGAGTAGAAAATCCTAAATTACATAAATATGCAGTTAAAAATTGTTGTAAAATGTTCAAGACTTTCTTACATGTTGATAACTATTCTTCTTTTATAGAAATACGAAAGGTTTTAAGTGATAATTCCTTGTGATCAATTATCAATCCACGGTCAAGGGATATAGCTGTTAATTCGACTTCTGTTAATGTTAAGAGGACTTAGTACTTTTGCACCTTCAAAAATTCGATTTTTTTTTTCAAATTCATTTTCAAAAAATAGTGTAGAACATTAGGAGCATTTCAAAGAAAAACGCATCAAAATCCGACAATTATTACGCATTGTGAATTTACTTTTATATTTGCCCGAAAGCTGCCTTTTTTTTTTTTTTTTTTTTTTTTTTGCGAACGGTCATTTCTCGCCAAATAGCGTGTTGATTGGTCGCCATGTTAGGCCTAATATGCTACATTAGAACGATATAAGCAAATGATGTAAAATGTAAACAAAAGATCCAAAAACTTTACTTTTCCGGAAAACAGACTTTGCAAAATTTATTTTAACTGATTTGTTCTAACAATGTTTACATTTCTAAAAAATTAACCTGAAGATAGAATTTACAGAATAATTGAAATTTATAATTTTAATTACGAATAAAATTAATTCCTAATTACTTTCAATAATAAAAACTTATGAAAATGGAATAGAAAATTTGTAATTTTAACTAATGTCAATATTAAAAATATATTCAGAAGATATATAGTAAGAACTTATAGAGAAATATTTATTTTAACTATTTTATTATAATAAATTTATCTAATGTTTTATAAAAATTTCTTCGTACGAAAAATTTTGCCATATATTTTTTTCTTGTATTGAAACTTTTTGAGTAAGATATGACTGAACTTATCACAGAATCTATCATAAGAATTATACTAAAGAAAGCAAATTATATAAATAGTATTTTTATGTTTAAAAAAACCACGTACCTACATTTTAATCATAGTACATAGATATTTATTGCTTGAACAATAGTTTCCAATATTCCAAACTCCTTTTTTTTTTTTTTTTTTTAAATAACTATGCTATGCTATCTTTGGTTGAATTGTTGAAAGTGATCATTTCGGGACCTTCCATTTCTATGTTTAGTTGTTTATCTGATGAAGGATTTAATTTGTTTAATAAGAATCGCTGAACCCGAAAAGCGAATACTCTCGTCGTGTCTTGCAAGGCAAAAAGGATATTGAGATTACAGTATTCCGATGAGAAATTCATTGCACCGTTCTTTCATGAAATTGTTCGAAAAGTTACTTACAAATTAACTCCTTTTCAAACAAAGCTGCTGATATGTGTTGATGGGTTAAGAATATACTATATTAAAACTAATTATGGGGAAAAAAAACTAAATTTAATGTAATTTATTATTATTATTATTATGTTGTTCAGATTGTTATGATCATGGAGTTCAGTTTATCATCACTTAATTATTAAATAAATTAAAAAGCCAAAAATCAATTATTATATTAAAAGTGACTGAATTTCAAAACTATTAAAGTTTTCCAAGAAATTAATTAGCATACATAAAATTGGTCCAATCCAGCTCCTTAATTTTAAAAAGTTATTGAAGGCATCAATTTTCTTCTCCTCACAAGAAGCCAGGAACAAAAATTCAACTAAATAAAATTTGAAATCGCATTTTCTATTATATGTAGACAAAAAAGCCTTAATATGACGCCACATACCCTCAATGGTATTAGTGTGGCACTGTGCTTCTGGGTCAACAAAATACGTGTGGTTCACCTACAAATGTTCATACTCTTCATCTGCTAAACAATCATACGATTTCCAAGAATCTGAATAGATGGTGGTTCTGGGCTTAATCCACTCTTTGATAAGACTCAAGAGAGTTTCGTTCATTCCATCATGAACAGCAACAAGAAACAATTTCAATGAGCATCTTTCTACACCTCCAAATACCCACTGATCTTCTACTCGATGGTTCCGTTATATTTTCTTTTTCTAAATTTGGATTCATGTATTTCAACTATTTTTACCACACCTTCTATTGTTCCAGATGTTTCTTCAATATAATCCAATATAATTTCATTTATAAACTGTCTCCAGTCGGCCATCGCTCTAGATGCGAATGAATATTCAGGTATAATATTCTGTGTCGCATATTTCTGAACAATGAAATAGGTCAAAAAAATATCTCACCAATTGTTAATTTACTAGAGTTGAACCAAGTTAAAAGATTTCTGCGAACCACACTCTTTCTTATTTATTCTATTCCTACATTTTCAAACAGCACTATCATTAATGTCTTTGGATCTTAGTTTCATTGGACTATTGTATTTTGCACAAGTTAAGTCCTTTATTATTATTAAACCTGCTTTTCTTAAAAACTCTAGCAACAGGTCAGGGTTTTTACATAACTCGTATACAAAAAATATTTTTAAGACTCCTGGTTCTCCCATAAGATATTCATCATTTTTACAGCTGGAGTAAGCTCTTGGGACTGATGCCTTTGACCGTACATTTTTCTGATAATCTTTGACTAATTGAGTCATAGGAATACTATTAACAGAATTCATTTCTAATAATAAGAATAAGAAGCCTAAGAATTTAAGTTCTTTTCTAATGATTATTTAAATAAAAATTAATTTATATTCTGAATATAAATATTTAAATAAGGTAATATATTAGTAATAATAAGAATAAAAGGAATGGAATAATACAAACTGCTTTTCTCCAACAGAATGCTTGAATCTTTATGAAGACATTATTAGCTCCAATTCATGCATAGAAATGGTTAAAATTTTCGAAACATAAGGAAAATATTACTACTAAAATTAGATGGCAATCGAGCGCCAGCGAGATTGCCGCTTCTGCTCAATGTATCATATGGTAAAAATTTAACAAGAACAATTAGAGATTGAAGAATTTGAATTTAAGAAATAAAAGTTAAAAAAAGGGGGGGGGTTAAGTAAATTAGAAATTAACATAGTTGAGTCTAAGCTATGGGGGCTTAGTATAAATGTTTACAGTAAATCTGCAACCATTTCCACAATCTCCACAGGTGTGTGTGGGGGGGGGAGATAAGTGATACTTTATCGACTATCAGCGAACTTTTGTCAGCAAAGATTTAGCACTTATTGATAAAATGAATATATGGCGGTTTGAGAGGTTGAGACCATTTCGTAATTTTGTAGGCGAAATTTTGTTTTATGTTATGTTTACTTCTGTAAATATTGTTTGTGCTCTGATCAAGGGATTTTGGTGATTTTCAATAGTTAGAAAGATATTTCGAGAAAGTTTAGTGATGAAATTCTCAATTTTTTCTATTTTCAGGTCATTGTGGATGACCGAGTTCCTGATGTACCATGGAGCGTTTGTCATAATTCGAAGAATTTTGTTCTGTAGGGTTTGAATGTGTTTCAGAGGGGTCGGGGCAGCAGCCCCCCAGACTGGGGAGGCGTAGGTGATAACTGGGCGCAAAATCTATTTGTAGAGTAAAACTTTGTTTTTGAGAGAAAGTGATGAGTGTCGTCCAATTAAAGAGATACAGAGATGTATTTTATTCCAGAATTTATCTTTTAGATGTTTAATATGTTTGGAGTAAGTTAATTTTTGATCAAGGTGCAGACCCAGATATTTAACCACCAATACCCAACTGAGTTCTTCGTCGAAGGGATTAAGGTTGTGTGGGGTTTTTTGTCTGCCTTTGTGAAACAGTATTGCCTGTGATTTTTCGACACTTATTGCTATTCTCCAGTGAGTAAGCCATTCCTCGAGGGTGTGTAGGTAATTTTGCATAGTTTTTAGTGTTAGTTTGATGTTGTAGCCCTGAGCTAACACCGCAGAATCATCTGCAAAAAGGCATGTGCTAACACTGGGGTGGTGTGGGAAGTCATGCGTGTACAAATTGTACAAATGAGGCGAGATGACCCTTCCTTGCGGGGTGACCGCATGAATCCTGCCCAGGGTAGAGTGCTGCTTGTTGACCCTGACACTGAAAGTTCTATTTTTTAAAAAGTGGTAGATGATTTTGATAATGTAGTTTGGAAAATTTAGCTTGATTAATTTAAAAATAAGTCCGTCATGCCACATTTTATCAAAGGCTCTTCTAACATCTAAGAAGACCCCGATGGTATGACGCTTTAGGACGAACCCTTCGTTGATGATGTTGGTGACCCTTATGAGTTGATGTGTTGTTGAGTGACCCTCCCTAAAACCGCATTGCTCCGGGAAGAGACAGTTTGTGACTGAAATGTGGTTTTTAATCCTGACTAGTAGGATTCTTTCAAAGACTTTAGCAGTGTTGCAGAGCAGACTAATTGGTCTGTAACTCTGCGGGAGTTTATGATTTTGCTGAGGTTTGGGGAGCATTATTACACTAGCGTTTTCCCAGCAACTGGGAAAGTAGTTATGAATTGAGCAGGTGTTAAAAATCTTGGTGAGTGAGTAAGAGCATTAAGAGGTAGGAGTTTTAGTGCGTAGTTTGGAATGTTATCCGGTCCTGAAGCCTTTTTATTTGGAAGTTTTTTTAATGATATTGCTAATTTCGTTTGGATTGGTGAGAGGTGGAGGGGAGTTTAAATTTTGGTTGTTAAGGAACTTCTGCACAATGTTTTCTACTCGTTCGATAGTTTCAACATCGTATGGATCACTATTTTCTGTGAAGGTGTCCTCGAGGATATATTTGAAGACTTCTGCCTTCTCGTTGTCAGTGTATACAATTCCTTGATGACCATGAAGAGGAGGAATTTCAATTGGTCTTCTTGATAATTTTCTTTGCATGTTGTACAGAGAGTTGTCCTCAGGGTTTAAATTTTTAAGTAGGTTGTTCCAAGATTTATTTTTGTGGTTATTGATTAGCTCCTTGATTTGTCTTTGAAGGGCGTTCGTTTCCCTTTTGCAGATTGGATCTCTTGTTGATTGGTATCTTGAGCGAAATCTATTTTTTAATTTTGATAAGCTCTCTGATATTTGGAGGGAGCCTGAGATGAGGAGTAGAAATAGTTTTCGTAACACTTGCAGCGTTGGTTGCTTGAGTGACTTTGATATTAAAATTTTTGATGGCTTCTTCGATATTATTTGCATCAATTTTGGGATTACCTTCCATATTCCTAAAAATGTCTTCTTGGAATTTAATCCAATTAGTACTTTTCATGGTTCTGAGAATGAGGGGGGAGGGAGTTGTTGAGGAGAAGATCAATGATTACCGGGTTATGGTCACTGCTAAGTTCATTAATGGAATCAATATTATCAAGTACAAGATTTTTTGCGAATGCAATGTCAAGAACTGAATTATTTGGATTATTGGTTGCAAAATGGGTCGGAGCAATGGGTGCAAATATTTCTATGTAATTATTCAGGGCCCAGTCGTAGAGGATTTTACCGTTTCTGTTGGACGGTCCCACGTTCCAATTAGGGTGTTTGGCGTTGAAGCCCCCGAAGAGAATGGCTTTGTTGTTGTTTTAGAAAAAAGTGTCGAGCTCCATGGTACTAATGGGGCTGTGTGGAGGTCTGTAGATGCATGCAACGGAGATAGTGCAATTGTCGTTAAGACGCAAATTGATGGTAGTGTTTTCGAGAGTGTTGGTGGTATTATCACAAGTATAATGATTTATGGAATTTTTAATGAATATGGCTGTTCCCCCCCCGATGTGTTAATCTGTCATTTCTATGGCATGAGTAATTAGTTATTTTAATGTTGTCAGAAGGTCTGAGGTGAGTCTCTTGGATCCCTATAATATCGGGATCGTGCTCAGCAGCCGAGTTTTTAAGCTTGTCGAGTTTCCCTTTAACTCCGTTAGCGTTCCAGCTAAAAATTCTCAGACTTCTTATGTTATTGTTGTGTTTACCCATTAAATGTAGGTTGTATTTGGCTCTGAAGAATTTGGAACATACTGCTCATCTGTGCCATCATTTGGGACATTTGAAGCATTAGTGCCGATTGGTTTTGGGAGTTTGTGTTTCCTGGGTTTTGAATTGTTTGTTTATTGTTTTGGGTTGCTTGTAATTTTTTCCTCTCTTCCCAGACATTTTTGACTGGTTTTGGTTTGTAATTTTGAGGGTTATTTGGGCAACCGGAATAGTTTGCAGGATGTGGTCCTTCGCAGAGCGCACATTTGGGCGGAGTTTTGGAAGATTTTTGGCAGTCTTTGGTTAGATGTTTTTCACCACATTTTAGGCATTTAGGTTCTCTATTACAGAACCTACTGTGGTGATAGAACTGCTGGCACCTGTAGCACTGAGGTGGCATAGTATTTTTTTTCAGGGATTCAATTTTGACTCTGAAGTAGCCTATATGCTCGATATTGTAAATGTCTTGGTTAACTGGATTTTTATTAAGTACGACTAGGAAGAGAGGCATGTTTGTGTTTGGGCGTCGACTTTTTAGCAGGCTGATGTGTTCTGGGATGGGTCCCTGGTTTTTTATTTCTTCAATTATTTCTTCTTGGTTATAATCAATTGGCAGACCTCTAATTATGACTTTCAGTTGTTTCTGGTTCTGCATTTCAAATGTATGTGATTTTAGTTTTTGAACGGAGAGGAAATTTTGTATTTTTCTGTGTGCGTCGATTGATTCAGGAAAAATTTTACGTTTTCCGTTTGTCATTCTGGCATGTATTTTCGCGCCGACAATAGCATTAATCTCGTCCAAAAGGGCTGGGGGTGTTTAGTGATTCGTCAATCATTATTGGTGGAACTCTTTTTTGTTTTTTTTCGACAAGTGTTGGTTCTTCAGTTTCCTTACGGTTTTCATTAGTTGGGGAAATAACCTTTTCATTTTGAATTTCGGGAAATTCTTCAATTTCTAATGTTTCAGTTTTTTCCTCAACTTCTAAGGCTGAAAATTTATTTGTAAGTTCGACAGGAGTTTGTAAAGCGAATTTATCATCTGTTTTACTTTTTTTTCCCCCTGAGTTTTTTGAGGGGAGATTTTTGTTCTTTTAATTTTATTAATTTTAGTGGTGGCTGTTTTTTGAATTTCAGAATTTGTTGTTACTGATTTTTCAGAATTTGTACTTCGTCCTCTTTGGATTTAATATGCTGTTGCATACCTCTAAAACTGATTTTGTTAAGCTTTTTAGAGCATTTTAGGGCCAATCCTATAATCAGAGCTTTTTTTTAATTAAATAGTCCGAATTTTTTATATTAACTTCACAAATTTCGGAAATTAAGTTATCGAGAGATTCGTTCATATTAGAGCATTTGTCATATTGCGTTACATTATCAATAGCAATGTTAATTCCACTGACATTAAATTCGCTAATGCGCAATAAAACATCACTTACCTCCTTTTCTTTGGAGTTCATTTCTGCGTCAGAATAGTCTGGTTCCATGCTGATATCCAAATTAGTTGTAAGATCCAAGGTAATCCAAATTTGATATCTTTACGCACGTACAAGCACGCTCAAGTACAAGTAGAGATTACTCTACTTAAAAAAAAAAAAATACGTTTAAACCCAATAAAAAAGGGTTGGTGGTTGGTAATAATCACTGTGGAATATACTGAAGCAAAGTTTCTCTGGTAAATCCACTGGTAATCCGCAAAATTTCGAAGGAGAGCGATTCGAAAAAAATGTTCATTCAAGCTTCGCTGCCGATGTTGAAAAATATAGCCGCTGCTTAGCGTCAGCCCTCGAGCTTTTAAGAGCAACGACCTCGCCCTTTCCGTAAAAATAATGCTGTAATTATCTTCTTCTTTTCTTTGTGGAGTTATTTTCCAATGATTTTAGATTTATTCGTATATTTTGAGAACTTTCAACCGTATTCCAAGTTTCAAATTCGCCAATAAGGAAAATAACATAGGGATCGTTAATGTTGCCAGGTTTGAAGAAATACTAGAGATTTTTTTTATAAATTTAATTGTACTGAATAAATTAATATAATTAGTATAATTAGAAAAACCAATTATTATAATTAGATGGACTTATTAATTACATTTATTAATATAATTTTGCGAACTAATCAATGAAATTAATAAAAAAATAGATAAACTAATTAAGTAAATTAATTAATATAAATAGATAAACTAATTAATTAAATTAATTAATATAAATAGATAAACTAATTTCTAATTATGTTAATTAGATGAACTGATTAATATAGTTAGAAATGAATTATTTTTTAAATATCATTTATTCATTCACATAATTTATTTCAAACAATTAAAATCTCAAAAGTAATCAAAACAAGAAAAAAGATTATTCTAGATATCTAGATAAATCTAGTGTTCCCGTTAACAAAGTAGTAAGAATCAGAAATGTTAGGTCACCACTAAAAAAAATAATCACCCGATTTGGGGGGGGGGGGGGATGGAAGTTGGCGGTTGGGCATATACGAAAGTTGGCCCTAAATGTCTAAAGTGACTTGTTCTTTGTAATGCAATGTAAACAAGCCGCTTTTTCTCAGTTTCTTATTATCTCACTTTCCCACTGGATTAAAAAAATATTTTGCATGTAGTTTTAAAATTTTACTTGGGTATTGTAATTGTAGATCTGTATTCTGTGAACCTCAGTTTTGTTAATGGGGTGATTGGATTTTATTTTATAGCATGATAAATGAGAGAAAAAAAGTTACTAATTCCAAATTTTATAACTTTTTTTAATCTTTCAATTTTTTAAACATGAAATAAATTTAAAATTTGAGGTTTACAGAATAAAGTCACAATTTAGCTTTAATTTGGTATATGTATATAATGGTTCTACTGAACATCTTTCAAATGTTATTTTGTGGGTAACAGGAAGTAAGCTAATTTATTTTTTAAATTTTGTACACATTTTTCATGTTATTTAAAAATATATGAATTTAATAGCAAAAATTTATTCAGTACTCTAAACTTTCCTCTTTGTTATACAAACTGGCAAAGTTTCATGTTAAAATGAGCAAAAATTATTGATTTATAATTAATCGAAAAAGTGTGTGTGTTAAAGTGTTCTACTTTTGATTTCGAAATGTACTAAATCCCTTTAAATCAAAATCCCTTTGAGTTTCCATATATGTTTTCTTATGCAATCGTATTATTCAGTGTTAAGTGATGGAAAATAAGTTTTTCTTCTAAGTATTCTACCATTATTAGAAGTGTTTTATTCACGCAAGTGTTATTTATTATTGGAAACATTTCGGAATTTCATTCAATAGCTTTTCTTTTATAATTCTATAGTTTTCTCTAAAACGCTTTCATTTTATCAGGGGATGTTAGAATATTTTGTTTTTTCCTTCGCAGGCTAATATTCAAAATATTGAGTTGCTGAAATATATTGGCCCAACACTGCAGGATGATAACCCAAAATTCGCACCGAAAGAGGTTACCAAATTGTAATTATTTAATCTCTTCTTCGAAAAATGCAAATCGACCCTTGATGCCACTTAAGACCCGACGTATAGCCGGAGCTGATGCAATTTAAATCTGTAGAGGCTCAAAGTCCTCCCTTTGGGGTGGGGTGGAAGTTAGTAGAGGGAGTTGCCAGCTCACGTGTCGACCTCATCACTAGACAGAGGTTTAAAATTACTAGATCCATCAATCATTGCCCTTGTGTCGTTTTTAATGCGATGTTAATAAAACCAATCAACTAATCGAAAAACGTAAGAAGCTCTTGTTGTGGTTCGCGTATATGGGTATGTACTTTCCCCCTTGACAACCACATCACCTCAGTGTGTGAAATCAGCCGTTTGTCTTGTGAATCCATATCGTTACAAAGTTTTTCCAATCAAAGCGATTTTTTAGGTCATGTCTTAATAAAGTTTGGCATCTGATCTAAATTTCTTTTAATTCTTCTCTCAATGGTTTTGCCATCAAGGCTTCCTTATGAAGAAAGTAATGAGTTATGATAAAATTCTTGTTTTTTTTTTAAAAATTTTTTTACAAAAAATATATGACTTAATCCAACTACCGTGGAAGAGACTCCACCTGTACAAATGTCATTTTCATTGTTATCCGCCATTTTTCAAGACAGTGATTCAAATAGTTAAAAACGTCCTCACACTTTGTAAACAGTTGATTCTTTGCAAAAAAAAAAATCCACTTGATTTAAAATTTGATTTTTATTAATAATACAGATGGATGCTAAGAGCTACGGCTTGTTGCGAATGTCTGTTAATTCATCAATTTCCTATGTATAATTTGAATATTGAAGTTTATTACGGCATACATTTTTCCCGATACCAGAAGATTCTTTTCTATAATTCGTCATTGAATGTATGGTTGTAAGATGAATCTTACTTATTTTCATTGCTGCTTCAATTCCTTGCTTTGTTGTGACGATTTTTTGCATGCAAGTAAAATAAGTGATTCAATTAAAGTACGAGCTTTCATATTTTTGTTATTAGTTCTGTGAAATGATAATTAGCAATTTGATCTTTATCAGAAATAGTAATTATACTGTTATACCAGAATAGTCATCACACTATTATCAATAGTCATATCCGAGACATTTTTGCCTTTCAGCCGCACATGTAAAGTTAGAGACTGGCGACTAGTTCTATCTCCTCGAACGTATAGGGGAGGAAGAGGTAAAATGACTCTATTCTCTGTTCTTATTATTGTGCTTGTGAATCGTACCGGTTCCTAACAGGAGCTGATATAGACCACCTTCGATACCCAATGATTTATATTATCCCATTTGGGGGTTTCAACTGTGGACAAAGGTTTCAGCCCTTTATCATTACTTCTCTCTCTTAGTGTTTTCTTCCCATACAGATTCTCTCCCCGTTTGTGAATATAGAGATTGTATTCCAAAAGTATTTGGTAAAATTGTAAGAATTTTTTTTTATTTAAAAAAAGGGCTTTCGAGGAGTAAAAATAAAAGAATTTCAACTAAACATTTTACTTTCAATGAAAAATTCCTGTTTTCATTTTCTTGTTTTAAAAAATAATATATTTGAAGAATGACGGAAACATTTACTTCCGCAGGTTTTTAATCTTAATTCGTTGTCTTTAATGCTTAGTAAACAGATGCAGAAATATTTACAGATAGCTCAGAATTTTCTGTTGTACTCAAAATAATTGATATAATTCCTGTTTCCAAATTAGACGGGTCATATATGAAAAAGTGTGATTTCCTGTTGGGTCATTTCAACGCTCTTGTTATTAGCCCTGTGGCCTGTCATATAATAGGGAATGTACTTTTGTCACTTCTGATGGGAGTTTAAGTGTATCTCTTGTCCATTCATGAGCGATTCTTAACTCATGTGTGCAAATAAATAAAAGGTCGCTGGAGGGAGAGTCTGTTATGTATGTGACTGTCCTTCCCCAGCAGCCTTTTTATATATAAATAAATAGGACATACTTCTCTTTAGAAATAAAATTAATATTTTCCCTAATTCTCAGCAAACATTCTAAATATAAATATTTAATATGGAAGTAGCTATCTTCAATCAGTCATGTCCGGGAATAACATTTGACGACTAAAATTATTCTGATCATGATCTTATTGAGGCCGAGTTGAGAACGAGACTAGGTCCCCTCAAAGGCGAGGTCCGGGCCCAGTTGGCCCAAGCCTTAAGACGTCCCTGTATATATATACACGGTAATATGGCCTCGATGTTTTCTTAACCATTCATCGTACTCGCATATATTCATTTAATAGATTGAGCTATTTACCATTGTTTTTGAACAAATTTAAAACATAGGCAAGGCGAGATAAATAAAATAAAATGAATCACGTTTATAATTTTTATCATTGGTTTTATGAGATATAGAACAGCAAAGCTTATAAATCTCAATTTTTATTATTTATTGGGTCAATTTCTTTTCGAATGTGGTTACGGTTACCGTAGACTTAAGTATTAATATTTCGAATGGTGAAATCACTCGAGATGTTGTAATTCGTAGTAGGCAGTTGGTTGAAATTGTGTGTAGCATATGGATAAAGTTAGTGAATTAATTTTTTAAAAATTTGTAAAGATTTCGTGCTTTAATTGTTACAGCTTGTTTGAAAGGAACACGTCAATTTTCAAAAAAAATTAACATTTGTTTTTCATGATTAAAAATTTGTAATCTACAATTTATCGTCAAAGATCGAAATTAAAATATAAAAGAGAACCTTCAATTAACGTCAGAGTTTAAGGTAAGCTTTTAAATTTGAAAAGCTTTATTATAATTTTTTTGAGTTATTGATTCTTTTGAAATCATTTTCTATATTCTTTTCACAAAATTATGAAATTGAAACATAATTGTTGTTGATACTCTTGGAAAAATAAATTAATGTAAGTGGGAGAAAAAACGAATTGGAATCGTCAGATTTAGCAATCAAATTATTGTATTTTTTTTTGTCCCTGCACAATGCAAAGGGAACATGAATATATATTAGAAATTTCTGAAATAAAGATATTTTAATGAACTTGAGAACTTACGATTTCTTCAATGACAGGTATGTTCAGGAAAATGTACATTCTTATAAAATTAATTTCAATTGTGAATTTGTTTTTCATTGATTTGTGTTCAGAAACATATGATCTTCCATCTAAAGAAAACAAAACAATTGTTCTAAATTTGTATTTAGCTTTTTGCTATGTTTAATATGTTTTACATTAATATTATATAAGTATTTACTTATGATTAAAAAGGAAATATTTTTAGGCCAAACTTTTTAGTTTGTTTTTAAAGATTTAGTTTAAAGTGCAATGCTGCCATTTTGTGTGTTAGTATTGAAATTTTAAACACAAGAATGATATTCATGTCACTTTCCTAGAGACTGAAAAGACATCACCAATGTCGTATATACGAAATTTATATGTTATTTTCATCTTACTTTCAACATTTATATTTACTTGTTAACTACAACTTTTGTGCACTATTTGGAACTTTTCAGCAGTTCCCTAGTTTTATATCTAATAATGTTGAAAAAAAGAAATACAAATAGCATAACCTATTTATTACAACAGATAAAAGGAAAAGCATAAGTTCTGCTAGATTTCAGTAAACCTCAGTTTTCTTTCATGTGAGATTTGTCGCCCAATTATTTATGCAACTTAACATTGTTATATATGTTTCAACGGAACATAATTTTTTTAGAAAACAAGTATTTATTTACAAATTTTCTATCAAGAAATTATTTTTCTTTAAAAGTTTTACCACTCGATGCATTTTGTTTTATCATATTCCGTGTTGATCAGTGTTGCTAGTTTGGTTTGTCTTCCTGGCTATAATTATTTTTATAAACATTAATTGTGAACCCTGCAGTGATTTTCTTTTAATTATTATGTGGAAATAAATAAGCTGAAAGTGTCCCTGGAGATTTGTTTGATAACTAATGAAAAGGAAAAAAATAGCTAAAATATATGGCACGGCTTTAATGGGGAAAGTACCTAAAAATAGTTTCTTTAATTTTAAGAAAGCAAAATTACAATCTAGTTGGAATGCACTTTGCTTTACATGCTTTGCCTAACTTTTTACTTAAAATTCTTTGATGTGTTGTATTATTTGAATTTCCCATGTTGATTGAGGCTAAGGTTTTGAAAAGCAATGAAATAGATAAAAACTAAAAATGATTCTTTGCTACAGTTGTATAAATTTTAAATTGCTTCCATTATAATGAAATATTTCTTGTAGATAAATCACAAATGTTTTTAAGACAACTCCCAACCATAAGACTTTTTCCACACTTTAAAATTGGATGGGAATTTCTACTTTCTCAGAAACTTCTTGTACACTGCCAGGGTCACATATGAAAGATCATTATGAAATGACATTTTAAATCCATCATTTTTAGTTTGACAGTCTTGCTTACCACTGCAGGTATGAGATTATTTAGGATATTGTGAGAAGTGAGTTTCAAGCATAAAATGATAAATTTGTTTCAATGGCTTCAGCAGCAAGAAAATGAAGTATCCTGTTTATCTCACAAAAAAGGAAACAAGATAAATAGTGAATGATTGTCATAGAGAATATGTAACTCTTCTTTAAGTATCCTAAAAAGGAAAAAAAAAAAAAAATTCCCAAATCATTCATGCATGATTCAAGTGCAAACTGATAGTTTATCTGGAAAATTGGAAAGCATAGCTATATATAACCTTACTAATGGTGTGGTGTGGATGAATTGGGGCAAAAAGTATTTAATATAATCTTGCAGGAGTCAAATGTAACATTGGACAAAGGCAATATTTCATAGAGTTCTTGATAACTGCTCTATAAATGCTTATGTTTCATATCAGTCTAATCCTGATTCTACAAGTGTAGATTGAAGAGAAGTTTATGCTAAAATTAGCCAAATGATTGACTCACCTGTATGATTCAAAGACTTCAGATAATTTGCCTAGATAACTCTGCTGATTTAAAAGAGTTCTAGGACCATATATAAATAACAATTCAAAGAATTTTTATAATCATGGGAAAAAATTGAATCTCCAATAAACTGTCCTGTGAAGGAAAAATATTGAAAAACAGCATATAAATACATAGTAAGCCAAAACCCTACATGCTATAAATGTGCATGAAAATTTTCAGTTGACTGTTTTAATGATGTACTTTGACTTCTGTCTGTTTGCAGAATAAATGTTAATTTGAAAATTTAAGCATTACATGCAATTTTTTTATACCTTGTGTATTTTTACTTATTCCAAAGAATTCTAATTATCTGCTTTTTAAAAATTTGTTTAATAAAAATATAGATATTTATTAGTTAAAGTCAGGAATAGGGTATCCCCTATGTGATTGGTGATGAAATTTGGTGACTTCCTAGATAGGTCGCCAAACGTGTGTTACTTAAGCATTGAGTATTCTTAGGGTTATCATAACAAATTGCCACTTTTAAATCATTATCGCCCCCAAAAGATGCCAATCACTTAGGGGACACCCTATTCCTGACTTTAACCTATTTATTTTTAAAGGGGGAAAATGCAATTCTTATTTAGGTACTTTTCCATTATACCGGCCCAAGCTATAAAGTCACCAAAAATGATACACCTGGCGCCAAATAGAATGTGTGTTTACTGTGTTGTCTCCAATAAAATCTACTTGGCGAGATTTGCGCCGGTATAATAGAAAAGTACCCTTTTTTATTCTGAATACAAAATACCACAACTATATTTTTATTAAATTTTAAATCATGGTACTCAAACTCATTGACACACTTACAAAACCAAAATCTACTTACATGCAAAATATTACATTTACCTTGCAAAATATTACATTTACCTAAATGACTTGATTTTAATGATGTATTCTTTCTAATGTTTTTACATATATTGTGAGGATATTTGTTAGCTTTCACATGACATCACTATTCAAAGCCATCAATCACACTCTTAGCTCACCCAAATGCATGTTTTGACCAGATTTCAGACCTTAAATGCAATCAAATCTGTATTCATCTGCCATTCGAGTCCTTCTTTCTTACCTCTTTCGTTCGATAAAAAAAGGGGGGGGCGAAGGGTTCACAACTATCATTCGAAAATGGTTCTGTTGAATCTGGTGCCTACAAGTGTGAAAAACAGTTGGGAAGAAAACTTGCTTTCTAAAAGGGTTTCATTTTAAAACTTTGTTATCAGTTTGGCACATTTACAGTGTTGGTGCTTTATTTTATTGTCACGTTGGATGTGGGCTAAAATAGGATACAATCAAAGTTTGGCATTAGTTAAAAATTTGATTCTTTAACGAGGCTATGTAGTGGTAAATTTAAACATTATTTTCTCTATAAATAAGATTTTAATCAACTGAAATAAAGCAAAGAATTTTGTTCCCATCCGAATCAAATTTTGTTTCAATGTAAATAATAATTTTGTTGGGAAATAGAGAAATTAATTTATTATTTCTGTAAAGCTTTATTTCATGGGGGCTGAACTCCTCATAATGTTCTCTAATGCAATTACTTGGTTAAAGTCGGGAATAGGGTGTCCCCTAGGCGATTGGCGATGAAACTTGGCGACTTCCTAGTTAGGTCACCAAACGTGCATGACTTAAGCATTGAGTATGTAAGGGTTACTATAACCTAAATCGCCATGCTTAAATCTTTATTGCTCCCAAAAGTCGCCAATCGTCTAAGGGACACCCTATTCCTGACTTTAACCCAATTACTTTAGTGTATAACTTTTGAGCTAAAGAGATCTGGCTTGGGTATTTTTTAGTGATAGACCCCCTGTGTGTATATTTTATAATATATATATGTAAGAATTGCATAAAAACTCAAAATCCATCTTTTCACCTTTGTAAATAAATAGTTTTTACTGACTATTAAGAAAATGTGTTGTGTAAACTTCGCAGTGTTTCATAAAAAAAAAAAACATTTCATAAATTCTGATTTCATCATTAAATGCAGTAACTATTTCTTTATTGTACTAAGCATGTTTTTAAAGTAAGTACTATTTTTAAATATGACAGCTACAGTTTATTTATTGCCATTCCACAAAGGTGCTCTGTGTTCCTATATCACAGATGTTAGCACAGAAGCATTTGTCCATGTTTACGTTTGTTTGTGCTCATTAAAGTGTTACACAATTCAAAATGCCACCAATTGTGAAATATGGATTGTGATTCTTTTTCCATAATCAAAAGGTATGAAAGCTGCCAAAATGAATCTGCAGATTAATGAAGTGTGTAGACGTGACTCGGGTGACATCAGATTCAAAACAGCAATCCATGGAATAGTGGTGTTCAATATCAGCCAAAAACAGTGAAGTTTAAGCAAACAATTTCAACACTTAAAATCATGCACTGTGTTTTCAGATAGGCAATGTTTTGGATTTTTTTTTATCTTTGGGATGACATAAATTTTGAGATATATTGTGATAACTTAACTAAACTGCGTTGTGCAATCCAAAGCAAAATTCATGGTATGCCCAGTAAAGAGATTGTTTTCTTGCATGAGTATGCACATCCATGCATGGTTTGTTGAACCCTAGATTTTATCGCTTCATATAGATGGGGATAACATGATCCTCTTTAGTATAGGCCTTATCTGCCTCCTAGTGGCTACCATTTGTTCCTTCACTTGAAAAGATGTTTAGGCAGTCAGCACCATGAAAACAATGATGTCAAAATGGCCATTCTGCAATAGTTTGCCCATCAGGCAACAGATTGCTTTGAGGATGAAATATAGAAGCTGGGGGTATGATATGATACATGCCTTAATAGTGGAGGTAATAGTGTTGAATAAGAGATTAAAGCACAAACATTCTTATAAAAATGAAATAGAACAAAAAAACCCATTTTTTTAAAAAAATATTTAAAACAGTACTTAAAAAACATGCTAATATTAGAGCAGAATATTTAAGTAAGGTTGAAATAGCCAGTAAAATTGCTTTGAGGGTAATTACTATTTTTTAAAATGGATCTAATTTTTAAACAAAAACTTAATATAATCAGAAATTGGAGAAAGAAAGAAGAGGAAGAGAAGTAATATGATTTCATTTTTCTTTCAACAGATATTACAGACTGTTAAAGCTGTAAAAATTTTTGCTATAGTTAAAGTTCCATAATTTTTTGTCATTTTTTCATTTTAGAATTATTGAAATGTTTTATTTGCTGTTAAGTGAAAATTCTTTAGAGTATTGAAAATTGTTTTATAAGGTTTATATCATACATTTGAATTGATACATGTTTTATTGCAGAATCATGAATCCTAATATGATGGTTACTTGTCCATATAACAATGCTCATAGAATGAAAGAGAGTAGATTACAAATGCACATTACAAAATGTAGACAGGTAAGTTAACTTTTATTTTACAATCTATTCATTAATATATGATTTTTAAAGAATCAGTTGAGTAAATCTATAACTGCTGCCATACATGTAACAGCTCAGAATTGTAATATAATAGTCATGGGTTAAGCTGAATCAATTGAGGTGCAATGTGATAATATATTTTGATGTGTTGTATCCCTAAACTTATGCATGTTTAACTTTTTACAAGCTGAACTCAGATCCACATAATTTTCAAGTATTTATTTTGTATATTTGCCTACTAAGTCTTTAGTTAAGGGATATTAGTTGTTTAAAGGAGGATAAAGTATATAAGAACATTGGCTCTTCCTGACTATACTTTTTTACTGGATTCAAAAATGGAATACGGTGACGAATAAATTATCCAATAAAAGCAAAGTAGTTAGAATTAATGAAAGATTTATTATTAAATTTAGGTACAGATATGAATTAAATAGAAAATTTATAGATTTTAAGGAAAATTCTTTTACTTAAACAAAATATCAAAAATTTGTGTTTTACCTTTATTCAATGGTGCTGTGAAAGCATTTCTAATGTAATTTTTCTTACACTCATTGCAAGCAAATCTTGTATTTACTGTGCACATTTATTTCATGTTGTTTGTATATGGAAATGGCAATCACTCTTTCTCCGAGATATATGGTGGTGAAATTTAGGTCCTGTTGGAGTCGTATTGTTTCTTGGTGTAATTCTTAGAGTGATTATTATCTATCCCTGAAACTCCACATAAGTTAGCTTGGTAATTTTTTTATGAGTTGTTGAATGAAAAGCTGACCAGTGCAGTAGCCATATTTAATGTATTAACAGATAAATCCACCACTATTTCATATTGCAAAGTGTTGGATGGTAGCTGCCTGACATTCTATTTAACAGGTCAACTCCACCCATTCCAGTATTATTTTTATGTATTAAATTTGATTGTTGTATGTCCACTTCTTATTTTTCATAAATATCTTTTAGTTGACTGCATTAGAAGATGAGTGCAATAATATGCAGAAACTGTCACAATATAAACATCATTCCAATAGTATAAAAGTACTGATCCAGTTCTTTGACAATCAAATAAACCTTTCAGTTTTTTCATCTTCTTTAAGAGCATCAATGGATTTTTTTTTAAATTCTGGCCTCTTGCATAATTCCAATAGCTTTTATATTTCTGCTATTAAATCACAAGTAACAAAAATATTATCAAAAAAATATTTCTATTTGAAAAGGATCTGCAATAACTGTCGGGAGATTAGTTACAACCCTAGTACCAAAAAGAGGATATTTCATTTGACTACCCTTCTCCATTTTGTACGGATAACCATTATTAGTGTGAATAATGCAGATTTTGAAACCAACTTGAGTTGATCCCCTACACTCCTCTCCCAAATAAACATTTTATAGCAGGGCCTGCCAAACTTTTTTGATAATTGACTCCCAAAAATTTTAATATCCTCTTATCAACCCCTCTATAAAAAATGAAGAAAAAAAAGGGGGAAAAAAACTTACCTGTTTCTTAAATAAATTAAATCATTTAAGAAACAGTTTTTTTTTTCCTCTTTTGATTTTAACAAAATCAAATTTTTACAAAAATCAATGAGAAGGATGCGCTTGATGACTCTTGGCTAGATAAATAATATTTGGTTCAAAATGTGTTGATTTCATTCTTACTTCGCCTTGGAGCTCCATATTCCATTTATTTCTCTCACATGAATAAAGCCAGATTCAACCATACATGAGTTTAGGAATGCAATTGCAAAGGGAAATGCCATATGCCTCCATAGTTATAGATATTTTTGCGTAATGTTTATATTCATACAAAATTCGCTCACAGTTAAATTATTAAAAAACATCTTTGCTTCAAGGTCAACTAATAATTGAATGATTTCATCTTGCAAATGACTGTTGTTATTTTCAACATAAGCAGAAAGTGGCTCAGTAGTCTGTTCTGGGATATCTGTATTTTAATATGTCCATATTGTAATTTAAAATCATTGCTTAATTTTTGAAGATAAGTATTTGCGTGTATTTCCAATTCTACGTTGGTTATATCCAATTGTTGTAAATTTCAAAAGTATTGAAAATCTTTAACAATGAAGACTTAAACAAGTTTAATTTAACTCGTAAGCTTAAAATAACTAAACAGTAAAAAAAGGATAAATAATTATTTAAAAAAAATATGCAGGAATGAGAAATTAAATAAGCTATAATCTATCAGAAAAACTTTGCTAACTATATTGTAATTACAAATGCATTCCAAACGAAAATTGTACATACTGCCTTGCTGCCAATAAATTTGCGATTGAATAGCATTGGTATTCATTCATCGACCCCCTGGATTGGATCGACCCCTAAATATACGATATAAACCACTTTGCCAACCCAGTTTTTGAAAAATGATGACTGTAACACAGAACCATGATGAATCAATGGTTCTGTGTTACAGTCATTGCTAAGCTGATTGCAAAATAATCCAAACTGAATTTTTTGTTCAATTTATTGATTTTACCCAACTTATTAAAAAGTTGAAATAAAGCATTATACATCAAATGAAAATTTCTTTTCATTATTGTGAATGTTTTTCTTGGGATGACAGAAAAGGTAAACATCTATTTCTTCATGGGTGCTCCAGTAATGATTTTCAGTGGAAACCTAATGATGATATCCACTCAGTAAAAACCGAAAAAACTGAGCAGTAGCTTTCTAGATAATTTAATATTAATTCCCTTTTCAGCAGCATAAATTGGTTTTTTTTATTCATCTGTAGCTATTATGAAAGAAACTGTGGCTCACTATTTCATCAAATAGACCTCATTTAGTAGGAATTCATAGATTTTTAATTTTGAAATCCAAGTTCATCTGTATGAATCTCTTTTGGAAGCTCCATGAAATAAAATACAATCAATCCTCAATTTTTCTCCTTTGACTTTGAAGTGTAAAAAAAATTCTAAATGTTGTTCTTGTGCCCTTCCAGGATTTTCAAATTTATTGCCGTAGGGCTGTTGAAGTATATAGGACTATTTGATATTTGAGATGTAAAATTTATTTGTCAACTGTCTTTTTTTCTCTGAGAGAATCTTATGTTTAGCCAATTTTAAGAGAACAATGTTTAGTATCCATTGTGAAAGATCTAGTGTGATTCTCAGAGCTTTAGTTTGTATTTTATTGAAAGTTTTTATCTGATTATTCAACCATTTGTTTATACTTCAGGCATAATAAAAAATATTGCAAATGCCATTGTTGGTTAATTTGATTAAATCTTCAGTTTTCGGACTGAATGCTTATATGCCATACTTTTAAAGCCATTAATTTTTTTTCAAAGCTTTATTTTTCATTTGCTTCTTTATAGATATGTTTTGTTTCCATTTGGAAGAATATACACTCAAATATTTAATTGAGATTTACTATGAAAGTGGGAATCTAGCATAAGGTTAGGAAATTTTTGAATTCTTTTATTTTAAAGTCCCACCATTGTGTTATTATTTCCAAAATATTTTGTAATTTCTTTCAGATAATATCTAGGAACTGATGAGAGCAATAAATAAAGATGTCATTTGCATATATTAACAATGTTTAAAAAAAGGTCGTGCATATAGATTATATATAATATGGAGGAGGTTAGGTTCATCTTTTAGAATAATTCTCTTCGATGAGAAACAATCCCTACATTGAATCTATAGTGATCTTGATATAGGAAATTTATGTATCCATAGGGCCATTTTCTCTTTGATTTCAAACTGAAGACTTATGTAAACTGAATTACACCCTTTCTAACCAAGTTTATTCTTACATTTTTTTTTTTCTTTTCAATTAGGCATCTATGATAGTTTTGTGTATGAGATATTTTGCTTTCTGCTGTCTTTAAATGATACAAATCCATAACGATGATAATGAAGTTTTCATTCTAAAGTTGGGAAAGTAAGAGATGCACCCAGCTAAAAACGTTTTGAATGTTTTTACAAAAACTGAAGTTTGAGCTGTTGGGTCTATATGAAGATATTTTAGTTTTATCTGTGTAGAGTTTCATGATTGGAAGAATTATTCCATTTACTAAGACTGAGATACTATTGAATTCTCTAATAAGTATTAAAAATAATTTAAAACAATGGTACATTGAGCTATTAAAATTTTTGAGGAAAGTGGCTGTAATCTGATCAGTGCCTGGAGTTGTATTTTTAGATGTTTGAAGTACCCTATTTAATTCCAAGATGTGGAATGGTGTATTAAATAAATTGTCTCTCTTGTTGAGAAAACCTAAAGGTAGTGACTTGTGAGAAGTATTATTCAATGCATTAAAGTTGCTGAAAATATTGGGACAGGATTTGAGATTGGGTGATATGTCTATATAGTTGAAGGATTTGTAAAATTGATCTTGAATTTTTATGAGTAGAGAATTTATTAAGGATGTTGTAGAAGGCTCTTGTTGTTACATAGTGTGTCCTGGTTCATTCTCTTAGCCTTTTTTATGTGAAATCTAAGATTGCTTGAATATTGCATATATTTATTGAAGGAAAAAATGAATGGCCTTTTTCGAAAAAAAACTTTCAGCCTAAAGAAATTATTATAGGTGCTGTTCCACCATGATGAAAATTATCTGTTTCATAGTCAAATTTCTGGAGTTATTATTTTTAATTAGTATAGAAGAAATATCAGATTTGTCATTTTCTGGGTTATACAATGTAGAATGTGTTTGTTTCATTGCTTCTCGCTAATTTGCACTTTTTACAAGTTGCTTATTCTGTTAAAGATATCTGACTAGATTGAAAAAGTGTTTTTTGATGAAAAATTTGAATTTTTTCTATTTCTGATTGTAAGATAAAGTATAACTCAAGATAGAGTATTTTTAATATGCAGTAGTTGAAAAACTTATCATTTTTGACAGGAATGGACTATTTCTTTTCTTTTTTTTAAGGTATTATTTAAGGAAATAATACCTAAAAAAAGAAAGTTTATAGTTTTTTAGGTATTATTTCCCTAAAATTATATTTTAACATCGCAATTTTAATTCTATTTTTATCAAGCCACAATTTGCAAATAATTATTTAAAACTATTCTATTATAAATGATGGCAACAACTTTTTCAACAGTAATTCTTGTTTTCACACTTATGCCAGTTGAGTTTTTTCTATATTTTGCTTTATTTTTCAGTGCTTTATTTATTTGAACATTTCAGTTCTTTACTTATTTGAACTTAAACTGTATTTTGTTTTCCTTGAAAATATTGTAAAAAACTGCTTGTATCATCTTTGGAATATAAGGTTTTTAGGAAATTAAAACACCTGTATTTTAACTACTTCAACCTATCAAGGAGACAAGACTACTAGTTCACTGATTTTACAACAATGCAGTCAATATAAGCATAAAAATAATTAGTCATAGTGTTTAAAATATTAAATATTTAATATAAGAAATATTTTCTGAGTACCAAACATTGTATTAAAGTGCTTATATGGCTGTTTTATGTTTATGTTATGTTGTGTTATATGTTTTTCTTAACATTGAAAATATTGCTAGAATTTTCCCTTAAATTTTTTTTTTCAAAAACTAGAGGTCATGTCAAATGAGCAGTCCAAAATATAGCTACTAATGTATACCCAGTAAAGGTGGATGAAAATTCGAGATCTATTAGGAAGGCCTATTGTATTTCTATGTATGGGAATAGTGGTATTGAGGATGATTAAGTTTCAAATCTGTCAGTCAATCAACAAAGTCATTGCTATATTAAGAAGAATGATATGATTCCCACATTGGATGATAGAGGTTGAAATCACTAATAAAGGCTGGATCTGTTAGTGGCTCCAAAAACGATTTTATCAATGATATGTTTAGTCCCCTTGGGTAGTAGATATTAATCTTGTAGAAGGATATGTTGATGATGGCTATTTTAAAACGTTTTTCTGAATTTCACTTGGTGTGTGTGTGTGTGTCATCAAATTTTCGATCGTTAGTTTAACCAACTTCCCATCAAGCTAGAAATCTGAAACCTTGGGAATCGTTCTCACTAGCCTAACAATACGATATTTGGACATTTGCGACAAGTTTTAGCTAGTATTTTCTTCAATAATGCGGTTTATCCCAACCACTTGGCGCGATTTCAAAAATTGGCATCAAACTTGGCGATTTTTTTGTTTGGCTGAACGTTAAGTCCGTAAAACGGACCAGGGTAGCCACATTTGGCAAAATACTGCCAAATAATTCTTGTCGCCAAGAGTGATTGGGTTAAACTGCATTCCAACCATTTAATTTACAGAATTAATTAATTAATTTTAGTTACTTTTAACGTTTTTATTTAAAACGTTTTTCTGAATTTCACTTGGTGTGTGTGTGTGTGTGTGTCATCAAATTTTCGATCGTTAATTTAACCAACTTCCCATCAAGCTAGATCTTTGAAATTTTGGGAATCGTTCGTACTCGCCTAACAATGCAATATTTAGACATTTGCGACAAGTTTTAACTAATATTTTCTTTAATAATGCAGTTTAGCCCAAACACTTGGCGCGATTTCAAAAATTGGCACCAAACTTGGCGATTGTTTTTTTTTTTTGCTGAGCGTTAAATCCGTGAAACGGAACTGGGTAGCCACATTTGGCAAAATACTGCCAAATAATTCTTGTCGCCAAGGGTGGTTGGGTTAAACTGCATTCCAACCATTATTTTACCGGATGAACTAATTAATTTTAGTTAGTTTTTACGTTTTTATGTATTTCACTTGGCGTGTGTCTGTCTGCGTGCATATCAGTGTGTCATCAAATTTTCTATCATTAATTTAACCAACTTCCCATCAAGTTAGAGCTCTGAAATTTTGGGAACCGTTCTTACTTGCCTATTGCAATATTTAGATATTTGCGACCAGTTTTAACTAATATTTCAATAATTTTCTTTAATAAACTTTGCCACCATATAAAAACGTTGGTTTTTATCTCGAATTATTTACAAGTATTTTTAATTCTTAGTTCGAAATATGCAAAAATTTGTCTGGCAGAGATATTTGACAATACTGCTATTTTAGCAGTCCTCCTGTTCTATTTGTTGCATTCAATATACAAGTAGTTTATTTTGGAAAATTTAAATCAACTTTGTCTGCTAGGAAGTTTACTGGAACAAACACATATTTGCTGGGGGAAATGGAGGTATATTTAACCAGAGGGATTTGTCTTTTAAACCTCTACAGTTCTACTGCAAAAAGTTCATAAATGAAATATAATTTTTTTTTACTTGTAGTTTCTGTTGTTCCTTTGAGGATCAACTTGTAACGCCCGACCGACCCGGGCGTCCTCTTGTGCCATCACTAATTTCAAATATTAAATACTACGACACAAATAATTACAAAACCACCAAAACAACTTTCACAATTTATTAATATATATTTACTATGACACCAATAACTATGCTCTCCAGGTTAAGCTGCCTAACACCTTAATTCAACCCATCAATAGTAATCTAACAGCCTCTTACCAATAGTACTGACTTGACTGCAACTCAGATTCCAGAACCACTGTTGAAAACACTAGATCAATCTTTCTACGACAATCACTACTCAAACCTTCCACAATAGACTTTAATTCCTCCTTTCCTCCAAGTGACTTTAATTCCTGACACTTCGGCATCACCTCATCTCATCTCATCTACAGTATTTCTCTCAGATCTCCTTTCAGATACTCTACTCCTTCCGACGGAGTTTATATAATTCCTAACACTTCACTTCATTCCTAACTGCTTTACATACTACTTTATGCATCACGTTTCATTTTTGGTTGGGCAAAGGTTGTTTAGTGAAAGCAATCAATCTCAATTGAAAGTCCCCAAGGTTAGTGAAGAGAAACTGCGAATAGCCCAATGTCACAACCCCTCCCCAGAAATGAAACGTGATTTATTGTTGGGTACAAAAACCCAGCGTGAAATTACGATTAAAGTCTGAATGCCTACGTAATTGGACGCTATCCTGAACCTGGTTACGTTCTGAACTCTAAAGCTACTTAATAAATTGCATCTAAACTTATACCCTCTTAATAAGCTAAAAATTTGAAGCTTTCTGAAGTTACTATATTACTCCTAAAGTTTGAATTAATGCTTAACCTACGGAGAGCTTACAAAAAAACTAATACTACAAAATATATTTTATTAACAAACAGTTTTCAACTTCTTCCTTCTCAGCCGGAGAATTTTCTTCTTCGGCTTATTTCTCAGTTGCAGTTCAGGGTCTGTTACCCTGAAATGGATTGTAGTGTACATCATTTTGTAAAGCTTTAAACATTAGTAAACATCATTCATACAAATATGCACAATTTTCCACATAAAATTCAAGAATTTGATGAATGACACGATCTGGTCAAGAGACAGAACTATGCAAAATGCGAACTTACGCAGCGCTAAGTGTTAATATTAGTCGTGATCCCTAATTACGCCATGATGTGACCAGATGTATAACATAAATACAGTTATGAAATGATTATACACAATTCATGCAAAATAACAAGACATCTACTCTTAAAAAAACAAGTCAATGCATAAACAAGTGTTATACTTTAACAAATGTTTACAATTTAAAAGTTCCAATCTTTATAACAAAAAATACTTTCCATCGGGAAAGATCACCAACTTGGTGATTTACAATTAAAAAATTCAAACCTTCCATTAAAGTTCTCAGCTCTCAGTGGAGTAAGAGCCAATGCTGTTTGCCGTATTGGAACTGAAGCCGTAAAAATCAAAGACTTGTTGTCTGAACAATATCATGTCCTCAAATCAAATGGAATAACAAAGAATAATGCAATCTGATATTTTGGTCTCGCTTTTCGTTGTGGATGAGAGTCTTGTTGAAGAATCTTGGATGTTCCTTGTAGAATCTTGGATGAAGAATCTTGTTGTAGATCCCTTGTAGTGGATAAGTGCGACTCCATCTCGGCTCCTTGAAGACCCTTGTGGCTTGGCAGTGGTATCCCCTGGTCTGCTTCTTATTGGTAGCTGCTGAGGTCGGACTTCGATCCTCCATGGCATGTCTCTTGTGGACGACTCTTGCGTACGGACTCCGCTTCTCCTTTGTAGGTGCCTGAAGTTTCCATCTGTTGGCTTTGCCGGATTAAAGGCTCCCATCCTACGGTGAGGTGGCACATACCATAGCACAGTTCCATCAGCTGAATTACAACTTCGCATCATGTAATCAGATCTTTGCTGCACTCTCATCCCTCGATCAAATTGATTAGAAGGCTTTTCATGGCGACGGATACTCGAACCCTTTCTAACAGAGTGGCTGAAGTGTTTACTACTAGAGGTCAAAGGAAGATATTGATTAACATATTGACATTCGCTATTCAAGAAATTTCGGATCTGATTCCGTTTTAGCGTGAAGCTATTTCTCCTACTAAGCTCTCAGGCAGTTAAATCACTTTCCTATTCCATACTTTTTCTATAAAGGCTCGTTCCTCTGCTGAAATATGGGATGCCCCTCTTCGATGCCTGTTCCTGCTGCGTAGATTGTAAGGACTCCTTGTGGTCTGCTTTCGCCTTGCGGCGAGGTTCTCTTCACTTTGTCGGATGTAGGTGGCTCCTTCTGACTGTTCCTCTCGGATTGCTGTATCTTCTCAACTGCACTGGAGATCGCTTGGCTGGCCTGGAATTATGCAGGGATGACGTTGGTTGTCTTTTCCGTCTTGTGTCCGACCTTAAGGGCATTCTCCTTTTTGGAGGTGGAGAGTTTAGAGAGGATTTAGTTATCTAGTTATGTAAGTTATCTAGTTAGTTAATTTAGTTATTTAGTTTTGTTAAGTTTAGAGAATCAATCTCAATTGAAAGTCCCCAAGGTTATTGAAGAGAAACCGCGAATAGCCCAATGTCACAAACTTTAACAAAAGAGAAGAATGTGCACCTCTTTATCCTCAAATAAAATTTGGAAAAATATAAAATATCTATACAAACTCTGCTTTTTCTTCTAATTTTATTCTTTTTCTGTGCTATTTGATTCATCCGTATTGAAAGACATACTAGGAATTTGGGCAATAGCATTTTTTATTATCATTAGTGCTTTTTTTTAAAATAAATTTAAGCTAGATATGTAGAGCATACTCTAAGGTTCGAAATGTTACATAAATTGGTTGACATTGTCTGAATAGCATTTTTAAAAGCTTCCATTATGAATAATGTCTGCTTTTCTAATACAGTTTGAATTTTTTTCAAATTTTTTATCTAAAAGTTACCAGATATTATTACTTTATGTATTAGTTTTTAATACTGTTGAATAGTTAGTAGCATTATAATCACAAAATCTTGCTTGCATTCATATTCTGTCTGCTCTTTAATTCCAGTATTTGCTTCTCCTTAATGTATATAGGATATTGTGGAGAGTTAGCTGAATTATTTCCTTTACAATATTGATGCAACTCTTATTAGTCGTACACTCTCCCGAATGAGGTGTGCTATAATTTATGCTAGTTGTAAGTTGTTGGCAAAACCGTAATAGATGAAGAAAACTGAAGAATTTAAAACACTGTTTGGGTTTATCTATGAAAAGTTGAACTTTATGGTTTATGAACTAAAGTTTAATGATTTTGGATAGTGCTAATCCCAGGATAGTTATTAAAACTTTCGAAAATTTTGGACATGTTCTAAAGCTTATAAAACAATGCATTTCAATTATTTCTATGCAATTTGTTTCTTGTAATTCATTAATTTAATCTTTCAGAAAAACTCTAGTAGGAATTGCTAGTCATAGAGGAGGAAGTGAGAATGAATCCTTTTATAAAAAACTAGCTACAAATGGTACTGACCCTTTTAATTAAATTTTCAAAAGATATTTATGCTGAGTATATATAGTCTGTAGTAGAAAATCTTGTCCTACCATTTCTAGTAAATGACGTATTTGGGATATTATTGTATCTTGAAATTTTGTATTTTATTATTTCATTGTACGATAGCTGTGGGTGAGATTTTGGAGGATAGGAATTTTTTTCATATGCTGCAAAAAATATTTCTCTGGAATTTTCCTTTACCATGTTGCTAATATAAGCTACTTTTCATTTTTTGATGTTGTAAAATGCTTTGTATTTCCTGTCACCCTTATGGACAACAACTGTTCATCCTTATCAAGAACTATAAATGACTCAACTTGAATTTATTTATTAAATAAATGGGAAAATAAAATACTTGTATAGTGATTAAAAAAAGTTGATACTTTTGTCTTTGTAGGCAAAGAAAAAAAAATCGGCACTTTTCCTTTAAAGGGGGCCATTTGCAATAGTTAATTTTTTCCACCAATCTGAAATGATATCAAGAGCAACCGCAGTAGTGCTGCATCAGGAGAGATGTGGATTTGTACAACATGATTTGGCGATTTTTTTTACGGCCCCTTCTAACCGAAAAGTATAAAAAATTCTTCAGACTATTAAGAAATGTTACAAAATTCTTGAAGATCTCCGCAGGAGTCAATCTCCGTCTCGAACCTTAATTGACCTATTCAAATAATTTTAAACTTAATATAATCACCCCATGTTAAGTGTAAAATTAAGCATTGTTTTTTTATGATATATTTTTTTTACGTCGCTTCACTTCTCAAGGTAATTACTAGAAACAATTATTAAAATTAAATTAACTCAAATTTTATATATGAATTTGAATGTTTATATGTCCATTATACAAATCCACACCATTGATTGTATCATTCCAAAAAAATTTAGGGATCTTCGCTGATGCATGGAATGAGCTGTAAGCATATTTCTGCCAAAAAATTTACTTTATATTTTTTTAAAATTCAATTTAAATTGAACATTTGTCTTCACTGCACAAGAAATTTTGTACTTGTTATGTCACAATAGCATCATAGTCTTCATTTCATCATGTTTATTTATATATTTGTTCTTTGTAGCACAATGTAGTTTTGAGATTGGTTTTTTATACATTTGTTTGTTCTTTGTTGTATTCATTCTGTTTCAAATGAATAATTTAACTATGATATCTGATGAGCAATTTAAGAACCTTCTATTAAAAAATATTTTAAACGAAATACTTTTATTTACAACAATAATATATATATTTATTGATTCTCCTTCTATTTAAAACATCTTTACTAATTCCTGAAATTTTGAAATGAAACGCCTTTAAATTATAAAATTCTTATACAACATAGATTATGTTTTGTATGCTTTTTCACCATTTCTTTGTATGTCAAGTGCTATTGGTGAATAAATTGTCAGCACTCTGATTATTGGACTAAGGTTCAAATCAATGCCTTTTTTTTCTCCCACTTTGCTTCTATTTTTTTCACTAATTACGATTTTCTCTAAAAATTTTCTTTTGGAATTTATTTTATTGAAATTATTTTTGATAATTTTTTTTTGCATTTTTTAAGATTTTTCTTTATAAAATTGAAACTTTTTTTTTACACGTTTCAGGACCTAGCTCTTGAATGTTAAGTCTGAAAATTACGATTCATGCTCCATTTAATTATTCAATTTTTGAAAATAGTGTTGAAATGTTCAATTTTGGATATTTAAAAAAGTTTTAAGTTGTTTTATCCAGGAATCTATTGATACAATTAACATGGTTCTGATAATCACTTAATTCTAATAAGCATTCACAGCTTAGTTAAAATTATTCAAAATATTTTTTAAAAGTTGGTCCTACACCAGCTAGTTGAATATAGATAGTGAAAGATTGTTGTTGAAAAATAGTAATTTTTCAGAGGAGGAAAGATTCTTACATCTCTCTTTCAAAATGTGCAAGCAAATGAAAATATCAGAATAACATGAAAGTTGAAGAGAACCAACATAGAGTAAACTGGCGGAACATATTTCCCAGTTGCCTAATGTTAAAGCTTCCTACCACTTTTAGGTTTGGTATTTTAAACTTAAAGCATTTTTTTAAAGCTGCCAGTCTCTCTCTTGCTTTCAATTGCAAGAGGTTCGAGTTTTTTAACAAAAGGAAAATAAGTAAATTCATTTGAAATAAATTATCCATGTCTTACTATTTTTATTTAAAAATAAGAAATTTTTGCTGTTGAATTGAATTAAATTTAAAAAAATGCATAATGTCCACAGCATAAATGTTCCAAAAAGCCTGAAGTGAGATTATCATAGAGGATTGTTTTTTCCCTCTTGAATTGGTTCTTATGTGACATTTATGGAATAGGATTCTAACTCATAAAGGAATTAAGAGATTTTTGTAAGCATGTTGGTAACAGTGGTGTATCCTTAAACTTTTTGCTTGCCCTTCATGTTCATTTAATATTCCCGTTCTAAGTTTAGTTTGATTAAAACTATTTTATACAGGCTATGCTTATTCAGAATCCTTTCAGATGTGAAGGGCATTGTGTTATATTTTTTCTGCATATAAAAGGAGAGTGATTGTAAAGAAATAGTTTCTACCTTTGGAAGCATTATGAATCAAAATATAATGAAAGGGCTTGGAGGTTAAAACCTGTGTTCATAAAGAAGGCGGAACAGGTAAGCCATCTGCCCTTCTTCATAAACGAAGGAAACAATTTATGCAGATAAATGTCTCACATTGAAAGAATTCGATAAAATCATTCTGGAAAGTGTTTAAAGAGAATTTTTTATGAATCTGACTTAAGGGCTCTGGAAATTCTGTTTGTGATGGGTTCCTTAAATGTTAACCCTTCAACTGTTTATCCAGTGATTTCTATGTGCATCTAAAATTGATTTTTCTGAACATCTGTTCTTGTGATCCAAATCAGTACTTAAAAAGCTTTGAAAATAAATTATGCTACACATTTAACTTCCTTAATATATGTGTATGTATTAAATATGTGATAAATTATACATAATTTGTGAAGCAATTTTATTAAAAAATTGAGCAATCAGAAGATTTAAAAAAAAAAAAAAAACTCAAAAAAAAAAAGATAGGCTTTGTACATTAATTCCTTGCATACTATGCAGATGCAGGTGACAAGTTTCTTGATTACATTGTTATTTGTGAAGCTTGTGATTAAGATTTTTAACAAGTGTTTTGACAATGTTGGCAATATCAATTAGTTATTTGTAATTAATGTTTTATCTATTAAAATTTTTTGAATGAATACAAGGCATAGTATTTTTACTTTCAAACTCTCTCTCATATATAAGAAATGGTTCCATTGTAAAATTATAAAAAAAAAGTGTATCGTTCCTCATCACTTTTTAATAAATGAGCAATCAGTCATTTTGTATCTTAAGAATTTTTAATTAAGGGAAAATGAACTGATAAAGAAAGATGCTCAAATAGTTGATCAAATTTATTTTGATATGTCTATATGACAGTAAACTTTCACCTTATTTTGTTTCATTTCTGATGAAATTTTATTGGCGTGGTGTGGATGTTAGGAGAGGGGGTGCCAGCTCAGGTGTCGTCCTCGTCACTTGATCGTGGTTCAAAATTGCGAGGTCCGTTGCCAATAGCCCTCGTGTTGCTTCTAGTGCGACGTTAATAAAAACTAAACTAAACTAAACTGATGAAATTTTAGAGTAAAAATTTAATTTAATTATTAAAATTAATTTAATTAAAAAATTAATTTAGGATTAAAACTTTATGAAATTAATATTTCTATGAAAGCTGTTTTATATATCGTAATCATTATGAATTTGTTTTTATTACCTCATTTTCTATCATATTTTTATTTTTGAGATTCTACCTCAGCATTATTTGAAAATTTTTGTTCATAGGATCACTTAAACGATTTTCACTTCCAATGCCCTTTCAATTCTACTCATGTGTTACCTCATCAAGAAAAAGATTATCACTTAAGCCGTTGTCCTGATAGAGCTCCATTGGATCGAAAAATGACAGGTTAGTATGCAGTTATGGTAGATTTTAAGACTTGAAATTTTAATTTTGATAAATTTTAGCTTCTAACATTCTTATTTCTAAGTGTATTTTAATATTCACAATATAAATTAAAATTTCACTTTTCAACTTTGTTAAGCCAAAGTTACACACACACATATATATTTAGATCCTAGCCCGGAATTGCCTTTTGACTTAGCTTGGGGTTCCATTTTTTCATTTTTTTTTTTTTGTCTTTTAAAATATTTTATAAATTATTTTTTAATAAATTTTCAGT
The DNA here is from genome assembly GCA_019974015.1 of Nephila pilipes. Taxonomy (NCBI): domain Eukaryota; kingdom Metazoa; phylum Arthropoda; class Arachnida; order Araneae; family Nephilidae; genus Nephila; species Nephila pilipes. The sequence goes on along the minus strand of BMAW01115994.1, from coordinate 373,417 downwards.
GTGGGTATATAAGGAGTATAATTGTATCTAATTAAATTTTCCTAATATATAGGATGATAAATATTTTTAGTAAAGTAAATTTTACTATTCAGATAGAGATGTTTTTTAAAAATGCTTTTCATGTAGAGCTACCTTTATGTAGATAAGAAACATAGCTGATGCAGTATCCCGTCAGTTAAGATTTATTCAATTTCTAGTTTATCAATAGTGCATTTAATCTTCTGACCTCTCCAAATAAAGACATAGCAGGTTATTTTAGAAAATTTTAGAAGTTGTCCACTGACAACTTCTAAAATTGCAATGTGCTCTTGTCTTAATTTATGTATTCTGTGATATTATAAAATATTTTACTTGGAGTATTCTGTTTGTGTTAGATATATTTGCAAAAACTAACCATATATTTGTGTTTGTGTGACATTTTAAAATGTAAAATTTATAGTTTAGAATTCTGAAACTGTATGCAAAACATTTTTTTTCTCTCAATTTATTTCCATTAAACAAAATTGTTTTACCATTATGTAATATAATGTGCATTTTTAAAATCTTTTGTACACTTCTTTTAAGGCCTAAAATGAATTATCATAACAATATTCTGATTCAAAATGTCTTATGTAATTAAAATTTGACACACCCCAAAAATGTTCAATTGATATGATTTATGCTTTGTATGATTTCAACATTTATTAAGCAATATCATGTGCTTCTAGTAAACTTTTAAATTTTTTAAAGTTTATTAAAATAAATAATTACAAAGATGACTTTAACAATTTTTAATTAGTCGTTAAGTTTTAATCACACTTAAGAGAACAAATTTTTTTACAGTGCAAAGGAGGACAAAAAAATTTAAGAAAAAGTGTACTGCATAAATAACTAAAACATTTTATTAATTCAACCAAAAATACACTAATTATGCCTACATTCCTTTTAATTATTTAATTAAATGAGTATTTTTCCATTAAATGAATATTTTTTGTCACTATATCATTTTCTAACAATATATTGGAAATTTCAGTCTAAGAAATATCCTTCTTATTGAACTTTACGGTAAATGCTGCAGCTAGAATATCAACATTCAATCTTGATTTCTTACTTGTCCAAAAATCATTATCAATGGAAAATACTCTTTTAATTGCTGCATTAGTTCCAGGGCAGAACAACATAATTCAACAAGAATAATTAAATTTTCATATGGAATGTGTTTATTTTTGAACTGGTTAAATAATTTTGCTATTGTTCTAAATTTATTAGAATTTAAATATACATCCAGTCTTTTAATTTTTTCAAGCAGACAATTATCATCGATTTTTATATCAAGCATTTCTGTCGATAAAAACTCAACACAATTTTCAGTCTTTTGAATTGTTTTCTGGAAAATAGGTTCCTTATTATGTACAAAATACATTAATATCTGAAATAATTCATAATTGAAAAAAGATTCTGGATAACTGGCACTGCTTTTCTGAACAGAGAAATTAACAGATTAATTTTAAAATATCGCAAAAGAGGACATTTTTCAAGGAAGGATAGATCTTGCAGAAGGTCTGTCCTCCTTAAAGGAGGATGATTGGTCACCTTAAATCATTAGCAATTGTAATGAAATGTTTGGAAACCTGATACATCATACACTGAACAGTGACTATTATGATTTAATGTGCAACATTTTTATTACTTTATTCATGACATGCTTATGAAATATGTATGCTTTATAAAAATATACTTTGTAATCTAGAGGCTATGGACAAGAATAATCCTTTTAAGGGTAGAACAGCTGTGCCAAGTTATTCTGAGCCTATTGTTGTTGAATCTAGTGAGATTTGGGATGAGGATGGTAAGTTTTTATTGCATATTTTTTACATTTGCAGTTTTTTTCTACATTTTTTAAACCATTTTGTTCCAAGTACACAAATGTAAAATATCTGTATTATTAGTGTTTACGCACTTATTATGTTGTTCAGTGAAAGATGGCACTGTTCCTTTCTTAGAAATTATCTCAGTCTTAATAAATTTAGTGCAAGCTATGATGCTTCTTTTTTTGAGCCATCAGTTTTGTGGTATGTGTATCATTTTTTCATCTGAATGAGCTGATGGCATTATCTCCCAACTTAGGGTAAAAAAATGAGGGCAAGTTGTTTCTAATGAATAAAATTAGATGATTGTGTGTTTTTTAAATTTCTTGGGTGTACTTTTTTAATGAGTGGAAATGGGTGATTGTGCTGTTCCATACATTTCTTGGATAATGCTATTCTGGTGAGTGGAATTGTTTTTAACTTTAATTTTTAAGTGTTTTCGTTTTATGACTTTGTGTTAAATGCTTTGATGAAACGAAATAATTTGTGTTTTTGTTGTTTTTCTCATCATAAATTACATAAATGTCACTTGGATGAAAAACTGTTTTTGTCATAAGCCTCAGTTTAAGATGACTTATTTCCTGTGTGAATTAGAATTCTAAGTTGAAACTGAATGCATTTGCTTTCATGCCAAGGTAATTGTAGAGACACTGGAAGTCCAAGTCATAGTGACTAATCTTGAGAAACCAAATAAATTGTGCCTTTGAATACTATTAGTGTTGTGATAAAAAATAAATTCTCTGCATAGATCAAGATGAGATGTCTGCCAGATGTTGCATCACAGTTTTGTTTGAGTTCTAAAGTGTGTGCTGAAAGATTGCAGTTAAAAAGGAAAAAATAAATACTGGGTTTTTTTGGGTGTTAATGATGTGATGGTGAACAAATGTGTTAGGACCTCAATCTCAAATGCAGCAAAGAATTTGGTAAGAGAATGATCAATGTTACTGGTTAATAAAATTACTAATCTCATTCCAAATAAAGTAATTAATGTGGGTGTTGATATTTCAAAGTTCATACCATTAGCTGATCATAGTTTCAATGTTCTCAATACAACTGACTTGTTACAATGTGTGGATATTTTTTTATGAATTGTTGAGGCTGGGACAAATCTGTGATCAAAATTCACAATTATTGTTACAGAATATTTTTGATTCTGTTTAAGTGGAGTGTTGATCTGGTAGTTGAGAATCACATTAATTGTGGTTTGATTTTGGAGGATGCGTATGTTTTGGAGAAAAAGAATACTGATGCATCTTTGTGGGAGTATCAATTCACACATACCCATAGGAGAGATGAGGAGGGTAAATATATAATAGCAATGGTCTTGAGTAAAGATTGATTGAGTTTAAGAAATTCTAAAGGATATATCTTTTAGTCAGCTTAACTTGTAGTGGAAGCATTCATCTAGGTATTCTGAATATTTATTGTTGTATTCAAATTTGAGAGTGTGAAGAGTTGGGCCATTTTTGGAGAAGGTTGTGGAATTAGATGAACTGCCATTACAATACTACATATCTCATCATGGTTTTCTATGCCCTGATAAATTGATAGCTTAGCTGAGAATTATGCATGGTATCTGAATCAAGTGTCCCTAATATGGAGAGATCGCTATACTTAGCAGAAAGGAGAAAAATGTTAGATTAGATAACAGTACTCGTGGAATATAGAAAGACACTAAAGTTTTTATTAAAAATTTAGTATCCTTCAATGTTGGCTCCCTTAGTAGCCCTATCCAGCCATGTCCCCTGTAGCATTTCTGTAGTACAGTAACAACAACAACAGCAGCAGCTATTGAGGCATGAATATCTTCAACACCATGGATCTCCCTTGAATGACTTTGTCTCTGATATAGTCCCAATCTAAAAAATCTGGTGGATTGATATCTGGAGATCTTAGTGGTTATTCAATTGGGCCATCACATTCTATCCATCGGTTCGGAAAAGTTACATCCAAAAATGCTTGAACATCTATGCCCCAGTTATGAATAGCCTGGGTATTGCATAAATTTGCAGCACCTCCAAGTAAATGTTTACTGTCACAAAAGTCTCTGAAAAGAAAAATGTTTTTATGACTGTATCATGGGAAAGAATGCTGCACAATGATTTTTCGACTGTTTCTTTCCACTTCTTGTACGACATAGATATTTCCTAAGCCCTAAATTCTGCAGTTGTTCATATTCAATTTGTTGCTCATATGAAATGTTGCTTCATCAGAAAAAATGATGCAATTTTGAAAATCATGATCATTTTTATGCAAGACAACATCTCCGTAACAAATGCAACATATTGCGATTCATCATTTGCTTGCAGTTTTTGTTGGCATACAGCCTCAGTTTTTGGTTTGATTGTTACATAGAAAATTTTGCAGCTTGTCAAACATCTTCTATAGGTGCATCAGTAAATGAACAATTAGCTCCAGATCTTTTAAGTGCACTTCCAGTTTTGAGAAACATTTTTTAATGCATTTAATATAGGGTGAATTTCTTTAAGTGTTTGAAATATTCTTTGTTCTGTTATTATAGATTTGTATTCTGCATACCAAAGAACAATTTTTGCTTTCTCTTGTGATGCCATTTTCCCCATTTGTCAGCTCGCAAAGAGAGCACATGCGTCAAACACGAAATATTAAAAATTTGACCAAAATCTGAGAATTCTGCATTCAATTTTGCTTAACGTCACCAATGTATTGCTAATAAATTTTTTAAAATTTACTGTTCAAATTTAGAGGCATTTGATTTGAACACCCTGTATTCCCCACCACAACAGACATAAGTTTAAATGACATTTTAATGTGAGGAGATATCACACAGGATATCTTTGAGATGACTTACTGCTTAAGGAGGTACAAGTTTGTCTTTTCTACTGACATTCAGAAAATGTACTGGCGGATACTTGTGAGCTCAGATCAGCGAAGACTTTCAGCAAATCATATGGAAACCTTTATCCAATACAGTGGTTTCAATTTACTGTTTGAAAATGATGGAATATCTAATGTACCATTCGTTGCCATAAAGACCCTGCTGCATGGCACATACATGGATGACATGAGTGGAGTTCTTGGTCAGGAGACAGCTTGCCAAGTGCAATTACAACTGTGAGATGCAGTGCATTTGTGCAGATTTGTGCAAATTTTTATGTGATTGATTCAGGTATTCGTTTAAAATTTAATGAAAATAATTTTAAATTTTACTCTATTATCAAGTATGCTAAAAAATAAACATGTTGCTAATTTCAGAATTTTCACTTTCTTGTATGAAGAACTTTATAGATATGTTACATTTCATTTTTTATATATAGCAAAATCTCCCAATGTACCTAAAAATGTATCAAATGAAGATGTTGAAAATCTCTTGAATTTAGGATGGTGCTTTTAAATAAGAGTTGAACAAGAAACTTATTTTGAAGTTTTTACTCATAATAAAAATATCACGAAACAGTACTCTTTTTTAGAAAAATTCTTAACAGAGACATAAAATATCAATGTCTCATTCAGTAATGAAATAATAGGTTCTATAAAATGTATTAAAGCTTAATGAAAAGCAAATTTCAAAATGTGACTTATCAATGAAAAATGGTGTATTTTGGCTGGAAATTACCTAATTAGAATATATGAATTAAAAATGCATCCAGGAACACTAAAAATAGTACACCAAGAGTGCAATAGGGCAAAATCGTGAAACTTTGCTAAGTATTTGAATTATGCCCAGTATAAAAATGATCCAAGTTTAGTGCCAGTGCACATTACCATAGTCCCTGCAGTGACACAGCATTCAAGAAGTGCATCCTATATAAACTAGCACATAGTGGAAGATTCAGAAATGTAACAATCACATTCTGACTTTAAGAGCGACTTTTTAAGTGAAGAATGCCTGCTTGCTGTATGAGAAGACATTTCACACTGTTAAGCATGTTTGGGAGGTACCGGATCATCAGCATTAAATCACAGGCTGGTTGATGTGCTGTGTTGCTTGTCAGATATTTCCTTTGTAGTGTGTCTTCAGAACATGCTGGGACTGAACACTAGGTGGTACCCATGTGCGGAGAACTGGGTCTGGAGTGACCAGGAAGATTAGAGAAGAGGATTATGCGGCAAGCACTTGTGGATATCAGGATGACTCCCAGTTTTTCCACAAGCCATTTCTAAATGGCAATTCTGCAATGAAAGCCCCTTTGCATGTGTTGCCTTTAACACAGAAACATGGCGAGTCCATCTACTAAGTGCCAAACCAGAACAATGTGGAAGGCCACAGGTAGAGGCTGTACTAATTTATTCAGTTCTTACAGCCGTGGTAGTCTAGTGGTTAAGGCATTGGATTTGTGGCCGGCGGTGTCCGTTCTGTCGCTGGTGCGAGCCTTGCCCACCAAAGATCCGCCACGTAGCTGGGGCTGATGCACGTTAAATCTGTCGGTGCACAAAGTCCTCCCGTTGGCATGGTGTGGAAGCTAGGAGGGGGTGCCAGCTCAGATATTGTCCTCATCACTTGACCAAGGTTCAAAGTTGCAAGGTCCATCGCCAACAGCCCTTGTGTTGCTTCCAGTGCGACGTTAATAAAAAACTAAACTAAACTCATTGATTCTTACAACTTAATCATAATTTTTGTTATCTTGTAACAGAGGATTTTGAACCAAAAGCAACTGGTTTTTCTGATAAGGAACTTCCTGTTGGTGCTATTGTACAGCCTACCCCCTTTTCTAAACCTGCGAGTAGAAGACAATTGTATCAACAACTTCATCAAATGCCTACAGATGTAGAAAAAAAGTAAGATTTCTAAATTATTATTATTATATAGATTTTTATTCCTGAAGAATTATGTGTATATTTTTAGAGGAATAGGATTTAAATTTCATTAGAGAATTATTTCTGCATTACAATGGTTTTTAATATTTTATAAATAATTTTGAGGCTATTTAACTGCATACTATTACGTATGTGCAGATAATCATACTATGCAATGCAATTGTTACTGTAAATGAATTCATAAAACAAATTTAGGTCTAAAATCAACGTTTAGTTTAAAATACATTTGTACATCTTTCCATTTCACAATGCTTATTAATGAGACATATCTTACATTCATATAAATTAATGTTATACACTTATATTCTATAATTATTACACATTTAACATGCAGATTATTTTTTTTACATTATTAAGTTATTTCATTTAATATTGAATTTGATTATTAGTGGCCATCATTATGCAAGAAAGAAGTATTAACTTTCTTATGTGAAGTTAAATAAAATAGGCCTGCTTATAGTAAATATTATTTGGTTACACTACCTTGGGAAGAATGCTTATATTATTTACAGAGGTTATTTAAAAAAAAAAAAAAAAAAGTAAATGTTTTAAGGTAATGCTGATAAAGTCGAATTTTGCAGATCTACGGTGGAAGCTCCGATAGTTCCCCCTGTGCCACGGCAACCAAAGCAATCAAGTGAGGTTAGTGATCGTTTTGCTAGAATATTTTTTATTACTTTGAGTAAAAATATTTATCTTCAAAAAAAAAAAAAAAAAAAAAATAATGTGAAGATTGCCTTTTTAAAAAATATGAACTTTCTCAAAAATTTATTGAATTATTTATATAAACTTTTTAAAGTGAAATACATAATCATTTAAGGTGTATGAGCCCATTAGAAAGATACTTTATATGTATATTCTGTGATAATTTTGGGTGAAATGCTAGCATTTCTCTCTTCCCTCCCCCTTCTGTTTTTGGAATAGGGAATGATGTTTTCATATAAAAATAAATTGGACAAAAATATCATTGTTTACTAGTTTTTCATATTTAAAATGAAATATTGAGAAAATAGCATTTTTTTTTCTTCCAGAAATGATATTCTGCTGAAATATTTTGTATTCCAAAATATTAATTTTTTTACACATCATATTCCCTAAAACAATCGGTTTTGCTGCTTATGTACTGTAATAAAAAAATTTATTTGCAACTATGTGTACAATATGATTAAAAAGTCTATTTCAGTTGCTATGTTTTGAGTAATTTTATTTCTGTTAATATATAGAAAAAGAATTCTGTTAGAGTTTTAAGGGCAGGGGAATAGATCATTTCAGGGGGGGGGGGGGAATTGGGCTTGTGAGGAAAATAGATGAAGGTATAATGTGCTCAAACCAGAATTTTTTTTAAATAATTTAGTAATGTAGCTATATAATTGTTTTAAAATCATTTTTCTTTGAGATGCTTTTTAATAAAAATCTTGTCAAAAATTTAATAACTGGAAAAATTAACTATTTTGTAATTGTCATCAAATTTATTTTATTACTTTTTGAAGAAAAATGATTTTCAACCATTTGCATGAAAAAAAAAATAAGTTTTATGGTGATACATTTACATGTGCTGCTAAAAATTATAGAAAATGTAATGTTTTATTTTTTTAAAAATTGATCTTCAAAATAATTGCATATTTTAAGATTTCTAAAAATTAGAGGGGGGGCAAAAACATTAATTTATTATGGTTTTTTATTTGGAACAATAAAAAATTGTGTACTATTTTATATTTAAATTTTTTTAACTATTTATTTCATTTTAGGCTGCGAGGCTTCAACAGAATGCAGGATTTCAAGTTGTGGGACTAGGACGAGGTAAATTTTTACTTCTGGATTAATTTGAAATCCTTAAACATAATTAATTGGAAGTAAACATAATTAAACTCCTGTTTTTCATCAAAGAAATGAACATTCTCCTTATTTCCTGTGCATGTTTAAACTGCCCTTCTTTCAGTCCAAACAAATCTTGTCTATTCAGTTTTTTGAATGGCTTTAACAACCAAACCAGTAAGGAATTCCCTGCCAAGTCAGTTATCAGGTTCTTTTATATCTGTGTCTGAATTTTGTTGTGTAATAACTTAAAGTTCCGTGTCCTATTTTGCCAAATGCTGAAATGGTAAAAAATAACTATTGCATGTTAAATATAGTTAAGATATCATGTTTTTGATGGGCAACATTGTGTGGATGTTTGGAATGAAGACACTAGCTCAAGTTTCAGTTATGGTAACAGCTATGGTGCAAAATTAAAAAGAAAACTGATTTTGTTATGTATTAATTCTGTATTGCATCAAAATGCAGTTACCATAGCCCGAATGCTGTTTGTTAATGCACGTTCAATTCTGCTGAAGTACTTAATTTAAATAATAAGGCTGTCATATGTTAAATTCAGTTGGGTGGAAGTAAGAAGAGTGAAGTATCAGCTCAATTGTTATCTACCTTTCTTTATTATAGTTGTAAATTATAAGATTTATCTAGAATAGTCTCTTTCTCTCTCTATATATATAGAGTTTCAATTGCTGTATTTTAGCTATTAAAGGACCGCATATTTTGTAACATTAAGAGATTTGTGTTTAATTATATCCTTTTTATTTGAATTTTGCTCAAAATTACTAAGTCATAAGGTAATAACATAATTTTAATGAAATTACACATTTAAATGCATAACTTTTAGTCGCTTGTAATATTAAAGGTATATATTTTGCTCATAGTAAATTATTTTCTAATAGTATGGTATAGTTCCATAATTTTTTTATTGGACAGATTTTTAAGCAGTTATCTTGAACATGTATAATGTTGAAGGTTTTCTTGAGCAATTAAATAGTAATTTTTTTTGTAAACAAAAGTGTGCATTTATTATCTAAACAAGTTCAGTTTTGAAAATTAGTATAAAATTTGTTGGATTTTGTGTAATAACATGGATGTAATTTCTTCTAAATACATTAGTGTAATTTAAAAAGAAATTTAATTAGATGAAAGCTATGGTTAAAATTTTGTGATATTTAAAGGCATCATGCAATATGACCTTATTTAAATTGCATCTTGAAATGTTTGCATGAAATAAATTTACTATGAATTCAATTTTTTGTGTAAAGGCATTTCTCGGTTTTGTTTAAACTAAGAGGCTTTTGTATCTTTAGAACAAATTAAAAAAAAAATATATATATAAAATGTTCAAATTTAAATGAAAAAAAATTATAATTGATTAGATTATATATTTTTATGTGTTAGTAATTTTAACAATGTTTTTTATATGTTATTCTAGCCATTTTTGTAATAAGTCATCTTTTGTAAATTTTAATTTTTAGAATTTAATTATTAATTTCTGTTTTCATATCTTTAGTTTAGCTATTAAATCTGATGGTAAATTAAAATCACTTTTAGCTGAAATTTCTATTTAAATCTGAATTATAGAAAATAGATTTATACATTAAAATTATGAATTTAGCAAGTTATATTTTTACAATAATTATATATACCATGATGTTTATGTTATTATAAATATCAAATAAATTTTGAAGTAAATTATTTGGATCTTGGCAATTATGTATTTTTATTACATCAACAAACATTCATTGTAAATAAGATATTTTTTGACCAAATACTTCTTACTGAAACATTTAGGGTAAGTAGGAGATTATTAAAAATCAATTTTGCATAATCATCATCAGATTTATGTTATAAAATAGACTGAATAAATATCTGTAAAAAACTGTTTGGTTCATTTTTTTAAAAATGAAATATTAAATTTCCACATAAACTGTATTGGTATAAAAATTATTAACTTTGATAGTTTTAAAATAGAAAATATTTTTTTTTAAAAAAAATTCCTTTCATGTCTTTTAATTTATCCTAATGAATAAGCATAAAATAGAGTAATCAGTATTTGACAAATTCTTTGAGTGTTTGTATTTTATGGTTGTAATTTTCATTAATGTGTTTCTCTTAGGCAAACCTGCTTCATCCAGAATAGCTGCAAATATTTTTAATCCTGCGCCAGAATCTAATAGTGCTACTGCAGCTCAGCCAAGTTACAGTAATGCTGCTGCAGCTCTACCAAGTTACAGTAATGCTGCAGCAGCTCAAAGAAGTTACAGTAATGCTGCTGCAGCTCAACCAAGTTACAGTAATGCTGCTGCAGCTCAACCAAATAGCTGGGGTGTTGGGAGAGGTTGGACAAACAGTACAGGTATTGGACTTAGTTTGTGACATTTTATTTAAAACTCGGAACATGCGAGTTTATTTGTTGAATTTGTTTTACTTTTTCCATTTCAGCATCAAATGGTACTATTCCTCGTGAATCGAGATACAGTGATGCAATAACAGCTGGTATAAATAACTTAAGTTTAGGAAGAGGCAGAGTACAACATTCAGGTATTTAATTTAGAATGTTGCTTTCATTAATAATTCAACAATTGTTAATTTATTCATTGATCTTAATTTTTCCTTTTCTTTTTTCTAACAATTTTATTTTTCTAATCTTTATTTTATTTCATTCATATTTTTAGTATCAGTATACTTGACTTAATTTGGAGAATTAATTTAACTTCTGAAGTGTTTAACCATTTTATTTTTTTGAATAGTTTGTTAAGTATTTATTTTCTAACCTCTCTGTAGTATATAATAGTTTACTGTAGTCTTGATTTTGAATATTTTGCTGGAAACTTATGTGGATAACAGCTGGTAAAATGATATAAAAGTTGACTTTTATTGTTGAATTTCTTTTTTGCAAGCAGAGGGTAACTCATTAATTTATTTCATTAATTTTTGTAGCTTCTGTCAATGAAAAAGGCTTCTCTGAGGATGATTTCCCAGAACTTGGTTTGGGACGAGGAGCCAGTAGAAATCCACAAAAACAAAAGTTTGTATGATTTTTTTTTGAAAAATTATTTAATATATTCTTAATGGAATCTTAAATCAATCTCTAACATTTATGTGACATGTTGGTAATTTTTAATTATATTTGAGACATATGATTAATAACTTGAAAAATATTAAATTTGTTAACTTTCATTCTATTATGACAATATACTTTTTTTCCTTCTAAAACTGCTAAACTTTCTGAATATGGAAAAGAACTTATCTAAATAATATAAATAAATATGTCTTTAAATATTATTGTAGTGAAAAAAACTTTTGTGAAAATTCATCACTGTTTGAAATTGAAATATTGAATTTCTGAAAACTTTTACTGTGTGATAAAAAAGAACTTAATGCTAATAAATAGGGAAAATCGTCAAATGTAGAAATGAATTTTAGAAAATACATTAACATATTTTTAAAAAATATCTAAGAATAATAAAAGTATTACCTGAAATAACCAAGTGAAAATTTGGTTGGGGTTATGTATTTAAATGAAGGAAATATAGGACTTTTGAAGATGAATGTATGGTGGAATTTTATCATAAGTATAATTCATTTTGGACTCTAGAGATGTTGTAAAAAAGTTACTGAGATGCACATTTGAAAACAATGATCCATAGACTTGAGTTTTGATTTCATTGAAGATTAGCAACTGGGTGTGGTGACCGGATGTGACAGAATAGTCCAACTGTAGCTCATGCATGTTGTAAGAGGCGACTAAAATGGGTACCCAGTGTCAAGAGGTATAGCCAGGCACCCTGCCCCTGAGGATTGTATCAAGGGACATAAGGGGCTTGCCTTTAGATATGTACGGGTATCATGACCCTGAAGCACCTTATTGATCCTTTTCTTTTCCATGGAGTTTACTGTCTTTGGTAAACATGAGTGATGTACCTCCGGAATACCCTAGCGGTCCTTCTTTATTTTCTTTGTTAGTAAATTCTTATCTTTTTCCAATTTTTTTCACATGTATAGACCACAGTTGCATCTTGTTTAGCACAGTATAACCACATCTGGCTCTTGCTTCAATGAACTTAACTTTCACTCACTCATTGAAGATTGACTTATAGAATAATGGAATAATATTTTAATTTTGCATGCTTGCAAAGTCTAAAATGAGCTAAAATATTCTCAGGTGATAAAATGTAAAAGTTTAAACAGTAAGATACCGAGTTTGAATGTTCTTCTTTTTGTTGATTCAAATTAACCAGATGTGGCATCAAGTGTATCATCATCATATATCTCTATGGGACATTTCTTTGATTTATATCCTGAACTCAAGTTCAATTTGTCCCGCGAAGGAATGATTGTAAACCTTGAGTGTGTTATACTCAGTCAGAGTCACCAACATTTTTTTAAGAAATTATATGAAATTGCACTGATTTATTCTTCATATTTTAATGCACTTAGCTATATTTATTTTTAATCCCTACAATCTTAAATTTAAGAGTAAAGCAGCACTTATATTGCAGCCTCCATTATTTTAAGTGATTGTCTTTAATGAGTTGAAAATTAAACTCTGGCAACATGGAGACCAAACTTTCAGCCACAAACTTTGTGATCTACTTCTCTCTAGGCTATCACAACCTTTGCAATTCTCTGAAGAAAATGTATTTCTATACATAATTTCAAAAAACGAAATCATTTTGCTCAAATCTTTACGTATTTCTGTTCTTAATTGTCATAAAATTCAATTGTATTGTCAAATTTAAAGTCATAAAATGAAATTGTTTTAAGTCATTTTTGATTAAAATGAAATATTTTTATCCTTTCCAACACAAATCGTAATTGGTTGAGATATGCATATTCTGTATCTGTTATGAAAAGTTAACTATAAAACATGGGGCAATTTTTTTTTTTTTTTTTTTTTTTAATCAGATAGTTTGTTGAAGTAACAAGTTTTGTATTTCAGCATAAAAGTTATTCAAAACTAATAAAAGGCCAGCATTTTAACATTTGAGAATTTGATTTTTATTTATCATAATGTTACAAAATAACATTTCTAGTAGATAAATTTATTTGCTATATATTACTTTGTTTTATACTTTTTAATAGTAATTTTTTCTTTTATTATTTTTGTAAGTATTGTAAATAATACTAATTATTTTATTAGTGTTTTTAAGGATAGAATAATTAATAATTACAGTGTTAAGTGTTCTTTGGAATATTGATATATGTGCGTGTTATTTCAGGGATGAAGAAATTAAGAATGTGATCAAAGATCAATCAGTAGTTACTATTCATATTGTAATAGCAATAGCTTATATGAAAGAAAAGCCTCTACAAATATATTTTTTAAAAACACCAGCTGATTTTCTTTAGAAATAATATTAACTGAATTCAATAATTTAGTCCCATATCATGTGATGTAATCAAAACTGATTTTAAATTGTTAATCTTTAAAGATATTTAATTTTAATTATATATATATATGTAATTAGGCAAACTGTTTTTAAGAAGTTATTCTTCAAGTAAAATTTGATAAGTTACTCTTGTAAAATGGAAACAATTTTATTTTTTTGGGGGTGAAATGCAAGGAATTGAATATTTTCTAAGATGAATAAAAAATTTTTTTTTATGTAAATCTTGAAAAGTCATTAGTTTTAATGATAATCTCTAATGTAAATGAACCATTCAGACTCTTTATTATATATAACTTCATTGTAGTTCAAATTTTTAATGAATGTAGTTATATTTCGCACATTTATTCGTTTTGTGCATTATAGATTTAAAGTTAACTAATATTGTATATTAAAATTATTTCTAAAAATAATTATCTTATCTGCCTATGTATTTTTTTTTTTTTAGATGGTAAAGCTTCTGGATTTTGTGGATAAAGCATGAGAAATCCTACCAATTTAAACCCCTCATATTGTACTCATATTTTAAAAGAAAGAAAAAATTTTCTATTTTAAATAACATTTATCATATCATATAGCAAAATTTAAAAAAGAAAAAATATTCCTTAAGTTTTATGCTTCTTATTTTACTTTTATATAATATGTTATAATATTGAAATTGTTGCGAGAGGCCTCATTACTTGACATATGAACATCATTCTAAATTTTCATATTATCCCCAATGGCCCAGTATGTAGCTCTAAATATGACAATGCATTGAATTTTTTTTCTTCCCAAAAATAATTGATGTTCAGTTGATCTCATGACGTCTAGTGAATCTTCAAAATGTTTCTTACTGAGGAAGGATTTTGCTTAGCAACATTACCTAGAGGAAATTACTAGAATTTTTTTTTTTTTTTTGCTGAGTGCAGTCTCCTTCTAATGGTCTATCTTCTTTAAAATTCATTGCAGCCTTTTGAATCAGTTTTAAACTAATCTGAATTGGCATATTTAGTATATTGGGAAATCTGATTTTATGGGTTCAGTATTTTAGTAAAAGATTTTATGTTTAAATGGTGCTGATGAGAAATTTTGCACACATCTAATGTGATATATATACATATAAATGTATTCATTTATTGGTTAGAGCTGAAGTTGGAGATTTTTTTTGATGAACGATTTGTTTGTGTATGTGTTTGTAAAGTTAAGAATTGTGTTTCAATGTGTTCAAGTTTCAATATGTAAAATGGTTATTATACATTGTTTATACTTTGTCTATCATACTAAGTTTTGTATTGTGTAATAGTGCAATTCTTTTGTTTATCTCACCAAGTTATTTGTAGCTTTGTATTGTGTGATAGTACAGTGCGTTTGTTTATCTTGCCAAGTTATGTGTAGCTTTGTATTGTGTAAATAGGGCAGTGCTATGTTTTTAAAGTTTGTGTTCAAAATCATGTAATTATAAATGTTGTTCTCTTTCTATATTATTGTAATCTACAATTATTAATTTCATTGGTTTATAAATAAGGTAGATTTGCAATAAGATAAAAATAGATTTTAAATAATAAATTCAATAATTGATTAAATTCTAAATTCAACCTTATTAAACTATTTCCTCAGGAAGGGGGGGTGGGAGTTGCATCTTTCATCCTAAACTGATTTATATTAACAATTTTTAAACTAAAATTAGTTAATTACTGTTTATATTTTAGATAGAATGAAACAAATTGTTGTAATTTTTTTTTTAAGAAATTGACTTGCTATTTCTGTGATAAATTTCAAAATATATGTTTAATCATCACAGATCATTTAATTTCTTTTGTGTATGTGTTTGCTTTAACCTGTGTATTTTAATAAATATTTTTTTGTGCTTTTTAAAATTAACATCACCTCAACTTGCCATATTTGATGTCTAATGTGTATTCAGTTATATAATTTTTGGTACTCTTCTGTTAACTGGCCCAAATTACGCCAACATCAAATTTTTTGTTTTTCCAATGACCCAACAAACCAGCACTATGAACAATTTAGAAAATTAAACTAATTTTCACAAAACAAATAACTCATTTTATTTAAAGTTAATTTTTGTAATAAACTAAACAAATGAAGTATTAAATAAAATCAGTTACAATTTTCATTTATTATGCAAAACAAGTCAACCAGATATGTTCCTGTTGCTATGTCAATGATGGCGATTGAAGTAATGCGAGACTATTAATGATTTGCATTCAGCTAACAGAATTGTACCAAATTTTCATTGTGTGTTTCTTCATAAAATGTCATAAAATTTTTTATGTGTAATTTTAATATTTAAATGAAAAAGAAGTAAAATGAACAGAAAGATGTAAAGCAAAATTGTGATAAGTGTAATAATTATATAATGCGGCTCACAGAGTTTGTTATCTATTGGAAAATATTTTTTTACATCTTTCCATAGCATATAGATGTTTTCATTAAAATCTTGTGTATGTTGATGTTGTATATTTTTGCTTATTGGATTGTTGAAATAAATATGGATGGTGAATTCTTGTGTTTTATTTATTTTTGATCCAATTATTACAATATTATAAAAATACTAAACAATGTTTTATCTCTAAAAATTTATGAAGTTGCATGTCAGCACTTCAAATTCACAGTAAGAATATACTTTTCCCCAGAATGATGCATAAAGACGTCTATGGCTGGGAACAACTGTTCCAATTCCTATCGAACCTTCATGCCATTTCCGTCCTATATAAAGGCATTCTCCTTCTGCTGAACAACCACCTTGTAGAGATCCCTTTGGCAATTCTCCTTGGCCACAGTACCATTCCCAGGAAAGTTTGGCATTCTCGGGATTACATAGCACTTCATATTCATAGTGTGCATATTCACATCCTTTCCATCCTATATAACAACATCCATTACAGGGTAACAGCTTGCCAATAATGATTTCACCAATGTGGTTAACTCTACAAACATAAAGAACATTTCCAAATGCCTCTCCACCACAAACAGCATGAGGTGGTACATTTCCTCGCATGGATGCTACCCATATAGATGGTTTTTTATAATCTTGTGGGAAACATTCACACATTCTGATTTTATTTATTTTTTTGTATTGTCTTATGCTGTAAAAAATAAAATGAAATCACATCCCTGCTCAATGAAAATAGTATTTCACATTTGTAAGAATACAAGAAAAATTCAAGTATTAGTTTTGTTCATGAAATGAGGAGAAAACAATGATAGACAATCAACATATAATTTTATATAAATTGTAAGTATTGGCAATATAATGGAAAAAGGGAATTAACTAAGTGGTACTTAGGTTAATGACAAAGCGAATTATGATGTCTGTGTTTGATGATGGCACAGGGTAATAATCCTGTAACTGATTACTATCATTAATCAACAAAACACTATTTCATAATGAAGATGGCTGAGTAAAGAAAAATCATTTTATATATGAGTTGCTCTCTTAACTTGGCAATAATAGATTATTTGACTAAATTTGTAAGTTAGCAAATGGAGATTACCTTAAATACAAAATGAAGTTGATGTTAAGTGTTGGAGCAAATTTGATGAATTCGTTTTCCTGGTGCATTAACTGTATTAGTTTACATATTTTGTAAAACTGCTTTAAATTTCTCCTAGTGCAATTTTGTTTGGCACATAATTATAAATATAACTAACTGTAAAAATTAGTTGTATTTAAACATGAAGAATACATAATTTGTGACAAACTTCCTGTTTGAGTTGCAATATTATTCATGATCAGTTAAAAAAATGATTAAAATTTTTTTCTCATGACTCTTGTACCGTGAAGTTGCATTCACTCATAAAGTTAATTTGGGCTCTTGAGCAAGGAGTCAAATATTCGTACTTGCAAAAACAAACTAGAATAAACCTTATGTATGTATATAAACACTACTTAGTGCATCACCTTCATTAGATCTTGTAACTGGTTTTATTTAATTCCAGATATAATATAGAATCCATTGTGTGGAATATTGAGGTTGCTATATGGTAATGTAACTGGACCTTAAAGTTGTCTCATGGTAACATAGCATCTTGCCTCCTTTGGGTATGAGTAAGTATTTAAACCTCAAAGTATCACTGTGATTTTTTCCTTTCCCATGAGGCTTGCTGTCTTAGGTAAACATGGGCAATGTGCTCCCAAGATACCCTAACAATCCTCTGTTTTCAATGTCTTCTATATTTTTTCTGATATCTAAATTGCAGATACACATTGTTTAGCACAGCCTAGTTGGATTTGGCTCTTGCGCCATAAATCTCGACTTTCTTTCATTTCCTGTGGTAAAAAAGTAAGAGAGATAGAAGAGCTAGATGTGTTGCTCTCATCTTTAAACTGGGTTCACAATTATGAAGTTCAATGCTATATTAATTCAAAATTTAATTTAGTAAACGTAGATAAAGTTCCTAATGCAGCCTAGCTGCTGTTATTTAGTAGTAAAAGTCGCAAGCGACAAAAAGTGAAGTTGCGAGTTTCCTAGTCCCAGTTCCATTGTGAGGAATAATGTAAGTAGCTGGACTTAAGAATCAAGGAATCACTTTAAGGCCCTTACACTTCTTTGTTTTACTGTTAGAAGAGTACGATACCAGCTAAAATGCTCTTGTCATTTAACATAGTTTAACATTATGCAGTTTTTCATTATAGCTGTAACACACCATTAATTAAACCAACCTATTTACCACATGAAGTTGAAAAATATCGAAGTTAATTATTTAGAGACATGTACATGTCCTTCAAATTCACGCCTTCATTCTCGCTATTGCAGTAGCCTGTTCCATTTGTGAAGTGGTATTATGCGTTTTAGTTACGTTAACATTTTTTTTTATATATAAATGAGAAATGATCTAAAATTCATTGTAAAATCGGGTAGTTATGCAAATTAATGTTACTACTCTGGCATTCAAATACAATAAAACGGAATTTCTGATCCATAATTAAATATTAAATTTTCTAAAAAAAGTTATATATAAAAAATGACAATATTTTTCTTTTCAATTTCTACGCTCACACAAATGTTGAATTTTTTAGTTATTTATATTTTTTTTCAACAGTAAGATGTTTATAAAGTCTGTAGTATATGTCCATTTTTGAATTGTGAAAAAATACGAATTTAATTTGCTAGTTATTTTCTTACAAAACTCATATATTAATATTTTACTAGAGAAAACCATTCTAAATTATATTTAATTTTGTAACTCCGGGTTATCCTAGCGATCTTTCTCTATTTTCGACCTTCCTTCTTGTCAACCAATTTATGTCTTTTTTTCACTTTTTTCTCGTCCAGACCACAATTAAATCTTGTTTGGCGCTGCATAGCCATATTTGGCTCTTGCGCCCCAAAACTTTCCTTTCTCTCTGTCTTAACTTTGATTGATCCTGAATTAAACGACTCGTAAAAAAAATGAGTCGTTTTAAAAGTAATCAACAGGAAAGAGACTGAAGGTAGGAATTGCAACAAAAGGTTGTCATATGAGAGATATCTAGCTAGTAATTTACTAGAGTAGTTTTAAAGAGAAATGCACGCATGGACTCCGTATTTGGTTCAATTTCAAGGCCGCGGTAGCCTAGTGGTCAAGGTCGTGGACTAGCGGCCGGCGGTTTTCGTTGAGTCGTCGGTTCGAGCCTTGAGTCGCTAAAGACCCGCCGTGTTGCCGGGACTGATGCACGTTGAACCTGTCGAGGCTCAAAGTCCTCCCGTAGGCATGTAGTGGTATTTGGGAAAGGGAGGCGCCAGCTCGTGTGTTGTCCTCGTCATTTGACCGGGGCTCAAAATTATGAAGTCAGTCGCCAATAGCCCTTGTGTTGCTTCTAGTTCGACGTTGATAAAACTAAACCAAGCTTCTGAGTGCGAATGTTAATTAAACAATTAATCAATTACCAACTTAATATGTGGGGCAACTTGGCTTATTCAGGCTATTTCAATGCATAAAATATGGCATGAAAGTCTCATCTTCAATAAAAGAAATGGCCTCAATCAGGGCGTATACTGTATCAGCTCCGAAAAATTTAATCGTAAAAAAAAAAAAAAAAAAAAAAAATCTACTTATTTTTTAGATTTGAATTTTGAGAATCAAGCTTTCTATAAATACATTATTCATTAATTTCACTTTTTTTAAAATTAATTACATGAAGTTTTTTAAAAATATCCTGATCGTAAATCTTTAACAAACACCTTCGGTAAGAGATAGATCCAATTTCAATTAGTGGCTTGGATATCTTAAACTCATCGTAAATTTGCTTACTAGTAATTAAACATTTTACATTTTTCATTCGTCTTGCGTACCTGTAAACATTTGATTCAAATTCTGTCTTCCCTCGATCGAAGAGAATCACCAAATAAAATACGAAAGTTTCAAATTATTCAAAAGTAGAAATGTATTTCGATTGATGTTTGTTTCTTTGTGTATTTATTTACTTCAGGCCTTTTGTTTATTGAACATTTTTTAACTACAGATTTCATTAGTCCATTTCAATTAACTATCACGTGTCGTAATTTTGATACTCGATTAGATGACGAGGTCGACATCTAAAGAAGTATCTCATATTCCACAATATGACGATGACTTTGAATCCTGACATATTTACATCATCATCAATCCTTTAGATGATATCAACACCATCAATCCTTGCACTATCCTGACTTCTTTCCTTATGATGTTACGGTCTGGTCTAGAATTACGAGTTTCGAACTCGATATTCATCGGTTACAAGTCTATTATTCTATCACACAACTTAGTTAATAAAAACTTCCTTAGCGCTTATATGTATATATATATTTTTTATATTTATTTTTGTTGATATCAGAGATAATTCGACATAGGTTGCAAACTAGGAATGAGCTCTATGTTAATACATTGAGGTATTCGCTTCGACTTCCTACAATTAATTTATTTATAGCTTAAATTTTAATGATTGTAAATTTGTGAAGTTCGTTCCTTTTTTTTTTTTTTTTTTTTTGTTGCTTCTCTTAAAAGGATTTCAGTTGAAGAAATCTAAGGGGGCGTTTCAGGCTCAAGGCTAATTTAGGGGTTGTTGAAGGACAACTACCATCTCCTGCGTAATATTCGTAAGAAGCCATTGTACCCCATTCCAAATAGCTGTGTTTTTCAATAACGTTAGATTGGTAGCATCTGGTGCCTTGTTCTCTTTATATCAGCACACAACCTCGTTCACTCTCTAAAATAAGCCATGACTCGTCTGTGAAGAGTTCAAAAGCCCATTACTGTTCTATATAGGTAACGGCACTCTTGCCTAACATAAACGGGTACTTCTGTGTCATCGATTAAAAGGGACAAATACAGGGAATTGTCTTACACATAGTCCTTACTTGTGAAAAGTAGCAAATATTGTCGTCCTTGTAATGTACAATTATTTTAGTACATTGAAAAGGGAGGATAAAAGACGATATATTAAAGTTTTGACCCATCTATGAAAATAGACAATCATGAGGAGCATGTATTCTGATTGATGAAATACGTTTAAGTAGTACTGAAAACTATTTTAACTTTTTCCGAATGTTTGACCTTTAATTTTGAGTAATAGGACCAACCATTCTTGAAAGAGATTCCGATGACAAACAACAATCGCATAATTTCTTAAGTACCAGCCTAAGCAGGAGTTGTACTCTTGCCTCATTTTAACAAGAAAGAGGGAAAACAGATTAAATCGTGCCGAAGCATGGAGCGAAAAGGAGGGTAGAAAAGGAAATGTAAAGTATGTTTCTTTTAATTAAATTTTTTTTGACCCAAAAAATGAATTTTGTAGATTTTTTTTTTCAGAAATTTTATAGTGATGAAATTTCCGTACTAAAAATAGTGGTAGTTATTTGCAAGGATTAAGTTTAATGACCTGAGAAGGTCTTACGATTAAGAGACAAAATTAAGTTCCTAGGATTTTACAACGCTCTCCTGAGGAGAGGAGAAAAAGGAAACAAACCTGCGAATTGAACGCCACTGGAGTGGGACCCAATTATAGAGAAAGTATTCAATCAAAATATAGATACGCTTTAACTCAGATATATGTATACATTTTTTCTAACCTTTGATTCGTAGTGATTCAATTCAGAAATTTTTGATGCTATCGTATTTAATAATAATTTTAAAACAGTGCATTCATCTATAAATACTTACTCTTGACTTGGGGTCGGATATCGATTTATTAATGAACATTCGATTTACGAACATTTTAAAATTAAATTTAACTACAAACCGGTCACAAAGTGTCCTTTTCACCTTCTTCAAGGCTGTCATCGTGTAATATTAAGAATAAGACCTAACCCAAGAAAAATTTCTCAGATAGAAAAATTAAAATGTTCTGACTTCTTTGTGCCATAAAGAGTAGAATATTTTATAATAATCATATATAGCTGAGTCAATTTTTTTTTCTCAGGGTGGCCGTGGTAGCTTTGTAGGTATGGTAGCGGACTCATGGCCGGCAGTTTTCGTCGAGTCGTATGTTCGAGACTTGATGCCACAAAAGACTCACTGTGTATTCGAGGCTGATGCGTGTTAAATCTATCAAGGCTAAAAGTTCTTCCATTGGAGTGGTGTGGAAGTTAGGAGAGGGGTATCAGCTCAGGTGACGTCCTCGCCACTTAACCAAGGTTTAAAATTGCGAGGTCCGTCGCCAATAGCCCTCATGTTGCTTCTAGCGGGACGTTAATATAACCAACCAATCTTTTTACTCAGGAATACAATGTGATCCGTCTTTCGTCTTCTTTACTGTAATGCTAAATGGATTTTTAACACTATGTATTTAAGTGAAACAAATGTGTATTTATAGAACGTTTTTGAATTTTAAAGGTTCAGAATTATAAACATACATATATATCTCAAGATTACGAATATTCGTGAAAATTGGGACATATTTTTTTTTGGTCTAAGAATGTGTTTCGTGTTTAATTTAGGTAGAATCTTTGACATTGAACAGGAGCAACCTTAAATATGTTTTCATTAAAATATTATAAATACGAATATTTCACACAAGATTGAAAACAATTCATATGTACTTAAAGTTCAGTAATATTGTCCCTTTTAATTTCATAGCTATGAAGTGTTTTGAAAAATTAGATTTTTTAGGGCAACCTATATGTTTATATTTTTCAGTGAAATAAAATATGAAAAAAAAAAAAAAAAAAGTTTTATTTTTTTCACATTTATGGAAAATTGTACATCCAATCGATTAACGTATAAAAGGGAATATTTTTCAGCCAAAATTCATGCAAAATTTATTCAAGATAAAATACAGAATCAGCAGAATTATTTGTTATTTACAGAAACTAAATCATTCGAATGAGTCATCGCGACTATGAAAATATAAGTTGACGGATTAACCTGTAAGCTTTTAATCTCCGTATCTGTTTTAAATGTGTAGCATGACTTCGGCCTTTATCTTGCCCACAGTTGCATTTAATTAAGAAGATTTAAGTTAAATGTTGTTTGAATTGTATCGAAAAGGAGGTAGTATTCGGATGTGATGGGTGAAATTACACTCCAAAAGAGGCGCAGTGTTGAGCGAATGTGGTTATGTGCCACTGCTACCTATCGATGGGGTTGCAGCTGATCAGAGTGGTATGGGAAACAGGAAAAATGAAACGAGGAAAAAAATATTGAGAATTAAGGGGGAAAAAAGTGTGGCAAATTTTTACATTATGGATATGAAACAGGAATAACTGATAACCTGCCTAAAAATATGAGTAAAAAGTATTTTCCAATCAAGATTTGATTAAAGAGGAACTAAAAGATATAAAAATAATTTTTAAGTGTAAAATAATGCATAATTAATGTAAAGGTTCAATGCAAAGTTTTACAAAGAACAGATTTAGCCACCTAAGGTGCGCTTTGTTTTAAATAATTATTATTAAATTTCGCAGTTAAATATAAGAATTAAAGTAAACAACGAATTACCGAGAAATGGACAATATTAAACCTTTCCGATTTTAAAATTAAAGGAAACGACAAATTATTAAATTGAATATATTTAAGCTAAATGTAATTAAAATTGAAGCAAACAATAAAAAATTGAAAAGTGACTTGGTACGCAAAAAGGGATCCAACAAAGACAATAGCCCCTTGGGTGGCTAAAAAAAGTTTAATGTGTTATTGCTTCGTTTGATCATAACCTCCCCAGTCCCGGCGTCGTCTGTAGGAGACACTAAAAAACACTTTCGAAAAATGCCACCAAGTTAAAAAAAAGGCGTTCATTGGTATCCAGAATTAATTTTCTTGTCAATAGATGGTAGTTCTAAAAAAAATTATTTTTAGTGAGCATTTTTCATTCATAGCTTATTTATGGTGATATGAAAATGGTGTTTTCCGAGAAAAAGAAAATTATACGCTTGCGCATCGCTAAGTATTCATATTTTTGTATTATTTATATAATAAAAAACTATCAAACACACTGCTAAATTCCTTAAACTTACTATTTATAAATAGCATTATTAATTTCTCACTCAAAATCTTCCTACTTCTGATTTAGAACGCTACTATTTCAGTTCGCCTGTAGGAGACTTTGGATCAATGGCTATCAAAATCACTCGATTTGAAACTGTTATTATGGTATTTATTTCAACTTTGAATGATATTCTTTAATTGCTAATTGAATTCGAAAAATGTAGAAATTTAAGGGATATAGAAAAGAATCTATCTGTCATAAAATAAATTGAAACAGCTCCTAGTGATCACTGTCATTATGTCCAAGTTAAAATTTCCCAAAATTCGAAAGTATTGGTCAGAAAAAACTATAACTTCCGTACTCGCAGACAACATTTCTTAGAAATCACGAGTTTTCAATAAGAATCAACTTAAAATTGAGAAATTATTTAATATTATAAGATAAAGTGAAAGAGAAAAAACGAATGAGAGATAAATTTTGGAAATTAGAATTCTTCTGCTAACAGTTCGGACAGGAATATTTTGAGATTCAAATTTTACATTATGCTCATTTTGCATTATGTTCATTATGCTAATTATTATGAATTACTAATTAAATTAGAATTAAGTAAATATTTTAAATTAATTCGATGATGTCACTTTGTAACTATGTCTCCTCCATAAGACACTTAATTTCTCAAAAATAAAAATTAAAATAATTTTTAAACATTTTTTCCGTAATTTTTCATGTACTTAGAACCGATTGATACAAATTATATTAAGATTTATGGTTCAAAGTTAACCATGGGTCTGAGGAGGTTAAGTAGGTAACTATAGTACTTAATTTATCGGTAATTATCTGGTAGGTATCTCATTTAAGTGCCTCAAATTCTTATAAATTATATTTTACTTAAATTTTTTTTTATATCTTTTAGTCTACCTTTAAATAAGAGTTTAATTTTTTAAAAAAATGTTTTTGTACTTATATTTATTTAATTCTTCTTATTCTGGAGATTTAAGACTAAAAAATAATTACTTGAACTATACTAGGGTACAAAATTTCAACTAAATTGAACTTGTGTAAAGGCCGGACCTTTAACCTCCCTCCCCTCCTCTAAGTCCGTCACTGCTTGATCAGACCATAGTGTTGTATTGTCATCTGAGTTCCGCTCTATTGGATGATAGTAAGTGGGTTAAAATTCGAGTACGAAAGCAAGGCCCCATTTCCCTGACACTACTTAAGTACATTATATTATTGCTTTTAATGAGTTTTACGTGTATGTAAAAATTCATCTCGATTGGATGATAGGAAATCGGTTAAAATTCGAGTAAAAAATACAAGACCCTCCATTTTCCTAACTGCTTGAGTCCGCCATAGTATTGTATTGCCATCAGAGCTACAGGGGTTGGACAAAAATATGGAAACACCTTTTAAAAAACATGTTTTCTTCTTTTGCCTTAATAGTGCAGAAGCCGTTGGCATCAAAACAGCTTGCGATCTTCTCGGAATAGATAAATACAGTTCCTCTATATGTACCAAAGAGATATTATGCCATTCTTCCTGCAAAATAAACAGTGGCAAGTTCAGATAACGATGTTGGCGGTGGATAACGAGAACGCACTTTCCGTTCAATGTACAGAATACAAAAGGTTCGATAATATTCAGGTCATGTGATGTGGTGGCCTATGGGGAGATGGGACAAAATCCTCCCTCGTGCTCAGAAAACCAAGTCCTGGACAATGTGAGCTGTGTGAACAAGGGGCTTTGTCGTCTTGGAAGACACCATCACCATCCAAGGGAACAAAGTTTGTACCATGGGATGAACTTGATCTGCCAAAATGTTCACATAAGTGCTTGGCAGTCCTTATGCCTGACACAGTTATGCTGGGGCCAGCAGAGAACCACGACTATGGCTGCCCAGAAACCATAACAGAACCCCGCCATGTTTCCCTCACCCGGCAACAAGCAGTCTCTGCATGAGCTTTGCCGGCACCGTACGCTGCCACTGTACGCTTCGCGTTGTATAATTAGCGTAGTAGTCAAAAACACCAGCGCCACCTACATATTTCATTAAAATCAATCTTTCTTTTTCAAACATGCATTTTACAAGGTGTTTCCATATTTTTGTCCACCCCATGGTATAAGTGAATCAAAATTTTGATCGATGTAGGAAGGATTAAAATTCGATTAGGATACCAGCTGCATGCCCTTATAAGTCGTAATCTACATAGTATTGTATTGTCATCAAGAGATATGTGTGTTTCAAAATATATGTGTCGGAGATATGTGTTGATCTGGATGATAGGAAGTAGGTTAAACGAATCAGACAAGTCTGAAATAAGGCATGTCACTCCAAGCCCCCCTGCATAAGTCCAGGTTATTATTATAGTAAACCATGAAAACTGTTTAGTTCTTTTGGGTTGTATGTAAAGTAAATTTCAGACCTCCATCAGGATGATAGTAGTGCGTAAATTAAGAACAAATTTTTGAAGTTCTCTGTAACGACATACACAGCAAGTTATATGAAAGCTTGTAATTAGATTGATATTCTGTTAGTAGAAATATATATAACATATTTACTCTTATTTATTCGAATCGTTTCATCGAGTAATAAGAAGAGGAAATATTGAACAGAATAAAAAACTATATATAGATAACATTTAATTAACTATACAATCAATAAACAAAAGAATTTTTTTTAATTCATAAGCAAATATTTTATAAGTAAAAAAAGACGTAAAAATTATCGCGTGTGATTTAACTAATCATTTTACCTGCCATATCACTTTGAACTTCTAATTCATAGTTTCCAATCGGTGCTCTAGACTAACATCAATCCTCCTGTAACTTAGTTTTAATGCATAAAATCAAGGAAAAAGCATTTTCGTCCATTACTTTCTTTTTGAAAAATTCTATTTCACTTCTTTTGTTGAAAAAATTCTACTTCACTACTTTGTTGAACTAAGTGTTTTAGATACAAATTATAAATACATATTTCAGACAGTTCAGCTATACATATGTAAATACTGTACTGAGAGGCCCTTAAATTTTTGAAACATATTTGGTTCTAGTTTTTGTTGCTTTATTACTAAAATAAAGAACATGGGTTCTGCATTATATTTGAATCTTCTAGAGGTTTATTTAGTGGTAAATGTAACAATTAATAGACGATTGACTACCAAACATGTAGAAATTGAGAAAACTTCCATCTTAGACAACCTTAGTAATCCTATTTCTATGTTCTTTAAAATCAACAACAAAATTAGAATTCAATCTTTTGACAGATGAACTGGCTGGATTCCAACTTTTGGCTCTCTTTGTTTAAAAAATATTATTTGATCATGATTCTGCAAAGCTATAGTCAAAAAATTAAATTTCCGTTGTTTTCCATTTGAAAATTTCTATGCTACAGATGAAGCTCTACTTCTTTCTTTTAAATATAAATTTCAGCAGTTTAAGTTTCTTTTATTTATTAGTATCACATGACATAAATCTCACATTTACTTAAATATTTGCAACCATATGCTGCATGTCACGGCTATCCATCCATTGCAGTTCCGATAATTATGTATTCTTACCTTCTGTTTTGTCTCACTCCATTGTTCAAAAGTTCATATCTGCATGGCGGAAGATGTACAACTTTCATCAAATCACAGAAAAGTAGTATTACAATTCTCAGTGTAGAATAAATGATTTTTTTAATACATCTTGAAATAAAGTATTTTGAATTCAAATATTGAATGAATCATTGTAAAAATATACATAGTTTCTCCTCTCTTGTTTTACTATTGCTCTGTTTGTCTATGAACAATTTGTAATTTGCAGATTATAGATGTTTTGATATGTGATTATTTTTTAGAACATTGTAACACTTTCAGAAACTCATGAAGCAAAATTTCAAGATTTCCGAAATCTTATTGAAGCGAATTGAGCGTTGAATTTGTAAATTGTTGTAGTAGATGAATTACTCATCGTCGTATTAATGTTTATATAAATTTTCAGCATATTAGCAAGTGATTTAAATATGGAATTGAAGATATTAGATCGATGTCGTAACATTCTATAGATAACTTGGGATTTAGAAGTAGATTTATCTCATATATTCTAAAATAGAAAAACATTTACTAGATTTAATTAGTTATTTATTTCTAGAGGAAAATCAGTGCTGTCAATAGAAACAAATTTGATTAAAATAAAGCAATGTAAATTTGTATTTTGTTACATGATTTAACGTTCGAACCATCTTTATATTATATTAACCGTGGTTATTATGCACTTAAATCTTAAATTGTGACTTGTCAGGCAGTTGATAAAAAATTTCATACTTATGACTTGTAAAAATTTACCTCTCATTGTCATTGACGATTTTTGTGAAAATGGATAATCGTGCTATCATTTTGAGAAATTAAAATGAATGAAAACAAGTTTTTTGGGTTATCAACCTTGTTGTAGATTGCTTTTTTGAAACCTTATGTTTCGTAGTTAATCTTTTAATGGAATGAAGTGATATGCAAGGTTTCTAAAAGAACTGAAAAAATATTTTGTTTAGGTTTTATAGTAACAATATTTAATTTTAGACTAAACTTGATAAGATATGTTGATATTGAACTTTTAATTTAAAATCTTAAGTTTATCATTTAAATTTATTTTCTTCTTATTGCTGTTGTAGGACTGATTGTAAGTCTGAAATTAAACTGGGTCAGTAGTTGTCAAAAAAGTTAAATTATGTTAATGCAGAATGACTGCATATGGTAATTAAAAATCGAATACATATTTAAATTGTATGTTATTCTTCTTCTGTATTGGTAACGATAGCATAAACAGTATAGTTCGTTAGAGATTGATTTGAAATTACGTTTAATCTTTATAAAACAAATATGAATATAAGGTGTTGGTTTAGATCTAGGGGTTGACCTCAAAAATGCAAAATCAGTCTAGAAAAACTTGTTGTTATATCTTAAAAATAGATACCATTTTTTTATATTTCCTGATCATGTATGTAATCATAAATTATTTTGATATTCAGGGTTTATTCTAGATGTTTTATGGCGGGAAAAGTTAAAAAAGGTACATATTGATAAATATAAAATGATTTTGTAAAGTTGAAATCAAAATGAGTATCATGATTGAATAGTAATTTCGTAGAGATGACTTAATTCGATTGCAAACCATTAACAATGCTTAAATTATTTATGTTAACTGATAAATTCATTAAAAAGAAAAATAAAAATAGCGAAGTATATAAAGGTATATGGATGAGGATATTTTACTTCAAAGGCAAAGAAGAAGGATGTTTCAAAACTTTCTAAAATGAATTATCAGCATGCATAATATACTTAATGTTAGGGATAGTTAATTTATTTTATTGAACTGAAAAGGGTTTATTTGTACAAGTTTAATTCTAAAAGAGTTTTTTTTTATTGATGACTTAACTTAAACAAATTGAAGGTACATTCCATATGTATGAAAATAATTCAATTTTGTTAAATATCTTTTTTATGTTTTTGTATATAATGAACTAGAGATGAAATGCAGGTAAGTTATGGTTTTATTTACAATATTTCTTTTTGAAAATTTATGTAAGAATATGTACTTAGTATAAGGTTATTCATCTTTAAAACAATCCATCTGAATTGAGATATATAAAATATATAAATCTGGCATCTGACAAATGAATGTTGGTTGAAATCTTTCTCTTTATAAATCAATTCAGAGCTCAAAATAGAAAGGTCTTCAGAAAATGGAAGAATAATGAGAACTTAATTTAATAATCTCTCAAAGTAATGACAATGAAATTATCATAAGTTACTAGCTAATGCTACATTTGTAGTGTATGTGTAACACTTTCCTTGTGTTATAAGCACATTCTTTTTAAACACTTGTTAATCGACGTCAAATGTATGTGTAAAAAAAGAATACATCTGCATTATTTATTTGTGAAGTATTTATGTTGTAATATTTATTGGTGAAAATTAGCATTGTTCCACATCCCGAGCGCGATGTTAAAATTGACATGTTAGGCAATTTTAAATTGTACAATGTAATTTCACAGAGCTAAATTAGAATACAAAATAAATTTTATGCTAACCTACATTACAATGGATCTTAATAAATGTTTTTAAAAGTTTATAATACATTTCATGAATTTCAGATTCATTCTATTCTAAAACAAAAATAGATATAAAGACCCATTGTATTACTTTTATGTATGCTTCTATACAATCAAAATTATATTTAACATTAGTTTACAACTACATATTCATAAAATTAATCCATATTGATTAAATTGTTAAAATGAGTTTGAGAATGTTCTGTAGCCCTTTACAAGAATAAGAAAAAACTGATCAGGATTTTAGATTAGTAAGTACATTTTAATACAACTACTTAAATACTTTGATTCAATTGTTCACCTAAGATCTTTTCACTTCTATTGAGCTTTTCAAAATATTATGAAATTCATAATCTAAGTATTTCAAATTTATACTATGCTTTCATAATACTTCTTCTAAAACTGAATAAGAACCTAACATTTAACAACATGTACTAACATAATTTTAGAGCTTTAAAGACTTGAAGAAGACTTTTCTAACCTATTTGTGTGGATCTGATAAATGTTAAAAATCTTTACCATTTTCATGAATTTAGATGTATCAACTCCTCTTTGTAATTCCCAAGTTACTAGCAGTTATCGAAAACCTACCTTTTTTCTGGTAACATCCATCAGGAACATGTACATGTTTAAAATATAATGACTTAGTGATAATCATACAATCCAGAAAGTAATAAGTCTTTAAAGATCTAGGATGCAGGAAGCTGTTTATGGCTGTTGGGACCTACTGTATTGCTGTTTTTGCTTCCTCCATTCTCCAAAGGAGCTATGATATCCTTGCTGAGATGCTCAGTCTCTGTTTGGCTTAAGAGTGCGGCGCTCATTTTGTCCCTATGTTACAAGTAAAAAGTTCAACAGTAATTAATTTTGAGACTCCCAAAGACATTAAAACATGAAATTCATAACTAGTTGATGTAAATTTTTGGAGATTGGTATATAGATCCAAAAATATTCAAAGTAATTTAGAGTCAGTTGTACTGAAATTCTCAGTGAAATAGAAGCTGGAGACTATTGAAGCACCACTATGGCAGTGAGCTGAATGATAAAAAATTACCATAGTATATACATCAATCATCATGGCTATGTTAATAAAGTTCAAGATATAAAAGAATGCATTGATATAACATTTCTGATTTAAGACATTGATTTGAAATATACTGTATGGTGTTATTCATGGTACTATCTTTCATGTTATATTTAAGGTCACAAGTAAATTAACTAAGATTTCTGAGATATTAAATCTGCTAACTACTTAATGTAATTATAAATTTCAAATTATTCTAATATTGAATTATATTAATGAAGTGCACTTTAAAATGAATGGAAATTTGCTCTTGTTGAATCTAATTCAATTTGAGATATAATTGATTCAACCGTATGATTCTGTAGATAGTATTATTATGCGATACTTTCATCAATGTGATTGGATTATTGTGAAGCGTACTTTAATACTGAATATTATGAATCTGATTCAATCTAAGATCATCAGTAGTTATGTTATTAATTTATATAAGGTGATAGGATTGAGAACAAACATTTAAAATACACATATGAATAAAATTCTGATTATTTCACAATATTGTAAACAACTATTTCTTTTTACAATTTTCATGTCATAGAATCTGTATTTTTGTAAGTTCTGAAAGAGATCAATAACTTGTAAGTTTTGTAAGTTAAATTCAGTTATTGTTTAAAGTTACTTCAACTACTGTTTGACTAGATATACTATGGCTTGAAATTTTATATGCTAATTGAGATACATTATGAGATTTAAGATTTTAGTTTGTAAGGTTGTTAGTCAACGCTGTCATTTATCTCGTATTTGCAAAATATTCTATTTAGAATTAACTGTATTGGTGGAAGCTCTTCCTGCGGAATTTTTGGTCTCACATCAACTCAATAAACTTCTAAAGTACAAATCTGCTCATTGCCTATACTTGTATTCAACACTTCAACAAAATTTAACAGATCACAGTTAGCATGCTAAGTTATATATTTTGGAACATGATGCAGATCTGTGCACACACAATTTGCTATTTCGATATAACCGAATATTTAATAATTAAGAGATATTATGAAAGACCTCATACTTGGTTTGAGATCCTGTCTGTTGACTATCTATGTCTCAAGTGATGTTTAATGTCATAGAAATATTCAAATGCAATTTAATAATGTTTATTTATTTTAATAAATGTAATCTTAATTGTGTACTTTATTACTCATTTTTTGATTATAAACTGACAACTGTAAGATTTTCTCTTTGTAATTGATCTGCTATTACATTCTTGTATGGTTACTAAGCATCTGTGAATTATAGAAAGACCATCTAAGATCTTTGATTTAATTGATACTAAATATATTTTTTGAAATGATATAATTTATAAATAATTTTCAGATTGCATTACAGGTTTGGGGAAGGGAGCGTTTGTCATGATTGCATATCCTTGTCTGACTATCATTGTTCCTGTTGCTGCATTCTGATCATAATATACAATATTATATGTCTACTTATTAGAACTGATCATTTAAAGATAAATCCTTTCTTGTGATTTTGCTTAATCTATCATTAATCTTTTCATATACTCTTGCAAGTCTTATTAAAATTTCTTAAAATTCTAAAATTACTCTTCCATACTTGCTCTATATCTGTTATGCTAAATTTCATTACACTGAATATTACAAAACTGTAATTTAAGAGGTATAAATTCCAATTAATGCGTGATCCAAAAAGCTCAGGACACTTTAGTTTCAATTTTGCAACAGTAGGATAATTTTCTAAATTTTTTCAGATCTTTGATATGGAATGAATACATCGATGTTAAGCTATTTTCATCATTTGAGTCGACTTGTCCCTTTTGATATTTGTTTAATTGAAGACTTAACTATGTAACTTCAATCTTTGAATATTCCCATTAATTGAATATTTCAAAATGCTTAGTTTTTGGCTAACTTAGATCTTTATTTTATTTGAAGTGACAAATTATATACGCTAATGGTCAAAAACAAATTAGGTGTGCTTTAATTCATTTAATTTAATTCAACATAATATAAAATGAAAAAGAATGTTTCTACCTTTTAGAATCATTATTGAAACATTCAGTGTTGACGACATAGCATAGCGCATACAATTAATTATTTATAAATCATTATTTCATTCTAGTATAATGGAGGTTAGGGTGACAAATAGAAACACTTGTAAATCTGTTTTGAAAAGAAGATTGACGATAATTGCGTGCGCTGGCCATTTCTACAGCCCTTCGTATGCTCAGACGTTTTGGATTTGTTTGGGCTTTGCTGTATTAGCGAGTACAGTGAACGCGGGAATTGTGAGCAGGATGGTAAACGACAAGGTACCCGGTCGATTTCGTGCCTGAAGATTAGTCTCATCTTGATTTCAAACATCAATTTTTTTCGGCATGGCGTCACTAGTGAGGATTTTATGTATATATAGGACTTGATCGCATACAGATCAACTTCTTATATTTACATGAGTCTTATATTCGAGGAGTCAAAAGTATAAACACATGCCTTGCAATAAATATGTAAATGAATTTATCTGCATTAGTTAACTCTGTGTACATTCAACATCTAGAGGTACTTAAGATACTTTGGCTCGACGGACTTTGATGAAGATATAGGATGAATGCAGTAAATAGGAATAAAGGTGGAAGTTCTAACGAAAGCTGACTATACATCAGGAAGCTCAATGGATCCTGACAGAACTTTATCAGAATATTTCCTATTCTGCGAACCTAGCTGGAGAAATTTTCTCAAGTGCTCATTAATACGACTGTTTTGCAAGTATGGAAACATGGAAGTTCGGCGATTTGGCACACACGGTGTCTCTGCTGGCCAGATAACTGTGTTGTGCCATTAGCTTATGTTTTTTCATTGCATCAAGTTTCCCATGTATCACTTTTTGTTCGCAATGGTGATTTCAAGATTAAGCTCGTTGTTTTAATAGTCTTACGTAGACTGCTCTTTGAGCCGGATTGTCTATCTCCCTGGTCAAAAATAATAGACTTTGATATATTATCACCTTAGCACATTTGAATTTTCATGTAGCGACAATTGCTATTAAGCAACCGGCT
Organism: Nephila pilipes; assembly: GCA_019974015.1. Taxonomy (NCBI): domain Eukaryota; kingdom Metazoa; phylum Arthropoda; class Arachnida; order Araneae; family Nephilidae; genus Nephila; species Nephila pilipes. The sequence continues at coordinate 339,002 of BMAW01115994.1, read as the reverse complement.
CAAATGGAATCGAATTGCACGGAGTTAATAGAATGGTATATATCTTGGAATAACAGAATGTACTTATCAAATTTCGGTATGATGCAACTTGCATTTTGACCAACTTCACCACTTAGAACAGCTAACACATGTTTTAAGTTGTTATCAATATTATTTCCTAATTACCTTAGGATTATATGTGAAATGCCTTCATATATGATTCCTTATATTTTATAACATTGATAAAAGGGACTGGTAATTAAAAAACTATGAATTTGTAAATGGGCCTTTAATACTGATTTCTGATCAAAATTCAAATTTGAATATTTCCTAATTATTGAAAGTAGCATTAAATTTTAGAGTTTCTATGTTTCATGAAAGAGAAAATCAAATATATAGGTTGGTATGTTACACTATTTCTTATTTTAAGCTAATAAAACTTTTTAAAATTTTGTGTTTTGAATGGGGAGGGAGAATTATATGTTACTCTGTACAAAACACTTTGAGAGGATATGATTTTATTGTTAAACATCAATATGTCTATTTCAAAGTGGCTACTCAAAACTTTCAAGCATATTTTAAAATTTTAAAATTAATGCCTTTGCATGAAAAATTCATACATGAAAAAAAAAAATCAACACATAATAGGTAAAATCTTTTTGGATGTTCATTAACTATTTAGTGAACTTGAATAACTTCAGAATTTAAGTATCTTTAGAACTGCTTACACCGATACCAATTTTATGTAGCTGTGATTAAAATGTACAAAGTTTTAATGGATGTCCTTTTTTTTTAGAATGAACTTGGTTCATTTTTTCTAGAACAATACTGATAAATTTTAAATTTCTATATGTGCTATCTTTTAAGTTTGTCAAATGTTAAAGTATTTTATTTTATCTTCTTGTGAGCTCAAAAAATATAAATTCTACATATAAATGGAACACTCTTAATCAATTATGCCACAACACCATTTTTTAAAGATGAAGTTTTCCTCGTAAAGTCACCCTTTCAATAGCGAACTTTTTTTTTTAAATTTTGAAATTGAAGAAGCTGTTTTCTATGAAGTTTTGCAAAATCAAATTCCTGATATATTTCTTTGCAAGTATAATAATCTTTTCCAGAAATATATATCTTACAAACAAGCAAAATTGCGGCAAATATTTTTTCTGGATATTTTAAGTTTTTGCTTATAAATTTTTAATAAATATTTTTTTCAATAGTTTTTAAACTAGTCTTTTGTAGTTAAGCAGGTATAAATTTATTGTTGTGTATTATATTTTTTTCATTCTCAATTTTGTATGACATCTTATTGTCCTTTTTGTCCAAAGTATGCTTGCTACTTTTTTTATTAGGATAGCTTTAGAATGAATGTATTTAAGCTGTGCTAAATTTTTTGAATCTTTTTCTTTCTATACTCTCTTGTCAATTAAATACTGTATCTATGACTGTTATTCAATACTTGAAATTTGTTTCTAAAAAAAGACCTATGAAAAATTTGATATATATACTTTCAATCTGAGCTCTGATAATTTGGAGAATAAATATTTGAAACTTGTTTTGTTTTGTATTAGCAAATTATTAAGTGTCTTAATATTTGTGATGAAATTTTTATGATTTTTTTTTTGAAGTATAATTTTTTATTGGAAGCAATTTTGTATTTTTTTATTATTTTTTGGTATTATTTGGATTGCAGTAATTAAAATAAATTATATAATATTAAAATCATTTGCATAGGGTTTTTGCAGCTTAAATTTACCTGTTGTTTATTCGAAACTTTTGCTTATGTATATTCCTATGTAACTTTTCATTTTTATCACTTGAATCAGGTAAATCTTTACATGAAAATATTATTTGACTCTGATTGTCTTTTATTCTGGAACTTAATCTTGTGGTTGGTACTGGCAACATATTGAATCTTCAAGATATTTGTATTATTTTTTTAAGTTTTTAATTATGAGAGTGACATTGTTCAGTTATTTGAATTTGATCAAATTCATTTAATAATCTTAATCATCTTCCAATAACTGAATAGGTAGCTACTCAGTCACATGATCTCGAGAAGGTGCTCCATCAGTTTGACCACTACCTAGATCACCTCCCTGTTGTGGCCAATCCACCTGACCAAGGTTTGTGATTTATTTAAATAAAATTTTTTATTTTCTAAGTTTCTGAAATCAAATTGTTTTAATTAACTTCGTTTATATTACTATAAATTTTGTTAATAACTACTATTTCTAATAAATAATTTAATTGTTTTATTTCAAGATGTTTCCTTGCTGTTAGTTCTTGGCAACCCACAGGCATATTAGGATGGGGAATTTTATTTATATCCTTTCCATTTCAGATAATGTACTCACACTGATGAAGCTAGCAAGGTTCACTGTGAATTACATACATACAATTTTTTTTTAAGTTTAGAGTATCAACTTGTGATTATTCAATATTTTTATGCAGACTTGTAATTGTCCGTTTAACCTTAAACATCGTGACTATATAGCGTACAAAAATTTTTTGTCTCTCATGGCTCTGGTACAGCGTCTGTACCAAGCTATCTATAGACAGTTCTTTCCCCCTTTTTTTCCAGCAGATCCTTTTACAACTTTCCCTTGCCCTTTTTACGACTTTGCTTCTATTGTCCGTAATTGGGTGGGGATATTTTTCGCCAACGTTATCAGTTGTGTGCGAATTCCTTATCATTGGCGACCTTTAGAAACAACCAAATTCGAAAAAAATACTCAATTAGATGACTTTATGCTGTCTATGATAGATAGAATTTTCTTTTCTCTTTTTTTTTTCTTCGAATTTTTAAAATGAATCTGAAATTGCTCGCAGAAATAGAAATTGAGAATTTGAGGAAAGATTTAGATGAAGAAAATTTTGTTGATAAACACCCAAAAAAATCTTATGGTGACTTTGCTGAATGAGAAAAAGAAAAATTAACTTCGATGCAAAAAATTGTGGCAGATTACCACAAACACGTGGAATATGTTGATTTAGGAGACCGCAGGGCATCCACCTATACTTTTGGTAAGCAAACTAGGAAATTGACAAAAAAAATTATTCTTTAGCCTCATCAATATTGTTGTGTTTCTGATATTCAATTCGTCAAATTAAAGTTAAAAACTCAGTTTAAAGATTTTAGAATGAATTTAATAACATCTCTGATATGAAAATTAAATCATAAAATTCAGACCTTCAATAAAAAAATGAAGACAAATGATAATAAATTTTCTCTTAGGTCAATGAGAAAAGAAAGAAGAGAATTTCACATATTGATAGGGAAAAGAATAAACAAAAAAAAAAAAAAAAAAAAGCTACTCTTATCTTTAAGGCATGCAATGTGGCTCTTTGTATTTACCAAACTGTTTCGAAGAATAACATACAATTTAATTAAAAATCTCTTATCAAATAAACCAATGAAAAACAAAAGACTAGAATAAAAAAGATTAAAACTGATACATTTTTAATAAAAAGAAAATAAAAAAATAAACAAAAAAGGCTCTTTTAAGAGTCAAAAATTTTAAAAATTAGAATTCACTTTACATTTTTAAAATAGACATTTCAAAAGCATTGTTACAAGAACTTTTCAATTTAAGATATAAGTTTCATTTAAAAACAAAAAAAAAATTAATACTTTTTTTTTCTTTAAGATTAAAGATTCATAGAAATATTTGATATAAAAAAGTGTTTCATAATATTTTCAATAGAATGCATGAATTAACTGAAGGTTTTGCCTTAATTTGACGTACTTAAGATTTACTCAGCAGCTTTGAAACGTGTTCAATTAAGTTAAAAATTATTTTTTAAATCTCACTTTTGATAATATTTAATCACAAAAGGGCCACGGTAGCTGACGAGTGAGATCGCAAACACGTAGCCGCGATTGAGTTGTGAGTTCGAATCTTGTTCAATCAAAACCGGCTGTTAAGCCTGTCTAGTTTCTAAATCCTGATGTTGGTGTGGTGTGGAAGTTTGGTGAGTGGATGCTGCCCTCATTGCTTGACCATCGTTCAAATTTATGAAGTCCGTCACCAGTAACAACCTTCCTATTGTTTCAAAATGAGATGTTATTAAAATGTCAAATCAAAATATTTGGAGTATATTGAATAATTGTGCATTAAAAGGATGTTAATTTAAAAAATAAAATGTTTAATAATAATGTTCAACGTATTGTTCTTAACTTTTTCCTTCTTTTTTATATTTCGTCGAATAATTTTGAAAACATGAGGCATTACTTTAATTACAGGGGTTCAATATTGCAATTAAGTAGGTAAGTTGCAATATGACCACAGATAAAGTCTGCACACTAAGCGATGTGATTACACACCTATATGTATATATTGTATATATATAAGCAAGCACCGAATAAATTATTCTAGAAAATATCTTAGTAGTATGGTATAGCTGTCGCTCTCTTTGTTATTTGTTTTGTTTGAAAATGTTAATTTACGCAATACACGACTCTAAGTTATGATAAATATGCATTTGAAAGTTTGTAAGTCACTCAATTAATAATGGGAACCAGGAATTCAGAAAAAATCATTATGATATGATACGTCGTCAAATATTAGGATCTTTCTTACTCGTCAATGGTTACTGACTAAAAATCAGTAACCCTTACTATCTCCCCTTTGTAACTAGAAAACTAACCTTACCACATGTCGTGAACTCGAACTTAACAGTGGGGGAAAGAAAATTTTTCCTCAATCTTAAAAGCGCCGACTGGAAAGGATATTTTGACTTAGAATTGGCCGAGTTCTAAAGGTTAAATACTTTTGTGTTATTTTTGTTCTAATATGTTTTAATTTTTAGCCTATACAGGTGAATGACTTATTTATCTTACTCTGTCATCCCCCTATAAATATTTTATGTTATTTCCGAAGATTTTTTTTATAAGTATAATAGAACAATTAATTTGAAAGGACCAATGTGGTATTTTTTCAAATTGTATGAGTTTGTGAAATGATTATCTAATACAATTTAAATAAAATATGTATACAACTTTGTAATGTATTATAATTTAATTATAAATAAAATAAAAATAATAAAGAAGTTATTTTTGAAATGTAGAGAATATACATGAAATTAAAGTTACACACAAACTGAATATTTTTAAAATACTTGATAGGTAAAAAATCTGTTAATTCAACCATTTAATTAAAAATCTTTGAAACATTTAACTGTTTTTGTAATATAATACTTATTTATGATCTTTACATCATATTTGTGTTTGTATCTGTTCTAATACTTATTAAAATATTCATTTTTATTCCCAGATATGTAAATTAGAGTAAATTTTATTTAATTCCATGTAGTAATTGTTTTATGTAATGTTTGTGTCACTTTTTTTTTATAAAAAAAAAGTGCTTTTGCGATTTTTTTACATATGGTTTTTGTAAATGAAAAATCCTTTTTTATATTTCATTTCTTTTTTCATATAGTGAACTTTATCAGAGCAGATCCTAGAAGAAGTAAGTTAATTTCATTTTTTAAAAATGTAATTAAATTTCATATGTGATCTATATTTAGGTTTTTTTTCTTTTCCCCCCTTGAAATAAAATTGTATAAAAACATTAATGATTAACTGTCAATATTGTTGGTTTACTTAGGAACTTTGTTTTTAATTCAAATTTTATTTCATTACTGTTATCTCTGTGCAATAATATAAAACTAATTTTATAAAATCTCTATTATAAGTAATTTTATGATTATATGAAAACTGTTAAATGTTGGTAATATTCATGAAATTTTTTTTTTTGAACAAAATAGGAAGTGATGTTGATTTAAAAAACTATCATATTTATGCTTTTTGGAAGCAAAAACATTTGGGAAATATTTTGCAAAAGTTTATTTCATATATTTTAAAATGTACATTTAAGAACTAATATGAGGCTTAATTTCATAAGATGGCCACTTGTGAAATCAGTTGGAACTCTGAGTTGTGATTAGAATATTGTTACTTTTTACATAAATCCTAATGTGTTTCATTTTTTTTCAAAAATGGAATCCAAAAAGTGTGTGTATGTATATATACTGAAAATTTATGAAAGAATAATTTAAAATATTTAAAAAGACTAAAAGCCAGAAAGAAATGTAAAAATAAATGAAAATACGGAACCCAGCAAGTCAAAAAGCAATTTCGGGCTGAGGACTAAATAAGCAGGATTAAATTAGTTTAATAGTACCAACTTTCCCCCTTTTGCGACTTGGTATAGGTTGAATTGGGAAATCCAAAGTACAAAAAGTTCAATGATGAAAAGATGCAAAAAAGTTCAGTGATAAAATCTACAAAAATAAAATCTATAATTCTAAAAATTATCAACAAATCAAAATATCAAAATTACATACAAAAATTCAAAGAAATGAAGATTCAAATATGTGAGTAGAAAGGTGGAATATTCTTAAACTTCAAGATGGATATCAGGTACTCAAAATGAAATAAAACAACACGTCATCACCATATAAATTAAAAAAAGATTTAAATCGCTGTTTGGTTGGTAATAAAGTGCAAAAGGATGTATACTATTGGTTGGTAATAAGTTGTTTGGTAAAGGAGTAGAATTGTCCAGAGAGTGAGTAAAAATTAGTGTTTACGTATTTAAAAAAAACTGTAAATATTGCTTTTTAGTGGATAAATGCTAAAAAATTTAATTAGTTATTGAGGTGGAATATTTAACCACATTATATTCTAGCTGCAAATTAGTTAACTAAATATCTAATATACTTTCCAAACTCAGACTTCTCTAATCACTTAACTCTTTTCTTCATATTATGTTCACACAATTATTCTTTTCAGTTCCTATATCTGGTACCTCGCGAGTGGAAAGTCATACTAGTAAGTGAGAAAGAGATGATACATATTCATAGACATTTTCAGTCTCTTCTGAAATTTTTTCAGTTTTTTTACTATAGTTTAAAGACAGATGTTAATATTGTAACAGTTTTATTAAATGAATTCTGGTTGTTTATTGATAGTGAAAATTATCAGCCAAATAATTTGTATTTCTAGATTTTTGAATTTTGTCAGTACTCTTATAATAAGAATTATCAATAATGGTAACATATTAAAATGAAATTTTCAAAAACATTATTTGAAAGAGGAAACTTGTTACTTGGAGTAGCAATTCAGTTGCATTTATTGAGCAGATAATAGGCATAACACAGTAATAAATTGATTAATAATTGTACATGGGCCTAGTTAAATTTTAATTTCAATGTATAATATAAATTACATAAAAATATTTTATTAAATTATTTTAAATTGTGCTTAACATAAAATTGTGTGTAGAATTATAAAAATATTTTAGAAATTTTAAATTATGTACTTTGAGAAAATACAACATTAAAAGTTTAGTAAATTAAACAACACAAAAGTATTTTAAACATATGAAATAAAATTTTTAGACTATAAAAAGTTACATTGGTTTTATTTTTAAAGGACTTAAATGACTTCACATATTTTTGAACTTTTCTTTTATACAATTACTTAGTGAAATTCTGTATTGTGTAAAATGTAAATAGAAGTTTTATAGGCTTAAAAAAAATAAAACAATCAAATTTTGAGTGTAATTGTACTTAATAAAACAGACAATAAACCTTTTTTTCATTTATCACAAAAATTTAGACTTTCTTGACTAAGAAATCTTTTTGGATGAAGCTTTTATAGAAGAAAAGCAGTTCATTATATTTATAAAGCTTAAGATTTTTAAAGGATCAAGAAGTCATTTTCCAATAGTTGAAATGTTAACGTAACTTATAATTTGTATGTAATCCTTCATTTTTTAAATTTCCAGACTGTATGGAACTCCTATATAAAACAAGTTTTCTCAAGCTGATTACAGTTATGATTTGCAGCTATTTCCCAATAATAGAAAACCATCTCTTAAAGCTAAATATTTTCTTTGAGAAAGTGTTGATAAATGGGTTTTAACGTTTTATTGCTCTACTGCTGAGCATCTAGTTTTCGATTCCTGGTAATACACAGTTTAATGCTTCACAAGAGAGATTAACTTTCTATATCTGTGTGTACTTGCAATTCTAGGACTATGCAGAATTATTACATTTATTATTTCTTGATATAAAACTTATCAGAAGTTTGGACCATGATGAAAAGTGAATCACATTTAAGAAATATTTTTTTTACAATTCTTTGTCCAGCTAATATGAACTTTCATCACAGCATCTGTTGTTGGAAAAATAGTGTTTCAGAAACCCAATAATTTTTTAGAAATATAAGCTAACTTTTTGCTAAATGTGAATATTTTCTTTTGAAAAAGGTGTAACAGATCCTGCAAGAGATGTGATGAATTTTATTCAAAATTTTGAAGAAAAATATGGAAGAGATCATCCTATTTTCTATCGTGGTACTTATTATCAAGTGAGTGTATTTGAATAACTAACATGCAACTTTTTGGATTTGAAATAATAGAAATTGTTCTTTTTAGATTTAAAGATTTGTTTGTTTAATATTTTGAAACTCTAGGATTCCCTTCATATCTTTGAAATTCTGTATAATAATTTATAATTTCTGTAAGCATATATAAAATTCTTGGATGTGACATTCTTATATTCTTTTTTATTTCATTACTGTAATAAAGGTTGTAAATTTAATAAAATATATAGGGTTTTGAAAATTTTATTAAATTTGTAGGAAAATTTTATAAAATTACTTTTAGAGGAATATTTTGTTTTCAAATTGCAGTTTGTATGATTTTTAGTTTCAAGTGAATTATTTATTTGCCAAAGTGATTTGTTACAAAATAATTTCATGGAACATTTCGGGTTAAACAAAATATTCTTCTTTGTGTTAGTATTAAATCTTATAATTCTTTTTATTATTATTGGATTGAATTATCTTTGATAATCCCTAATTGAATTTTTTTCAGGCTGTAAATGATGCCAAGCAAGACTTGAAGTTTCTATTAGTATATTTGCATGGTGATGATCATCAGGATACTGATGAATTTTGTAGGTAAGTGCATTAAATTTTTTTATGAAATTATTTAGATGGTAAGTATGAAGTTTTTGATATTAGAAATAAATGTATTCAGGATTTTATAAAAATACTTTAACTTTTATTGTACATATGAAGGTGGATCAATTATAAATGAAACTTTTTAAATATGGGGAGATGATTATATTTTGTCATAGTAATCGTGATAAGTTATTTAAAGTTTAAATTATTGTTTAGTGTCCTTTTATTGTGGAAATGTTAATAATGTATAAGTAAACTCAAAGTACCTACTACAGTTGCTCAGCGAATAACTATTAAATTTTTAATTAATGAAAATGTCAAATCTTTTGAAATTTGACACAGATTGTGTGTCCAGTTCAGGAATGACATTTTATTATGGTCTCGTTTATTCAAATGGCCCAAGGTATTTAAAAATGTCTGTGAAGAAGTTGAAAATTTGGCTCATAATCATTGCCTAAATACAAGCCTGTTTGCAGTGAAATTTTGATAAGTTCAGGTTCTTATTTTTGATGACAAATAACAGTAAAATGTATAGAATGCATTTCATCATTCTGAATAAATTGCAATTTCAAAAATTTGTGATGCCTCAATTTCCAAATCAGAATGTGGTAAGAACAAGCATTTTTCAGAGACACTTGAATTACTATGAAGTAGGAGATGTATTTCTGACACAATTTTTAACTTGGAAACAAAAGTTGGCTGTATCTTTATATCCATGAACCTTAGTGGTCCATTGTTGAAAGTTTTACAAAAAATGAAACTGCTTCACTAAAAGCAAAAACTCAGTTATCTGGTGGAAAAGTTCTCGCTACTATTTTGTGGGATTCACAGGGCATTGTATACATTGATTTTCTTCTGGATCGATGTGCAATTAACAGAGTATATTACTGTGGTTAAGGTTAAAGCAGCATATCTTTCCAAAATATGTTCCATTACGATCCACAGTGTTCTCCATCGGATCAGTGTAAGATTTTGCACAACTGGTGTTATGTAAAAAAAAAAAAACTTTACTAGTTCTCACTTAGACATTCTTTTTATCTTCAGACTAGCATTTATTTGAACCTCTCAAAGAAGCCTCAGATTGTTTTCATATTATTTTTCATATATGTTCTCATTTATTTAATCTGTAGCATCCTGAACAATTGGGTCCCATATCAAGACAATACTCAAAAAGTAAAATTGCTTCACTAAAAGCAAAATCTGGTTATTTGCTGGAAAATTTTTCTATACTGTTTTTTTGACATTCAATTTGTTTATGTGTGTCAAATTTCTTCATGATTGAGGAACAAATTTTGGATGAGGCAAAAGCAATGTACTATTCAAAAGGCATTCCATTGTTGTCCGCATTGATCTTCTCCAGTACAATGCAAGACCCACATTGCTGATGCAACACTAAAAAATTTAATTAAACTCTGCTGGTTCATACTCAAACATCTCTCTATTTTCAGACTATCATTTGTTTGTACCCTTCAAAGAATTATAAGGAGAAATATTTTAATGGAATGAAGAAGTAAAATTTGCACGCAGTAGGCTCCTTATATATCAGACTTCTTTTTATCTTGGAGAAATAATGAAGCTTTCAATATTTTGAGAAAATGTTTAGATCTTTTGGTAGGATGCATAAAAAAATAGCATTTATGTAAATTTATTGATAAATATTTTAGAAAATGTCTTTTAAAAAGTCTTTCAAATTTGATCCACTCTTGTGTTAATCAAATGAAATAGTCTATTATAAAATTACATTTTAAAATTTATGAAAAAGTGTATATTATAATATACTAATATATTATGTAATAATCATAATATACTAATATATTATGTAATAATTAAATGTATAGTAATATACTAAAATAATAAATTTTATTTTGATGCATATTAAAAACTAAAATTTTTTTTTGTCATGAGCTATTTATATCTCGAATATGTATATAAAAAGCAATATGAAACAAACTGAATGAAATGATTCTTGAATATGTAAGAATTCTGACTTCATTAAAATTTTTACTTAATTTACAGAACAGTATTAAGAAATTCTGAAGTTGTGAATTTTATAAATGCATCATTTCTCTTTTGGGCTTGTTCTGTGAATTCTCCAGAAGGTTACAGAGGTAAGAAAAAATGAATGTGGGAATTACTTAAATTCTGTATTATATCATGATTTAAAAATTTACTTATTTCTGTAAAGATAAAGAAATTAATTTTCTTTTTCTGAAATAAAGTTTTTGCAGGAAAATGAAGACAAATAATGTAAAATTAAATTCCAGTTACATTAATTTGTTTATTTTTAATTAGATAAAACAAAATAAGAATGTATCAAGATTTAAAACCTTTTTACAATAGGTATCTGTGTCTTCATGATTTGTCTGTTCTGCAATAATCATTAATTTTGCATTCATTTAAAAAATGTTCTGAACAAACAAGTATATTAGTTGAAAAGGAAATATTTTAAATATGTATTTGAACATTCATGAGAAATGTTCAATTTTTTAAAATTTGGTTTTCACAAAAAAACAGATATTACATGATTGGAGGTTTTGTGATACAATATGTTTTCAGACTTTTGTTATAAAGAAGATAACAAAATGTTTGTATCTTTTTGATTTATATAGAAGTTTTTTAGTTCTGAACCAATTAATTGCTTATTACATAAAATTTAAAAGTTGTCTCTTTTAATGATCAGTTAACTTCCTGGAATTCATGCTAATTATTTAAGTGTATGATAATTATTAATAATTTAATTTTTAAAATGAGCTTTTATATTTTTTTGTTAGTTACACCTGTTGTTTAATTTTTAAAAAAATGTTCAAAGGTAAGGTTTTAAAAAATATTTGTGTGCATATTTTCTTAGTTTCTCAAGCACTGCGTGAGAACACTTATCCATTCCTTGCTGTGATTGTTTTAAGAGACAACCAAATGACAGTAGTAGCCAGACTTGAAGGGCCTACTGATCCAGATGTACTCATACGACGTCTCAGACTCATAATGAATGATAATGAAGCATCTTTAATAGCAGCAAGGCTTGAGAGGTATGCATTTTTCTTCAATGTGTAATTATGAATCTTGGAAAATCATATATATATTTTAAAGTTAATTGTAGGTTGTGTTTCTTTAAAATTTTAAAAATAATTTGTTGTTTGGTTTGGTTTCTTTTAGAGATGTTTTTCTCTGTTTAAAGAATTTTTTTTATATACTATTTTATAAAAGTGTGCATTAATTTTTTTTACATTTATTTCTTTATTTTGCATTTTCTTCAAATAAAATTTAGGCTTAATCTATTTTAAATTTAAAAGGGAGTTAGTTGATTTTCTTGCATTTATGTTTATTATAAATGATTTATTGTATCTATTTTTTGTTTTATTTTTAATATTTTTATTGATAAAACCTCCCACCTTGGAAGATATATTATGATAAAAACATAAGTTTCACTTTGATAAAAAGCAAATATTTTTAATAATACCTTAAATATATAAATAAAAGTAATTGGGATTTATCACTCACTGAAAATTTCTTTGATAATTTTTCTACCCACACACAATTCATTTTTAGTTTTAGAAATTTACATGCAATTTATTTTGAATTTTGTATTATTAATTATGGATAAAAAATGGTAATCATAGGCATGAGCGTTCAATGACGCAAACCATTCGTCAGCAGCAAGATGAGGCCTACAAGGAGTCTTTAAAGGCAGATCAAGAGAAAGAGAGGCGAAGGCGAGAAGAGCAAGAAGTGAAGGCTCAACAAGAGCAAGAGGAAAGGAATAAATTACTAGAAGAGCAGAAGCGGAAAGAGGTTTGTCCATTTTCTTATTTGAGTTATTTTCTTAAGTATGTTTTTGTATATTATATGTGTATTGTTATATGCAGGAATAAAAGAGAAAATTGTCTCTTTCTTTGAGAGGTTTTATTTTTATATTTTTGAGGGAAGAAAGAAGCATATTTAATTGCTGTTGGTCACTGGAAGTTTCTGTTAAGGTACTTCACTTTAAGTGAATCAAATACATATGATACATACTATTTTCAAATACATTTAAATATCAATTTGTTTATGCAAATTTAGAATGCTTATGCAAATTTAGATGTTGGATTTAATTGTATTTGAATGGTAACAATGAGAAAATTCTATTAATATCTTTTTAGTAAATTTCTTTACTATTTTTCCATTGAGTAAAAAAAAAAAGACTGCTTTTCAGCTGTAACATGTATCAACTTTATATTTTAGCTATGTTTAATAAATTTATATAGAATAAAATATAAGATCTTAAAAATATTCTTTTATATCAAAAAGAAAAATTGGCTTAATACTCTACGTATAATATTCAAAATGATGGGAAGATCAATTGTACAACAATTAAAGAGAAATAAACTTATAAAGAGATTATAAAGGAAAATATGTTGGCATAAAATTGTTGATAAAGATTAACTTCATGATAAAATTATTTAAAATAAATGAAATTATTAAGAGTACCCTCCAAATATATATACATTGAATTTTGTTTTTAATCTAATTTCTTTTATATGATTTTGATTTAATACAAATTAGAAATTATTTTTTTTAATTATCTTTTTACACGACTTATTTCAATTTAACTCAATCGATCCAAATTCTAAGAATATTTTACTTTAATTTTATTTTTATAACTGCGACTTTGGAGTTGAGGAATGTTATACGATTTCCATTTGAGAGAATACCCTGAATTTCATAACTTCAATATGGAATTTTGTCTCCATTTTGAGTTTGGTGTTTGTTTGATTTGTTTACTTGTTACTTGTTTTGATTTGATTGAAATGTTTCAGGCATATCAAAACATCATGATAAAATAAATGAAAGTATAAAGAGTACCCATTTCCTGAGATTTGTTTTGATATGTCTGAAACGTTTCAGTCACATCAAAACAAATCTCAGGAAAAACTGTTTAAATAAATGGTTTTCCCTCAAATACGAAGGACAATGAGAATGTGCTAGCCAACAATTAAATCTTTATCTTTTTAAAATCTTATCTACATTTCATCACATGCCCAATGTCGGGTGGGACATGCATATTTATTAGTTTTGCATAAAATTCAATAAATAGTAAGTTATAGTTTGAAAAACTTTTGTTTATTAACTATAAAATATTTTTTGATAGCCTTTACATAATGTCACAGAATTCGCGTATAATAAAAGTGAAAAGAAATTGTATTATTTTTGCTGATTTCTTAAGACTGGAACCAATCTTTTATTTTTCCACAGATGCAGTGTATTTTTTTACACATACTATTTGGGAATGTATCTATCATGTAAAAACATAATTTGGTATATATTGGAGGGTACTCTTTATAATTTACATATATATTATATACATGCCTATATATATATATTTGGGATGCTTTTTGTAACAACATTCATTGTACTGCAAAAATTTAGGAACCAGTATTGCATGATATTTTAGTCTAGGTTTATATATTAAAGTTATCAAAATTCTTGAAATTTTATTAATTATCAGTTATTACTTGTAATATTTCCACGATTTTAAGACTGTATGAGAAAATCTAAGAATCAATCTTCGAATTTTCAGAATACTCCTGGAAAAGACTTTTTAATATAGTTATGTAACATTTTAGTACATGTCATGTTATATGTCATTTCTGATATTTTATAAATTCTGCTTGGCATGTACATGCTTCTTTCTTTTAATTTTTGGTAAATGCTGTTTGCAATTGAAGTGCTGGCTCATTGTTGGGTAGATACTTATACTGTCTTATGTGAGTAGCTTTTGCTTGTGTAGCTTTCCAAAGCCGACAACAGATCAAAGATCTCACCGAAGTAGTTCCCTTTGTGAGAGTAATGTTTTGTATTTTTTGGCATGTATGGCTCAAGTAGTAGCTCTCTAGGAATACAGACATATTCGGTCATATCTCAAAGACATTAGAATATAAAACTAAATGTAAATTAATTTCATCTCAATATACTATATTTTTATCTATTCAACTATTCAAATGAGTAGTTGCTCACTTTATTGTTATCAATGTTTTGATCAATTTTTTTATTTGTATAAAAATAATGGTTCAGTATTTAATTTGTAAATAAATGCATTTATTTTCAGGACATAAAACGTCAGAAGATTGACCTTGCTTCCCAGATTCCTGAAGAACCTCCTTTAGAACATCCAAATACTATAAGATTGATGATAAAACTTCCGGCTGGCACGAGGTTAGAAAGAAGATTCAGGAGAGAAGAATCTTTAAAAGTAAGCTCTTGAAAGTTATCATTTTTTGTGATAATGCTTGAATTATTTGTTTTAATTCCACATATCTTTAAAAGATAAGATTTGTATGTTTTTTAAAATATTTACATTTTTGTACTTTTCCATTTCTCTGGTGCAAGCGATAAAGTCGCCAAAAATTATTCGACTCCTAGCGGAATATGTAAAAACCGTGTGTTACTACCAATAAAGTGTTTGGCAAGATTTTTATGCCAGCGAAATAGAAAAGTACCACATTTTTTTTTTTTTTTTAATGATTGTTATTGAAGTATATCTTGGATATTTAAGTTGTTTGGTCTTGTTTATTTGGTTTCAGAACCCAAAATCTACTAGTTGTTCTTAAGATTCTAATTAGTATTTAACTTATTGAATATCATTAGATATAAATCTTGGATAAGATGAAAATTAATTGTAAATTTTTACTGTAATGTCTAAATGCAGTAACTTATATTTTATTATATTTATAAATTGTTTATGTGATTTTTAATGATATTTTTTTAATGTAAATGAAATGCTGTAAATTAAGTAAAAATTGATTGTAGTTATACTATATGTTTGTATTTAATGAATGTTAAATAAGTATCATAAAATCATTTTTTTTTGTTAATTGACAGGTTTTATTTAAACTATTTAAATTTATTTTTTAAAAGTTGTAATTATGTTGTCTCTATTGGAAATTTTTAAAACTTTTCTACTTAGTTTCTGGCCATTAGTCTCCTTTTGAAACTAATATATTTCTCTCTTTTTAGTTTTTATATTACTTTGTATTCTGCCATCCGGAATCTCCTGACTGTTTTCAAATAGTAACAAATTTTCCTCGACGAGTCGTACCATGTGAACCTACAGAAAACAACCCAGAACCGCCGTCGTTTATTGATTTTGGTTTTGGGAAATCCGAGATGCTTTTTGTGCAAGATCTAGAAGCATAAGATTACTTGTATGTACTTAAAAAAAAGTTCGTTCAACAGTTTAAACTATCATCTCTAATGTTGAATATTCTTTACACTCTTGAATATTAAAGAGTTGGCTTGAATGAGTAAGATCACCTTGAAAAAATATTGCTTGCTGTTTTGTAACAAATCCTGAAATTGGACCATGTATTCTCATCCATTTTATATTTGAGAACTTTTGTACTGTAAAATTGCTATAAAAGCCAAGACTTCCAAGTTCTCTGTTTATTAGATTATTTTGTTCTGTAATCACTTGAATTAAATATTTTATGCATTTTGCTACTATTTGTGTATCTTTTTTTTTTTTTTTTTTTTTTATTTTTTCAATTATATTTTAATTTGTTTTTTTTTTTTTTTTTTTTTTTTTTTTTTTTTGTTTACATACTATAAGTGGAAGATTTATTTTAAGTTTGTGAAGAATTTGGAATACTGTTTATGTAATGTTTCTTATAAAAATTCTTTGTATTATAAATTTATATTATTGAGTTATAGAAGGACTATTAATTGCCCTTTGAAAATATATATAAATAAATAGTAGAATGTACTGTTAATTTAGTATATGAAAATGAGTTTAAGTATTTTTTATTATTATTAATTTTATGAAAACTAGAAATTTTACAATTCTAATATAATATGAGGATTAGTATAATTAAATTGTTAAGACATTTTGATAGGCATCAATATTTTTTTCCTTCATTTCTTATTACATGCACCAAACTTTTTTTTTAAATTATTCCTTTGAAAATTTTTGTAAATGTTAACTTATAATGTAGTTCAATATATAAAATTTCTGACTGTAATGTTATTAATTCGACTGTAAATTTAGAATGAAAGTTTCTAATTTTTCATTTTAATAATTGCCACTTCTAATTGTAGCTTTTAAAAAAAAAGTATTCTAATACAATCCATCATTTATGTAAAATAAATTATAGAGTTGAGTATGTGATTTCATTGATCACTCTTGATTGTTTTATAAGTAGTGTTTGAAATTTACTTATATTTAAATTGAATCTAAGGGCATATCTTTAGAAATCAGTTGTGAAAGTAATAGCAGATCAATTTCAAAACCGATGTTCCCATAATGAATTCTTAGTCAAATTTTAGTTGATAATTTTCAGTTTTGAATTATTAACAATATTGTGCAGAAAAAGAAAAAAAGAACTTCTTAAATCTCATCAGTTGAAGATTAATAAGTTTTGTAAAATTGAATTCTTTAATCTCTTAACATGTTCCCTGTATGCAAGTGTTTTAGTTTATTAATTTTGATAAGAATTTTAAATTGATTTTTTTTTCAATCTAGTTTATAGTCTATTTTAATTGCTAAATCTTTTGTAGAATTTTATTTTGATTGATTTGTGTAGGCTGTAGCTCTAATTTTGCTTCCTGACTAGTAAAACATATGAAATTTACTTGATTTCTTTCAAGTATGTCAAAAGAATGCAAATTTTCAAATTTGCATTTGATTTCAAGTTTGTTATTCTTTGAATTTATGTTATTTGTGGTAAGATTACACAGAATTTAACTATAGAATAAAAAAGAATTTTGAAAATAACTTTGGAAAAATTGACTTCTTTGCGTATTCAGACCCTTTCCCATGATTACCATTTTTTTTTTTTTTTAAATTCTAAACAATAAGCTGATGTGCAGAATTATAATAGGCAAAGAAACTATTTTAAATACATTGTGATTATTATATTAGATTTTTGATGTCTTAATACTTTTTGTGTATTTTAGCAGTTTCAAAACAAGAATGCTTTTTAAGTATTGGGGTTGCTGCTTTATGAGTGAATTTTTTTTTTGTATACTACTACAAGTTATATTAGTTTTTATTGGTGGTTAAAAGTTTCAATTTAAATTAAAATGTTTATCACAATTTTTGATGTTTTGAATTTTCTGTTGTGACATGTTTAAATAGTTATTTCGTCATCAAAATATATATATTCTTGCTGAATATTTTATTTTGAACAGCATTTCATTCATGCTTCAATGCCATATTGTGAATTCTGTTACTCTTATTTGAATATTTTTTAAGTAGTTTGCAGTTGATTTTTCAAGTGCCTGGGTAGTTGAGTTCTTTGAATAACATAATTTAATACTGTTTATTTTTTTCAAATATTTGTTGCTGAAGTTACTTGTAATTTTTGTAATGGTAATATGATAAAATATTATTCATTTTATGTAAATTTCATAATGTCCATATTTTCATGTGTGAAAAAATAAATTTTTTTAAAGAAATAATTCAGAAACTTGAATTTTTGTGCTGTTCTTTCTCCATGCACAGAACTTCAAACTATATGATTGTAAAAATGTGATCTGAGTGCTTTCTATAAGTTAATATGAATTATAAATTGACTGGTAGCTATCCCAATATTGACATTTGGATTAAAATAAAGTTCTTATCTTTAATTCATGCCTGATGAAAGTGCTACGGCTTTCTTTATATCATTAATTGTTTTAAAATTACTTCCTTACAGTGTTTTCAGTACTGACTAATTCAAACAGGGAAAGGTTGCCTGTATGTTAAAGCAATAGTATTTTCCTTTTCTTCCCATACTGAATGAATTTTTGAAATACTGACTTATGATAAGAGCAGAGATCTTGTAAAAATATAGATGTATTGCCTAATATTTAAAATTGTTTATTTCTGATGGTGACTTTAAACAGAATTTTTCATATTCAGCGATAGATATGAAGTATCTTTGTAAGGTGTTTTTATTTTGAAAACTTTGCAATTTGTTGAAGAGCATTTTCTAACTGGATGCAGAATTAAGTTCATTATTTATTTTGTTTATTATATTGCATGGAAATTACATGCATTCAAAAAATCGCTTTTCATCAATGTTTTGAATCTGTATGTTGAGTGTGTTCGTTACTCTTTAATTTAATAATTTTTATTACTCGTGTTACAATAATACAGTTGACTTGTTTTTGTCTTAAGGATTTTAATATGGTGGACCCTTTAATAATATTTGTTATATAAATACAAAATTTAGTTGTTGACTTCAAATATTTCATTTATTTTAATGACAAGAAATAATTTTAAGGATGTATTTCATTAAAATGTAACTAAAGCAATAACATTAAATTTCTATCATTATATGAGGCTAATAAATGTATAGATCAATAAAAATTTCTGCATATTAATTTCCTTATGTAGAAGCTTTATTTATGTTAAACTCTTAGCAATAATCTGTATCAGAATTCATTGGTCAATAAAAGTTGTGCACATAAAAATGAATAAGAGAATAAAAAGTTATTAAGAAACCTATAATAATTTTTTTTTATAATTTGTAACTTTAAATGTCTATGCACATACAAATAAAAAAAACAAGAAGAAAGTAATTGTTGCTAAATCTGTCAATCTAGATCAGGCATTCTTCACCTTTTCCCAGTTTGTACGAATCAATCCCTTTTGTCGTAAGGTTTAGGAGTTCACAAAATTAAGATTCTTCTATTATTTCTTTTCTGTAACATGTATATTAAAAAGTAATAATTGGCTACAATTTGCAACTTAAGTTGACTGGTACTTCAAGATCTGAGGACTAGCTTTAATATCTTCACTAGCTGCTGTAAAATATATTCTCTAATATCATCAATGTGGGAATGAATTAAGTCAATAGACTATTGACTTTTCTTTAGATCTTGAGGCCGCGGTAGCCTAGTGATTAAGGCATCGGATTCGTGGCCGACGTTTTTCGTTCAGTCGTGAGTTCCGAGTCTTAGCCGCTAAAGACCTTCCGTGTAACCGGGGCTGATGCACGTTAAATCTATCGGGGTCCAAAGTCCTCCCGTTGGCGTGGTGTGAAAGTTACTAGAGGGGGTGCCAGCTCGGGTGTCGTCCTCGTTACTTGACCTAGGTTCAAAATTATGAGGTCTCTCGCCAATAGTCCTCGTGTTGCCTCTAGTGCGACGTTAATAAAAAAAAACTAAAGTTTCTTTAGATCTGCGCTTAGAAAATTCATTAACAAATAGTTTTGCTAGCCTTTCAGCTATATTGTGCAGTTTTTCCCCTTGGCACAGAGATGGGGAACTTATTGTGCAAAGTTTTCAATAAATATATTCTGATAATTCAGATAAGTATTATTAAGGTAACCAATTTTTTTACAATGAAAAGGAGGACGAAAAAAATCTAAAAAAAAGAACACCATATATAAATAAAACATTTTATTAATCCAAACAAAACTGCACTAATTATGCTTACATCTCTTTTAATTATTATTTTTTAACTGAGTATTTTTTCACTAAACGAATATTTTTTTGTCAATATATCATTGTCTAATAATATATCGGAAATTTCGGAGCAAGAAATATCCTTCATTTTGAATTTTATGGTAAGTGCTGCAGTTAGAGTATCAACATGCAATTTTGATTTTTCACTTGTCCAAAAATCATTACCAATGTGAAAAAATGTTTCCGCTGCAGCATTAATTCCAGGGCAGCAGAATGTAAATTCAACGAGAATAATTAAATTTATATATGGAGTGTGTTTATTTTTGAATTGGTTAAATATTTCCATCCATCTTTTATCAATTTAAATATATTGATTTTCCCATTCTTCTAATTTATCAGAATTTTAATATACATTTAATCTTCTAATTTCTTCAAACAGACAATTATCATCGATATTACTCGTAATATCAGGCATTTCTGTCAATAAAAACTCAACACTATTTTCAATATCTGCCCAATTTACGTGTGAAGAAGTAAAAAACACTATTGAAAATTGTTATTTCTTGTGACATGTTTCAGACTATTCTTCGACTTATTGGAAACATGTTTGGTAAAAATTTTGCACCTCTTCAGTGCACTTTTCCGTTATGCCCATTTTCGACCCTCCTTCTTGTCAACCATTTTTACCTTTTTTTTTTCAACTTCACGTCTAGACCACAGTTTAATCTTGTTTGGCGCAGCATAGCCATATCTGGTTCTTGCGCCTATAAACTTTACATTCACTCACTCACATTCCGTTATGCCCGGATTTGATTACTTAAGTTTGAAAATTTTCTTTTTAGTATTAAAGTAATAGGTTTTTCTTCAAACCATGATTTATATTGAATTACGTTTTGTGGAATGTAGATACCTGATTTTGTATAAAATACATTGATACTTCCGATTATTCACAATTGAAAAAAAGATTCTGGAATTTTTGGACAATTGTCTAAGCTTAAAAAATATGAACGGAGAGGCTCAAATAATTGTAAAACACGCTCTATAGCAGGTGTTAGAGCAAGCCATTTAACTTTTGAATATCCTAAAAGTTTTTGTATTTAACATATGCGTAACATTTTGGCGCGGCATCTCTGAATACAGAGATTAACAGATTAGTTTTTAATTATCGAAAAGGAGGACACTTTTCGAGGAAGGGCAGAACCTACAAAAGGAGGATTGTCTTCCCTAAAGTATTATCAAATCGTGTTTTTTTAGATTTAACTGATCTTTTAAAATTACTAATTATAAGTCCGGCAACTATTCCACCATACTGACTAATGAAATATCCTATCAGCTGTGACTTTCAGATATGCATGAGAAAATATTTTGTAGCATTAGGTACTTTATGGTCTTTAAGTATCAATCTTTCGCAGTCATGCATGTGTATCCATAAGCAACATGCCTAGATAGCCTAGTGGTCATGGTCGCAGGCATTTCGTCGAGTTGGGGGTTCGAGCCTTCATGCTATTTAACACAAAAATTACCGTATCTGGTATACCTAGAACTACCGGGCTGGGTCATAACTGACCCATAGACTTAAATCTTGTTATTCTTAATTTTTATGATAATACTAGGCGGAAATATAAAGTGTTTCATGGATAATGCAATGATTTTTAATTAATGATTTATAAAATTTAGCTTCAAGAATATTATATAATATGAAATTTGATTAATAGGAAATTATCGTTAAAATTTTTTTAAATTTATAATTGCTGAATACATACTATAACATTTTGGCAGCTCGTATAAAATGAAATGTTAAAATATCTTTTAAATAGCATATATTTTAATTTAAATCCCCTAATGTTCCTGAACATTATAAGGATATTAAATCGCAATTAAAACTAAATATGCGTCACATTTTACTTACATTACACTGTTTTCTTCTCGAAATATTTCACACAGAATGCTATGTCTTTACTTCTTTTTTTGATGTGCATAATCTCCACACGAATATTGAACATTTTGCTCACCCAGAATTAGTTTTATTATCTTTGCATTGTTTTATTTGGCAATGTTTTCATTTTTTTTTTTTTTTTGAAACTTCTTGGTTTGTACGGTGACGGATAATATCTGCTTCTTTTGCAATATATTTCTCTCTTAGCTCCTCTACTAATTTTATAATATAGCCTCATCCGCTCGGGTTAGAACCTGTTGTCTCTTTAAAAACTACTCATGCATTAATCATTGCTAGATCTAAAATATTGGGAAAAAAAAAAAAAACTTGCATTGGTCAACGCTTTGATGCAGATTTCACGGAATGTTTTCTAGCTATCTCATCTGCAACACCGACTTCAAATTTTGTACGTAATATTTCAGGAGTATTCTCATTTTAAGTAACTTCTAATGAAGAATGCAATGTGCTAAGAAGTACATTTTAAAATTTTTCACGTTAATGAAAATCAAGAATAGTGTTATGTGTCATGAAGGTTGTTGAATGTAATTAATTCTTTTTTTTTTTTTTTTTTGCTTTCTTCAAGGATTTTGAAACTTCTTTGTTTGCTCTATTGATTCTTCTGACATAGCTCAAACCATTTTCTTTTAGGCTTTTTACAAGTTTTAGAGATTAAAAAAAAATATATCACTTGTTATATTTGGTCCTGTTTTGAGATAAGTTTGTACTTAACTATGTGCAGCATTTTCACAAACACTTAAATCATTTGATTTGGAACCATCTTTCTCTAAATATGGAAATGTGTTGCTTATGTTCTTTGAGCTCACATCTACAGCCAAACAAACTTTGATGCCACATTTGTTAGGCATATATTGTAATTTTTTACAGCGTGTCTTTGAAGGAAAGAGCTGCTCATCTACAGTAATGTTTTATCCTGATTTGTAACACTGGATACAATTTTCTATGAATCTGATATAAGTGCAAATTTATTATTTTTCATTCAGTCTTATCTAGAAGTTTTTAAGTCATAACGCATGATTTCTAAAATTTTGTTCCAGCTCATCGTTGAAGGGAAAATATTGTGGCCCTAAGTCTGAACAAAGCTAATGATGGAACTCCTTTTGCAGCTAAAGCTCCTCGAACATACAATATTGCAATAAAGGAATCCAGTTCATCGAGAGAAATGCTCTAAGTTTCATTATTTAGCTTTGATCTTGTTTCAATTTCTGTACATTTTTTATGATAATTTCAATTTTAACATTTATGAAAAATTTTCAGAAGTTATAGGACTGCTATTAGCAATATTTCTTTCGAAATATGGAGTAAGCCCTGGATTTTTTTAGAATATTTTGAGTAGGTCATCGATCAGAAGAAACTGAACACTGCGAATGTATTTTCCACAGTGTTCACTATTTCGCTTATTTCAAATCACTTTGAAGGGGTAATTACTCTCCTTTATTGGTAAACACGGTTGACGCACCTCTGGTTACCTTAGCGATCCTCTTCTCTATTTTTAACCCTCCTTGTCAACCAATTTTTGTCCTTTTTTCCTCTTTTCTTTCGTCTAGACCACAGTTAAAATCCTGTTTGGCGCAGCATAGCCATATCTGGTTCTTGCGCCAATAAACTTAACATTCACTCACTACTCTCCTTTATTTTTCATTTTTTTCTGAGCACTGTTACAATTCTTTGTTGTTTTATGAATTCCTGAATTGCATTTACTTGGAATATTTTCATTCAGCTCGCTGTCACTTGAACTGGATTCAGACGATGAAATTATATATATTTTCCTCAATATTTCTTTCGTCGTTTATAACAAAATTTTCATTAGCATCATCAGATGTATTTTCGTCGCAACAATCATTTTATGAAAGTTCATTTAGCAATTTCAAAGCTTCCTCCTTCGAAAGACCTCTTCTGCTGGGTACCATCATTAAACACGTGCCAAACTGGAATGTCAATAATTCGATTCCCTTCTCTTCAGTTTACAACAGGGAGAATATTCTTTTTACTTAGTTTCTAGCCTATAACAGAGATAAGAGCATTCTACAACGTTCTAATACATAGATACAATTGCTTCCAATCAAAAAAGCTCACACATCTGTCTAACAGGTTCATGCCAGATGTGTGGATACACTCTCTTCTCATTCTCGCCCTTTTGCAAAAAGCAGGTGCAATGCATCTCCTTATGCAATTCTTTTATAACTGAAAAATGTAGATTTGAAATCCTGTTTGAAATGAAAGAAAAAGCAATTATCTTGTTCAGTTCAGCTATGACCCCCATGATAGTTATAGGTATTCAGACATACAAATAAAGTATTCCTTAGAAATCAATTAAATTCGTTTTCAGACATTAGACTGAATATTTAGGAAAAATCAAAAAATTTGAAAGCTTAATTTTGAAATACAACTGTAGAGCGAACAAAAACTCACGTTTTGTGTCACAGATGGTTAATTCTAGAGTTAAGAACCGCTTTGAAGCGGGGCTTGTGCACTGATTGAGGTCCTAAGTCCTGTTGACATTGTGTGGAAGTTTGGAGAGGGAGATGCCAGTTCACAGTGATGTTTTTATGTTGTTCACAGTGATGTTTTTATGTTCATGGTGATGTTTCCATGTTATATAAAATGGTACGTTTTTCGCATTATTACATTTAGAATAAATTGTTTTATTTTAAGTTCCAAAATATTCTCCAATTCTCACATTTTTAATAGTACCGATATTCAGTGGCAATTTTTCGTTTTGTTTTATTTCCACCTTGTTTCAATGAAGACTTCATTAATGCAAGGACCTTAAATAGATGAGTAATTGTTAAAATAATAAATTATTCAATTAGCAATGAATATCTCCCCCTCCAAACATTAACAGACACAGAATAACCGTAGAAATTAGTGTAACGTAAATAAACTTTTTTTTTTTGGTTTCTTCTGAAAACGGAATATTTAATCTTCAGGATATCAAGTAGAAGATTAAATTCGTGGTAAGTTTTATTTTAATATCGGCTTCTAGAATATTCGCTTGCTATTTGTGAGAGAAATGATCAATGACACAGCTGGTGGTGGAGTAACAATGAGGGGACATTTGTCCCGGTTGCAGAACCAGGTTCCGCTAAATCGTTGTTATAAAATTTTAAGATTGAAATGTTTTCCATTTTTAATTGCACTAAATATAAACATTTTCATATTCAGTCCATCAGTATGAAGATATCTTAAACCTATGATTTGTGTGTTTTATCTGAAATCTCTCATCCATGGCACAGGAAATATTGTTAGTCTTGACTGTGTTAAGAATGGAACGGCTATCCACCAATCGATAAATTTACAACAGCAAATGTTGAGAAATTTCTTTTTGAAGTTTATTTTATTGAAAGTATTACTTATCACCCCCCTTTTTTTTCTTTATACTAATTTCATTTTTAGGTTGCCCTCATTAGCTTGTCTTCTTCAGGCGAGAACGTGCTTCACTCAAACGAGGCTCCCCAGTGATCTTTTCTTTCTCATTGGGCTTACCGTCTTTGGTAAGTACGGATGACGCCCCCCCTCCCGGATACCCTAGTGATCCTTCTCTTTTAAAGACCTATCTCTTGTCAACCTATTTATCTTTTTTTTTTTCCCATTTTTTTCAAATGTCTAGATCATGGTTACATCTTGTTTGGCGCAGAATAGCCACATCTGGCTCTTGCGCCATTAAATTTCACTATCAGCCCCTCACTTCACTTATTTTTAGGTTATTATCTAACTATATCCAATATATTGTCTTAAGTTTTTGCAATATTATATTTGAATAATATTTTAGAATAACTATATTTTCGAATTACGATAGTTGTCTTAATTATTTTACTTTATTCTATCTTTATAAATTTAGTTTCGCCTTGGAAATATGCGCATAGAGGTGCTTTAAAAAATTAAAATATTTAAAAATAAAATAGTTTTTTCCCCTTAAAATGCTATTTTAAAAACTTTTACCCCCCCCCCCCCGTTCCGCGGTAGCCTAGTGTTCATGGTCGCTGATTAGCGGCCGGCCAGGAGGAGTGACATATCGTGAGTACTAGGGATAATGAATGAACATAACCTACCTTCTCGCCAAAATATGTTGCGCAAGGATGAATTTGTGAGATGGTGCATTATTATGCAAATGGCACAATCCGCGAAATATTGGACTACTCGCACGTCGTATTCGTTTGAAAAGTCGATCGAAAAAATCTTTTTAGAATGCCCCAGTCACAGTGGAACTTTCACGACGAAATTCTATTGCTCAACATTTTCATAATTACGACTCTCACATGGATTATCTGATTTTTCATCGACTTCGGTCGAGTTTCTTCCAACTCTCGAAAACCATTCACATTTTCTAAAACGACCCATAGCATCGTCATCATCATCATATTCAACCGTTTACGCAGATTAATACGCAAACTCTATGGTAGATTTAATCAATTTAAAGCAAAACTCTATGTTCGTTCGTCGTTTTATTTCGATAACAATGATACCCTTTACGCGAAGTAACATTCTGCCAAGTCCGAATTGGTCAGAAATGAATGGAACTAGATAACCGTGGTTGAAGGTCGTTGCTACATCATTTCGTCAGTTTCGAGAGCTAGCGCCATTGGTATTTTCTTACGAACAGGTGTTTTGGAATTTTTTGAACGCACTGTGTATAACATGGTTTAAGAATTGGTTAGAACTCATATACAGCACAGCATTCTGGAACATGGTTTGTTCTAATACAGTTTCGGAATTAACTAACTTCCTTCACTGTCGATATTCCCTCCGCCCCGTTGCCTTCCTCTTCCTCCATTAATACTGTCTCCACATCGACAACATCTACACAGGCTCGTATTCTACCACTTACTAAAAAAACCACATCCAAAACTTCTTCTAAACCTAAGCATTCCATTCCCTTACTTGATAGAACTCTAAAACATAGACCTCAAAATAAGCGCAGAGATCAAAATCTCGCATCCCACAATAGGTGCTAAACCCCAGATAGCAATTACCATGAATCCACATGCACCCAAAAAAGGTTCTCTCACACCTAGCCTTGACGACGATGACATGATTTTATATGACTCTTGGTTGAATGATGCTGCGGGACGAAACGGAAACATCCTATTTAAAGCGTGCTAAGCAACTTATCCGAAAATAATGTTTGTCGTTGATTATGCTTAGTTTTTACATACTATTTTAAACCTTGCGTATTAAATTTAAATTTTGCTATTTTTAAGCTGTGCATTTTTACTTTATTGTTGTATTATTAATTGTATTTTCAATGTGTGATTTGTATTTCATGTTTTTACTTCTCCCTTCACCTTGTTTGGCGCAGCATAGCCATAAAATTCCACACTCACTCACTCCTTAACTGTCGAAGGTACCTAGGAATTGATGACGGAAGAAGATACTGATGAAAAGTGAATTTGGAGGAAATAATATCTGGAATATGGCAAGGTACTTAAGAGGACGCTAGCACAGATGAAAACGAAGATCTCGAACATTTTGCTCTAAAAAAGCTGAAAGGTTGAAAGAGTCGAACAGTTGGAGTTATATTTCTTAAATAAAGATCCAGCGTCTGAAAAAAAAAAAATAGTACCAAACAAAACTCCACAAGGGCCTAGCACCACAAAAAAGAAATTTGTGAACATTTATTAGTTAAAAGCAAGCAATATAAAACAACGGACTTTGCGAAAAGTAGAGCACAGAACTAAAGACAATGCTGAAGAAATTTACTGAACAAATGAATATTAAATGCAATGTTGCACATGCTTTGCTGCGGCTTATCCGTTGAACTTTCATTTTTTTTTAAAGTGAGTTATACGAGAGGTGTATACGCCAAGATGGCTTATCCAGCGTCTGAAGAAATTACGGAATAATTGTAATTTAAATTCAATTCATATAATCGGCTATATCATTGAAAATGTCACGAACGAAACGAGTCATCATCTATTCTTCTATCACATAATAAGCCAACTCAGAATGCGTATCCAGTTTCACTTAATGTATTGCAAATGATAAAAAAAAAGACTGTAAACGAGATGAAGAAATAATTAATAAGAAAAAAGCAAGATAAAAGAAAGGGTAGTGAATAGGTTAATAAATCGAGATAAAAATCAACGTTTTTATATGGTGGCAAAGTTTATTAAAAAAATTATTGAAATATTAGTTAAAACTTGTTTCAAATGTCCAATTATTGCATTGTTAGACGGGTAAGAACGATTCCCGAAGTTTCAGAGCTCTAGCTTGATGGGAAAATGTTAAATTAACGATCGAAAATTTGATGACACACTGATACACACAGAGAGAGAAACACACACCAAGTGAAATACATAAAAACGTTAAAAGTAACTGAAATTAATTAATTCATCCGGTAAATTAAATGGTTGGAATGCAGTTTAACCCAATCACTCTTGGCGACAAGAATTATTTGGCAGTATTTTGCCAAATGTGGCTACCCTGGTCCGTTTTACGGACTTAACATTCAGCCAAAAAAAATCACCAAGTTTGTCAATTTATGAAATCGCGCCAAGTGGTTGGGTTAAACTGCATTATTAAAAAAATACATTAGTTAAAACTTGTCGCAAATGTCTAATTATTGCATTGTTAGGCGAGTAAGAATGATTCCCAATGTTTCAGAACTCTAACTTGATGGGAAGTTGGTTAAATTAACGATCGAAAATTTGATGACACACTGATACACACACACACCAAATGAAATACATAAAAACGTTGTAAAAAAACAATCGGAAGGATAAAAACTGTTTAATTATTAGTTTGTCAAGCTCCCTTGCGGGGATGCCTACAGCAATTTTGATGTAGGAGAATAAGTTAAAGTCTATGATGTGGGCACACGTTAAATATATGAGGGAAAAAATCTCTCTTTGTAGAAACTGCAATTCAGATGAATACTTACTTTTATGTTTTGTTTTTAAATATATTGGAATTTTCAGTAAATTAGCATTTTAAAATAGTACAATATAATATTATTTATTTCTAGGAAAATCAAAGAAATTTTTTTAACAGCGTATTAAATACCATTAATCAGTTTTCAAAATCGAAAGTTCTAGTACCTTTCACAAGATTTGAAGAGTTCGAAGCATGATGTTTCGTTTTCACAATTTATGGATGAATTGTTGAATCATTGCCATTCATTCGCAGATATTATCTGTGGTTTTAGAATGAGAAGTTTTAAAGTTCCTCTGCATAATTAGATTTCAAGTTAAATTACAAATCTTCATAAGTAAATCGAAGCTAAATAATCCGTTATGAGTTGAGTATTCACAATTCCTTATAATGAATCTGATTGTGACGTTGAATGTCAGTAACTCTTAGAAATCTTTCACATATCATGGATAGTCTAAATCACTGATGTTCATTTAACAGTTATAAATCAGTTTCATATTTGCAGTAAAAAATGTTATTTGAAATGTGCACCAAGTGATAGAGGGAAATCTGAATGTTTGGAGCATTTCTGCGAGAACAGGCACATCATGGTGAATGAGATGTATCGGCCACTTTGCCGACTAATTGAAACATCTTGTCGATGTCTTTGGTGTTATGAAGACTGATTTGGCAGTAAATTATGGTTTAATTTTAAGGTCATTTTTGAAGCTTCTGGTATTTTGTTTTTTACAAATTATCACTCTCTCTTTACATGGAAGAGACATCGTAAAAAGCGAAGCAGCGTGTATAATACTGCAGGTCGCAAATTGCAAATTAAGAAAAAAACGTTGACAGAAAAAAAATCACAGGAAAAAAAAAGGGAGTTTTCACTAATTGAAGCTTGAGAGGCTAATAGCAAGCAAAATTTACGGGACTTTACAGTGGAAGTAGAAGTAGGTTTTAACATTAGAAGATTGACGTTAAAAAGTAAAAAATAAAAAAAAAAATTAAAAATTCTATGTAAAGTTTTGCAAAGAGTAAATTTAGCCACCCAAATTGTGATTCTTTTAATAATTATTATTAAGTTTTTCAATTAAATATAAGAATTAAAGTAAACGAAGAAATATCGAGAAATGGAGAATAGTTTATTGAATTGATTATATTTAAGCTAAATGTAAAAAATGATCTGGTACGCCAAAAGGGATCCACCAAAAGCAAAAGCCCCTTGGGTAGCTAAAAAAAAAAAAAAAAAATGGCCGCCTGACAGCTGTTTTAAAATTCTGAATAATGTTATTTATTTTCAGACATATCTTTTTTCCAATTTACATATGATTTAAGGTAATACGTAAATCGATAAGTAAATAAAATAATCAGTTTTTATATTTGCTTCATTTCAGTCTAATAAAAAAAATTGGGGGAAATTTATTAAGACATATTTTTGAAAATTGAGTTCATTATTGGTGAAAGCGGACATCAAAAATATACGCAAAAGCAAGATAAAATTTTGAAAAGTGGTCAGGTACGACATTTTTGGGTTAACTAAAACAATAGCCCATTGGGTGGCTAATAAATAAACAAATAAATAAACAAGAGTATAAATGGAATTTGTCACACGCATACGAAGGCTCAAAATGTGTCTCTCGCTCTGCTATTGTCTAAAAGACTTATTAAGAGACTTAAGAGATATTCAACATAAAACACCGGAAAACAAGCGATAATCAAACAATGGGCTTACTTCCGGAGAATATTTCCCAAGACTCAGACGGTCTCATCGACCGAAGAGAGAAGAAAATTATAACGAAGCGAATCATATTAATGAACTTCTTAGAAAAAAGAAAAACGATGAATGGACAATGTTAATGTGAGTAACTCCATTCCATTTCCCATTCCTAATTTTCCATTCCTAGCTCGAGTACTTTTTAACCCTCCCCCACACTTTTACCTCCCCCCTTAACGTTTAATAAGAAGATAATAAGAACTCCTGTCTCTGATTAGAGTTAAAGGGATTGCGCCAGTCCACTGACTTAAAATCGCGATTTTCCTACCCGTTCATGATAGAGTATAAACTAGGGATTGCATTAGGAGACCTCAAGGACTTGCCTTCGTTAGGTATCATCATCCCCCGAGCGTGACCCCGAGGCCCTCTAGTGATCTTTTTCTGTCCCATGGAGTTTATTGTCTATGGTAAACACGGGTGACGTTCCCCTGGGTTACTCTAGCGATCCTTCTTTATTTTCGACCCTTCTTCTTGTCAACCAATTTTTGTCTTTTTTTTTTCTTCATTTTTTTCACGTCCTGACCACAGTTAAATCTTGTTTGGAGCAGCATAGCCATATCTGGCTCTTGCCCCAATACCCTTCACATTCACTGACATTCATTCATGTAATTTAGTTCAATGGCTTTGAAGTTAAAATATTTATTTTTATAAAATAATTACTCTTCTCCTTTTGAATTTTCAATCATTTATGTCCATTTTAGATTTTTGACTTGTTAGGGGATATTAGGAATATCTAGCGAAATGTAGTTTCCGCAGGAAACTAATATTACAAAATCAATTTGCGTCTGAAAACAAAGTTGGGATGTTAGTCAGAGTTTTTGAACTTTACACGTCACAAGTTGCACTAGATTCGTTTCTAATTTCTTTTTTGATAGGGCAAGGGAACTGGATGCTCTACTTTTATATAATTATCTCTATTTTGATCAATGTAATCATTTTAACAACATCGGATATTTCAGTAGATTAAAGAACAAATGAACGACATAAATAAACGTTAATTAATTTAATCGAACCTTTAAAAAAGAAAGGCCCACACAAATAAATAAATGCTTTATAGCATTCATTTCGGACTACAATGATTTTTTTACTAGCTTTTATTTAACTTGCTATGTTTATATGTATGTCTTTTTAGAGAGATTTCGAAATTTATATACTCGAATTTTAACCCACCTCCTATCGTGTGATCGAGCTGAAATTTTGCATACTCATGTGACTCTGATGACAATACAATACTATGGAGTGAAGCAATAATGGACTTAAAGGGGTTCCTAGAAGCTAGGTCTCTTACTTAACAGCATTCAATTCAATCGAAATTTTGCACAAACGTAAAGCTCTCGTAATTGCCTTTTAGTCTCAAATTTCGAGACTGAAAAGAATTAAACAAGTACTGAGAATAAGAATTATTTAAAGAATTATATAAGAGTATATAATATTAGCCTATATGTGTTGCATACTTATATATACTATATATGTATAGTTTATACAGGGTGTTTCGAAACTCATGGGCAAGAATTTAAAGGTGATAGAAAACATCTCAACAAGCAATTTTTACCACGCAATGCATACGCGAAGAGCAAGTAGTGAACCGCTAAACGGAGCTGTAGTGGAAAGTTTAAGGCCCGAGTTTTTTTACACATCGTCATTCCTACGGTGGATTTCAGTAATCAAGAAAATGCCATAGCCTAAAAAAAATCTTGATGCCTGCTCGTGGTTTCATTACTCGTACGACATACAGGGTGTTTCGAAACTCATGGCAAAAATTTAAGGGACGATAGAAAACATTTCAACTTGGCGACGTACAGTAATCAGCAAAAGATCACAGCTTTCTGAAATCCATGGTACAAATGACGATGTGTAAGACAACTCGGACCTTATGCTTTCCTTTACAGTGCCGTCTGGCGGTTCACCGCTTACTCTTCACCTGTGCATTGTACGGTAAAAATTGCATGGGCCTCGGTAGCCTAGTGGTCATGGCTTCGGATTCGTGGCCGGCGGTTTTCATTCAACCGCTGGTTCGATCCTTGGCCGCTAAAGACCTACCGTGTTGCCGGGGCTGATGCACATTAAATCCGTTGGGGCCCAAAGACCTCCCGTTGGTGTGGATGCTAGGAGAGGGAGGGTGCCAGCTCATGTATCATCCTCGTCCACTTAACCGTGTTTCAAAATTAAGAGGTCCGTCGCCAATAGCCCTTGTGTTGCTTTTAGAGCGACGTTAATAATAATAATAAAAAAACCCGGTAAAAATTGCTTAATGAGATGTTTTCTATCCCCCCCTTATATTTTTGCCAATGGGTTTCAAACACCCTGAATAGATTAGCAATTTTTTTTCAACCAAGCTTTTATTTAAAGACGGATTAAATGATAAAACAACTTTTTGGGGTTGGAAAATAATATATAATTTATAAAAGCTTGAGGTTTTAATACTTCTTTTGATCTTATAGATAGGTAAGTAGCTATGTGGAATGGTATTTAATTTATTGGTAATTGCCTAGATATCTTAGTTAAGCGCCTCAAGTTCTTATAAATTATATATTATTTTGCATTAAAATTATTTTTATACATTTCGGTTCATCTTTAAGTAAAAACTTGATTAAATTTTTTTTGATTATATTTATCATTACAATTCTTGCTTTTATCACGTTTTTGAACAATATCAATATTAATAAGCTATACGTTTACTAATTCGTGATTTATTAGTTTACTAATTCGTGAAAAATTTGCCAACTCTCGATCCTCAATAAGGTAATTGAAACCTTAAAAAGGCTTAAAATTTTGCATTTTTTGATTTTGATGTTAAGAAATAGAGGGCACTTTGTCAATTGCATAGACGTATTATTCAAGAGAATAGAAAATTGAATTTTAAAATTGTAAACATTTGTACTCGCGATTTTCTCAAAAAAAAAAAAAAAAAAAAAATTAATATTCTGGTACATTTACCTCAAAATCTGTAAAGTCTACTGATCAGTTATTTTCTACTTTATAAAATGAGTTTATTTCCTGTTCAGCGAGCATAATTATTTTCTAACTAACACGCACGAATTTTTGGTATTGCACACTAAGTGTATGAAAATCATAAAATTAAATTTTTCAATTTTTTTTTATTAAATTCAAATTTTGACACTATAGTTATATTCAGTATATAGAGCATAATATTTATAAGTAGCTTTCAAATCTTTAAAGATATAAACGCTGTGGATTTTATGCAAGATGTACCTAAAGCTTTGATTTACAAATGTAAATATAAGTATTGATTATTAATAACTCATATATAAATATTAATGTATCTAAAAGTGATTTCCTTGCATGAGCCGATACAAAGTGTACAAGCATCTTAATGTTGAACTATGACATCTATTGCTTTTAATTTTAAGGAATGAGGATTTTCTTAAACCTCGTATGTGGTCGCGGCAACTTCGTGGTCATGGTCGCGGACGCGCGGAATTTTACTAAGACTGTTTTCGTCGAGTCGTGCGTTCGAGCTCCGATTCCTCTCAAGACCCGCCAAGTGGCGGAGAGGATGTTAATCAAACCTGTTGATGTTTGAAGTTCTTCCGTTGGTGTGGAAGTTTTGAGAGGGATTTCGTCAATTGTCGTCCTTGTCACTTAACCGAAAGTTCAGAATTACGGGATCCGCCGCCAATAGCCCTCGTGTTGCTTCTATGTGCAACGTTAGAATACAATTAATAAAAATAATATATGTATATATTATCTACTTAAAAAAATAATATTTTAATGCTTGAAACACACATCTATCTATTTCCGTATTTCTCCCAAACAGGCTTTCCAGCTTTTCCAAAAAAAAAAAAAAAAAAAAAAAGGTTTTAAATTTTACTAAGACTATCAAATCCCCACTCTATACTAATAGTGGAAAGTTTTCTTCTTCTATGGCAAAAAAGGGCAGTGGTATGATTTACTCTACGGTTAAGACCGAGACTGCTTCGACTGCAATGTAAATACTAATTCTTATTCCACTAAATACATCGTGTATAATAGTGGAGTCCTCTATACGTTGAATGAAATGGGTCCTCGGTGTTTTTATAAGATTTTGATTTTGTGTTATCTTGATCATCCGACCGTATTATCAAATTACGAAGTCCTTCACTAACAACTTTATGTTTTGCAAAGTGTGATGCTTATGCGAACAAAAGAAAATGGAGTGAAACAGTAACTTCTGTTCTCCAACAATAGCGCTATTTTCATCTTTAAGAAACTTTAGCAAAAATAATGTGTACGAAGCTTTATTGGAAAGTAATGTACCTGTGAACATATCTTTTTATTTGTCACTCGAGATGCACAATTCTTGATGTACCTGAAAGTTACATATATATAAAGCCATATTATTTACTTTTCGAAATAATCTCCATCCCTTTCCTCGCACTTGCGCCGATGTGTGTCTAGTTCGGAAAATCCGTCGGAAAAGAATTCCGGTGGTTGTTGTCGAAACCAGACTGGAATAGCAACTTTCATCTCGTCTTTAGAACTAAAATAAAGCTAAAGAACGAAGACCTTGAAATGCTTTTAAGTGCAAGGTGGGGTTAATTAGGGTCGCAATCTTCTTCAGTTCTGACTCTTGTTGGCGTGAAAAAATTGTGGTGCCCCTTCGCTCATTGTCGAGAAAAGGTCTGCCCGGGCAATATGACAGAGAAAACCTGTACTCACAAGTGAGAGGTAAGTGCGGAAAAAAACGAGCTCCGAGATAGACGGAGAAGAGTAAATGAATGTTATTTGTTAAAGACTGAGTCTCTTTATTGAGTCTAGCAAGAGTAAGAAATAGCCATAGAAGTTACATATAGGAACATAGACATCATACTCAGCACGTTAATGACATATGAGAACAAAGGCACCTAATGCCTTACTTACAATTAGACTTCAGGAATACGAATTTTGAAAATCTGGTACCAGTTTAAAAAGTGTTATGTCTACTTTGCAATCAAGCCTCGTATTTGTTAATTGAAAGGTATGAGATTGGTAAAGCCTTTTTAGAGAATATTTATTGTTTCTAGACCTTTTCCAAAAGGAAAACCCATCAAAATATTCTTATATTTTCGAACGCGTTTTCAATTACATTCTTGAAAAGAAAATTTTAAATCTGTTTCAGTTGAAAAGTTCTAAAATTTATTTATAATTCTTTAAGGTAACATATTCTGCAAAAGAAGTTAGATTCAAGAAGGATTATTTATTTGTTTAGTTTAATTCAAAATTTTTTAATCGTTTGTTACAAATGGTAAAAAAACATTCGAAAATTTTGAGAAATCAATTCCAGCATCTTAGAAAACTTTCCTTAATTTCCTCTTCTGATCTATATAATTCCAATGAATCTACAGTTAAAAAAAAAACAATATATTTCCCCCTTTTTTGGAAAAATGATTATTTACAAGATGGAAATTTTTTTATTAATTAGATCAATTTGTATAAATTTTTGCTAATTGCACAAATTCTAGTTTAATAATGATATCTTAGAACTCTTGCCCTTTCAAAGCGATGCGATGTAATCTTTTTTAATCGTTCCTATATTTTCTTTTCGGTAGTTTTAAGAATACTTTTTTCGTAATTTTCTTAAATTAAAGAAGTTATCACGTTAAAAAAATGGCTTCGATAAAAATAATTTTTCAACTATCTCCGGCTTATCACTGTTCTGTTATTTTACTCCCTTTTTTGAATCAAAGCACTAAATTAAAGGATACTGCGAGCATATTCTACGATACACAATATTTAGAAAACATCGAACTTTATAGGATATATTTTCATTATAATTTCTCCCGTCTTTTAATTTATAATTTACGATATGCTAAATAACATGTAAAGAATCAAGAAAACTTTAAATAAATCTCGGTTAGCTATTTATTAATCATCATCGATTCTCTTCAAACCGAGTTGGAACATAAAGCCACAACAGCTCCACGCCATTTAATGCTGTCTAATGCTGCCTTCCGGGCACTTCCTCAATTCTGCTACACAAATGAAATTCTGTGTTCTATAGCTATATTGCGTCATGTGACCTTTGATTTTCTTCTCTTTCTTTTTCTATCTGGTGCCCATGTTACCTCGATTTCTGAGTTATTTGGTGGTAATATAAATATTCAAGACGCGGCTATTAAATGACGAAACACGCTGTAAAACGTTTTATTTTGATGCCATACATATTTACTTATTATCACCTTCAATATACACCCTTACTCTAACCCTACAACGCTCCATACGAATTTTCCATTGTTCAAAATAGTGTTGGAAGTCTTCTTCTGTCAGCTCCTTCAGGATGCGTGCCGTTTCTCTTTCACAACTTCGATGTGTACTTTTTAATGTAGATTTCATCATAAGAAACAAATAGAAATCGCCTGGTTCAAGATCCGGCGAATAAGGCGGATTATCTAACACTAGGGTGCTGTACTTGGCTAGAAATCTCTGGGCAGACAATGTGAAATGAGTTGGTGAATTTTCTTGGTGAAAAAATTTGCTGTTCGGATTCTTTGTCAATTCCTTCAGTCTCAGCAATCGCACGAATAGAACCGACGGTCAAACCGAAACGGATTCCAATATTTTCGACATTGTCACCGTTTTTGACGTGGAAGGGCAACCGGGTCGTGAATCATCTTCAACGACTTCTTGGCCATCTTGAAAATGCTTAAATAATTCAAATACAAGTTATCGCAATAAACACAATAGATTATCAATTTCAGTAGCGGCTTAGCAAATTTCATGTGACATTTCCCAACAATTCGTTGCTCACTTATTCGTTTCTTTCAAGCGGAATAAAATTAAAAAAAAAAAAAAAAAAAAAAAAAGACTGTAATGTGCGAATGAAGGCTACGAGTATACGGATTTGCTTACTGAAGCCAAAGGCATTGCATTCAAAAGATAAGGCTTCCCGCTAAACATTTTTCGGTCATTGGCGTTTGGGGCATGCGTACTTCTTCGGTAGCTGCGTCAGTTTTGTTATTTAATAATAAGGTGACCAATCGTCCTTCTTTAGGAAGGACAATCCTCCTTTTGTAGGTTCTGTCCTTCCTCGAAAATTGTTCTCCTTCTTGTCCTCCTTTTCGATATTTTAAAACTAATCTGTTAATCTCTGTAACCAGAGATGCCGCAAATGTTGAATACAAAAACTGTTATGCAAATGTTGAATACAAAAACTTTTAGGATATTCAAATGTTAGATGGCTTGCTCTAACACCTGCTATAGAGCGTGTTTTACAATTATTTGAGCCCCTCCGTTCATATTTTTTAAGCTCAGACAAATGTCCAAAAATTCCGGAATCTTTTTTTTAAATTATGAATTATCTGAAGTATCAATGTATTTTGTACATAATCAGACATCTACATTCCACAAAACGTCCTTCAATATAAATCATGGTTTGAAGAAAAACCTATTACTTTAATAATAAAAAGAAAATTGTCAAACTTAGAGGAAACTTAGAATAGAAAGTGTACCAAAGAAGACCAGAATTTTTAATCAAACATCTTTTCAATATGTCGAAGAATGGTCTGAAATAAATATCACAAGAAATAACAGTTTTCAATGCTGTTTTTTTACTTCATCACAGATAAATTGGGCAGATATTAAAAATTGTGTTGAGTTTTTATCGAAAGAAATGCCTGATAATAAAATCAATGAAAATTGTCTGTTTGAAGAAATTAGAAGATTGAATGTATATTTATAATCTGATAAATTAGAACAATATGTTTAAATTGATAAAAAATGGATGGAAATATTTAACCATTTAAAAAATAAACACATTCCACATAAAAATTTAATTATTCTTGTTGAATTTACATTCTGCTGCCTTTGAACATCTGCAGCAGTAGAAAGAGTATTTTTCCATCGGTAATGATTTTTGGACAAGTGAGAAATCAATATTGAATGTTGATACTCTAGAGTTGCAGCACTTCCGAAAAATTCAATATGAAGGATATTTCTTTCTTTCCCCGAAATTTCCTATATATTGTTAGAGAATGATATAGTGACAAAAAGTATTCATTTAACAGACAAATACTCGTTTAATCAAATAATTAAAATGGGATGTCAGCATAATTAGCGTATTTTTTGTTTGAATTAATAAAATGTTTCATTTATTGGTATACTTTTTTCTCAAATTTTTTCGTCTCCCTCTTCATTGTAAAAAAAATTGGTTACCTTATTAATAGCCACACCTCGAATACCTAATATACATAGTTAGCGTTGTTTCTTAAAATTTGGCGGAAAAAGTTTGGCAGATGCTTTTTCATACAATCCAATATTTGAAAATTTATCAGACGAGTACATTTTAAGAATCTTTCTCAGGAAAGTAATTCGAAAGGCATTTAAGTTCTGGTCTTGTGATTTAGTGTGTTTCCAAGCCTCACTATCCTAGTCACTAATATTCATTAATTTGGTCTACTGTTATTTTCCATTTTATGTTTGTGTAAATGGATTGTAACAACCACTTTAAATTCAGATTTTTGAAAGTTAATTTGTACAAGATGCATTTAATATTTAATCGAAGTTCTTAGATGTACAATTTTTGAAGAATCGATCAATATAAAAGTTCATAAATTATGGTAATTTTTTTTTTTTTTTTTTTATTTTTTTTTTTTAAAGTACAAAATTTAATTTCAAAAATTATTTTTTTTTTTTTTTTTTTTTTTTTAGTTTTGTTCTTTCAAGTACACAAATTTATTTCCTCAATTGTTTATTATACATTAGCAATACTGCTCTTTTTAAAATTACAATTTTTTTTGCACGAATAAAGAAAAACAATATTTGCTTTAGAGTGTATGAAAATCGAAAATTCTGATTCAGTTTTGATATTTCCCATTCGAACAAACTGAATCACAAGTGTTACATTGTAACTTAAATAAATCTAATTTCCTATGGAAATTAATAGTTTGAGATTTTTTGTTACGTTTGTCAAATAGTATTGTGGATTCTTTCCAATTATTCATCTCCATTGCACAAGCAGCACGTAAACAAAAACGTAAAATGAACGGATACAAACTCTGATTGGATCTGTCTGTTCGAAACTCACTTTTTTCCAGCGGCACGTCACACTTCCTCCAAATATAAGATCGTTTTCCCATATTTATCTACGCCCAGATTTCTACCTCGGAAGTTATGTTACACTAGCATCTTTTCCCACCTACACAAACGGAAGGTGAATTGATGTTTCCGCTAAAATTTACTTAAGTTTTGCAAATATAAGATATGCATTTTCTTGGATGTGATCAGAATCTCTCTACCGATATTGACTGCTTCAATCAGTTGCTGCTGTCAAAAATGGTGCCTACAGGAGTTGTGTCTGTGGCGATGGTATGCCTTCTGCTACCTCTGCTTGTCTGTGGAAGAATGTTACCCGATGGTAATACATGCTTTATTATTCAAAGAATTCTAATATTATTATGTATATTTGTTTGATGTCCTATTTAATCTTTCTAATTGAAACGACTTAATTGAATATTATCACTGTATGACATTCTCCTATTTGCAGTTTTCTCACTAACCTATGAGACTTTTGGTAATTTGAATTGTATAAAATTTCAATTCGTTTCGAACCAAATGAAATGTGATTAGACAAATTAGATGAAGATAAGTAGGGCGATGAACTTAATTAATTTTTATGAAATATCAGTGAAATAAAATGGAAGGGGTTGAGGGGACAGATGACAACGAGAAACCTATAGATATTTGTAAGTTTATTGGAGAGTTGTTGTAGATTATCTTTTGTAATTGAAATTGGTTAGAAATGATTCTTGGTTAGAGTAAAGGGTAATAGGAGTATAACTCATTGTATTCGAAAAATGTCTTACTCGAAGCGAATGAGTTGGTTAGCTAATATTTTATTATTTAATTCTAAGCTAGGATTCAGGCGTGTTCAGAGTTTTTTTGAGAGTGCGATATTGCATAATCTGTGAAGAAATCTAATAAACTGTGTTGTCCATTCTCTTCAATTAGAATTGTTGATTATTTAATTAAGATTTACGATGTGTGTAGACTTAAATAATGAAGGATTGATGCTACAACTGGAGTAGTCTTTTGATACCCGTTTAGCAAATGACATTCGTATATCACTATATATATTATTTGTGCAAAAATATACAGTCAAATATAACTTTATTTCTCTCAGAGAAATTAATATTAGTGATGATTTACTTTGTTTCAGATTTGTTTCTTTTCATTCAGTTGTATTACATATTATCTATAACAAGGTTATTGTGGTGATCCCCTTAGTAAAAATAATTTCAATAAACGTAATGAAAGTGGTATAATTGAGGATATTAACTGATATAAAATCTATACTTATATTTGAGTTATCACTATGCAACTGAATTAATTGAATCATTCCTAATAAAGTTATCAGTGTCAAAACTCACATTTATGTCTCCTCTTATCATTTAGGTGATATAATGGATTTGTGGGAAAGTAGGAAGAAAGAAAACTTTTTCTACGCAAATTTTAAATTAAGGATTATCACTGATTACGTTACTAAGTCTTATTTTGTCTAAGTTAATAATCATCATTGACTAAGTCAATGAACTTCAACGATAAAATTAATGAGCCTCTTCGACCATATTAATCCTCATTGACTAAGTTAATGAGCCTAATTTATTAAATTAATGAGTCTCTCTGACTTTGTTAATAATCATCTTTGTCTAAGTTAATGAATTTCAATGATTAAAATATAGAGTTTTTCTGATTATATTTTCAATTATCAATGACTGCGTTAATTTGATTAATCATTCGACTCATTTTTTTTTACCAAATCAGTAATGATAATCATTAATCTTTGCATACATTGAACGTAATACAAAGTGTAATCCTGGAAAATTTTGCTCACGAAACGGATGTAAGAAAAATAGCTGTTCACTGGGAAGTATGTGATTATATCAGAGTAAATTAACTTTCGATTGTAATCAATAAAAAACATTTAAAACTTTTATTTAAAAAAAAACGTACTTAACTCCTTTTATTTTATTTCTCTGAAATTCGGAATCTTTAAAATTTTCAGAAAAATAATAGATTATGTAAAATTTTTAACGACTTTTACACTTGATAATATAGAGCTTTTCGAACATTCTCATTTTCTCATTTCTATTGACATTGATTAATGTTTCTCATTTCTTCTCCAGATTTTGATCCGAGCCCTTTTTTCCCTTCCATAACTCAAAATTTTTTAATCCTATTTCATAGTTGCTGTATTAATTTTTCCAAGTTCTATATATTTTGAATTTTTAGTTCCGAAAATGCTATTAGATATGTTCGTAAAAAAATATCGTTATTTTTATGTTAATCGATCTTGACCTTAGGTGTAACAATAAAATATGTATAAATATCGCATAAAAGCACCAATGATTAGTAAAGTTATAGTGGTAACATTGTAAAGTTCATAATGTAAGCAAAAATCCCAACGAAGTACAGCAGACTAACCTAACGATGCTTTATACAAATAAATACTTTCCTCATTATATCATAAGTGGTAAAAATAATTTAAAAAGAAATGCTTAAAATTTCGAAATTCTACAGCTTCCAATTTTCCTGTCCAGCCATTTTTTTTCACCATGAGTTTACACTGTTTTAGAAGTTTTCAATTGGCAACACTGCTAAATTTATTTTTATACAAAAGATCAATCATGAAGCCCGCAATGTAAAAATAATGTAAAATTGAATCAAATTTGTTACCTGGAAGTAAAGTGTATCAGTTCCTGATTTCTTTAAATGTACTTAAAAGATTGTATACTGTAACTGGATGATTTTATCCAATGTACTATAATCCCTTTGTTACTACTTAAGAAAAGACATGCTTATATTAGTTATTACAACTATTTTAATTTATTGAATATTTGTCAATATTCAGAGTTTTTAAAAAGAATAACGCAACT
Source organism: Nephila pilipes (assembly GCA_019974015.1). Taxonomy (NCBI): domain Eukaryota; kingdom Metazoa; phylum Arthropoda; class Arachnida; order Araneae; family Nephilidae; genus Nephila; species Nephila pilipes. The sequence goes on along the minus strand of BMAW01115994.1, from coordinate 296,259 downwards.
TTGAAAAACTACTGAAATAAAATTAATGAAGTTAACATACAAACATTTTGGACGAATTAAATTAAAAAAGCAGCATTTTAAAGTTTACAAAATTACAAATGTTCAATGTGATTTCTATGAGTAACACGAAATCTATTCAGTCGCTAATAAAATCACAAATTCAGCATGTTTTTCACGAGTTACTGGTATTATTTTGGCTGCGTAAACATCCAAAATAATACCAGTAACGTTAAAAAAATGGATCCAAAGTTTTGACTTGTGATATGCACAAAATATATTAACCTTCAGAGAATCGTATTCCATTTCAACGGTCACTGTACTCCGTAATTACGCACTGTGTCAATTGACCTTATAGTTGGCATGAAAACATAGTTTCATCGCTAAAGACAAGCTTAGATATGAAGGAACCGTTTTTATCGATCTCATTAAGAGAAACCTTGCAAAAATTAATTCTCTGTTTTTCATCAATTTGGGTAAGAATGTGTAACGCTGTAACTTGCACGATTTGAAAACCATCCGCTTTCTCGACACTTTTCACGTGCCTATTCATCGATACTTGAATTACTAATTGTTGTTCCGATAGATTAGTCACAGAGAAGACGATGATTTTGTTCTGAATCAGAGCCAATCAACAGGGCGCGATTTACCCCCCCTGCCATTATTTTCTTTGGGGCTATTTAAAAGAGGCAAACTGAAAAGACGAATCATTGCAGTCATTCTAATTGAAACATCAAAGAAGCAGAAATTTCTATTTTTGGCCAGATACCATTCGTGTTTCAGTTGATAGTTTTTTACATTGAATATTTATTACTAAACAAACTCGTCCGAAAGCTTGTAAGTTCTTTAGTTTTGTATCAATAGCTCTTTAAAGTTGGGACAAAGCCGCTGTACCCTAGTAGTCATGATTCCGAACTCGCGACTGGCACTGTTTTGTCTAGTTGTGGGTTCGAATCCTGATGCTATTAAAGATCCACTGTGTAGGGGGGATAATGCACGTTAAATCGGTCTATGATCCAAGTCCTCCGTTGGCGTGGTATAAAAGTTTTGGCAGAGGGGTGCTAGCTCAAATGTCGTTCTCGTAATTTGACCGATGTTCAAAATTACGCGGTCCGTCGCCAATAATCCTCGTGTAGCTTTTAAGTGCACTGTTAATAAAACAAACAGTCGATAAATTAATCAGTAAGAGTTGGAATATACTTTTATAAACAGCTTGTATTATTTACAACCCATTTATGGAACCCCAAAGTAAAGGCACGTCACTCTTTTTTTTCACGACCATAAAAGACAAGGTGAAAACAGTTTGAAACTCGTGTGCCTTAATTCATATCAGTGAAAATTTTGTAATTATGCCTTGCTCCTCCGTTGAAACACTGTCCTTATCTATTGTCAGAACTTGTAGCGATTCATTCAAGAAACATGAGATTTTCAGTTATTTTGTATTTGTTTTGTCTTGAAAGCAGTGGGAAGAATTTAATAACATGGGAATGCTTTTAAAATTGCTTTATTCGTTAAAACATCCCTTAATCATTAAAATGTATTTTGATTCTTTGAACCGAGAAATTCTGAGGTATGTAGGAAAAAAATAAATATGTAGGTAACCATTGTTAAAGGCACACCAGATTTTAAAAGCGATTTGAACAAATTACATCTCTTAAAGATCTCTTTAATTTATTACTAACAAAATTCTTAATTTGATGGTACTTTTCATCAAATGTATCAATTAAAAAAATCAAAATACCTCTTATAATTTTATCGTGATATTTTTCAAAACTTACATTATTTTAAGAAGTTTGAGTTATAAATTAAAAATGCATCATTGTTCCCACTGTGGAAGAATTTTCTAAAGAATCTGGCAAGGGTGATTTAAAGTTTTAAAACAAGATTAAAGTAAAAGAAAATTATAAATATTATGTGTTTTTAAAAAATTACTTTGAATAAACTCTAGAAAAAAGTAAAACAATTACAAAAATAAAGCTGACTATTTAATCTATCTGTGAGATAAAAAGAATATTTTATTATAAAATAAAATTGAAGAATGTTTTTTATTTATCGCTTTAAAGAAAGCGATTTTTGATGTACTAAAAGTTTATTTAATACCATTACAAAAAAGCATAGAAGCATATTATAAGCGAAAATATCATTTAACATCTAAAACTAAAAGTAATTTTATACTTTGTTGATCAATGATTAGTGACATCTATTGGATTTTAAGAAAAGTGAATGAAACATTGTGTGTGTTAAATACAGACTGGTAACACTTCTCTAATTCATATTTATCTACTGGATTTGATTTTAGGGATAAACCATTTCGAAATCTCCATAAGAACCTAATTGGAACAAAAACAATATTATACTATAGAAACAATATTTTACAGCTCACTTAGGCACACACACACACACACACACTAAATAATTCTTTCTTCAATATCGCCATCATTATCACAAATATACTCTTCTAAGTTGTATATTAGCATAAGAATGTGGATGACATAAAACATATAGTACACGCCGAATTTGGTGATTTTTTTTTTTTTTTTTGGTTTGATAACTGTTTTATTCTGGTGAATTTCTTCTTTTCTGTAATCCTTAAGATATTAATTTTTTTGGTAAATCTTAAGATAGTTTGGTAACCTATTTAAAGTCGCAAAAATTGTCGAAATTTCCTACTTGCACTCTGTAGTCTTTCTAAAGTTGTATTTATGAGAAACTTTCTAACTAAAACGTTTCGACAATCTTTTTTTTCAGAACTAAACATCCGCTCTTCTAAATATTTTTACTGTACATCGATTTATTTTCCTAATAACTGATTTCTGGAATAATCAATGAAACTTAGAAGGAGACCACATGTATGAGACAGCACCTATTCAGGGTAGTTGTTTTTTTACAGATAAAAACTAGAGTTTTCTATTTAAAATCTCTGGGAATTCCCTTCGAATGCTCACAATTTTATGGGATGAGTAAAAGTGGTTTGGAGTATTATAGCAGAGCGGAAATTTCGTCAGTGACTTGTTTTAGAGTGCACAAAACGGAAGACAAAAATTATTATCGCCTGTCATAGTAACATTAAAAAGGGAAGTGAAACGTGAATCTTCCTCTATTTATACAGTTTATATGTTTTTTAAATATTATTTTTTAAATTGCAGTTTAACATGAAAATAATCTTTCCTTTCATATGTTGTACATCAAAATCTACGAAATCAATAAACTTGAGGTTCGAAATAAATATTTAAGCTTTAGAGTTCATTAGAAATTGTATCTAAGTAAATGTTCTGTTTCATAAGATTGAAATTTTTTTACTTTCTTAATTGCTGTTGGACATAATTGAACAAAACTGACCATTTCTAAATTTATATTTATGAACAGATAATTACTTGTACATAAATGGCCCATCCGTAAAAGTATAAATGTATTTTGTAAAATAAATTCATTTTAAAATAAAAAAAAAGTACTCTTACTGAATTTTTTTTGAGTTTATTGAGAGAGAGATTATTCTCTATTTAAAAAGTACCACAATTTTTATAGCTGTTCACCGCGAAACATTTATCTGCTCTATGGCCTATAAAGCAAAAGTAAGATACTTTTTCTAAGCCACTCGAGAATCCAAGAGACATTTCTAAGAATTCCAGTATTCTTTTTGAATATTTCTGTGAAGAAGAATTTTTCTCTTTTATTTTATTTTAATCAACCATATTAACGTCAAGACATTTCTTCGAACATAATTTCCGTTACAGATTCTTGGAATAAATACAATGCAGTGAACGCAGGCATAATGCACCTAGATAAAGAAGAATAAGATTTTTGCTAATCAGGGCTTAAAAACATTCTCAGTTTATGATTTTGTGTTGCTTATTCGATTTAAAATAAAAGTTAATTATAGAAATAAAAACATTGTGGGGCACTTTGATAAGCAAAATAATGGCAAAAATGGAACGTGCTGTGAATTAAATAATTCAATTTTTTTTTATCTTAAGATTTGATAGATACAATAAACATAATTAATTTTTTAGACAATTAAATAAGCTTTTGATAAGTATTTTCCAGTAGCACATGTACACTTTTTTTTTAAAACAGTATAGATTATTTCATAATCTACGTACACTATTTTCTATGTTTTCTTTTGATTAACAACCCACTTTACGCTATGTTGAAGGAATGTTCTTTTTTTTTTTATTAAAAGGTTATGTATTGCTATTTTTTGGCCATAATAATCGAGGTAATATATCAGGTTTCAAATTATACACAGATAATAGAAGACAAGTTAAGCCTTTTTAATATAAACTGATAAAAATTTTCACATGCATATTGTTTTTTAATTCGATTTTGTAATATTAAATAATGAAGAGAGGACAATGGAAATATTTATATTTATTTTTTCTCTATAACGATAATAAATTTCTACTCAAGAAGCATACCTATTTTCTTTGATTGCAATTAGTGAAAACAATTATGTATTTAAAAATAGCTGATATAATGTTTTGCGGTACAAAGTATATAGTTGTCGAGTAAAAAAATCATTCAAATGTATTAATTATATTGAAAATAATATATTTTTTGAAGAGAATTGCTCTTCCTCACTTGGACACTAAGTACGTTAACCACTTTGCGATCCTTTAACAAGAATGTTTCCTCCTTTAGGCAATTAAGAATAATAATTTTTGTAAGGATCTAAGTTAAAATGAATAATGGGTCATTAGTGTTGCAAGCCTTATTCTTCCTCAAAAAAATCTTTTCTTAGTAAAAAGGATGATGAATGTATATTCTGCATATTTTTATACTTACTTATTCAGTTTAATGAGCATATACAAAAGCTGGTTAGAAATCAACAATATAAATCATTTGGATAATCATGTGTGTACTCAATATGATTTTAGTTATTATAATACAAATAATGTACAACGCCTTTTTAATGATTAATACATATCACATATAGTAGGCTTTTAATGATAATAATACAATATAAACTGTGTATAGTATTTTGGTTTTCAATCACCGATACAAATATAGTGAAAGCTGGGTACATTTTCCGAAAAGCATTTATTTATTTCCCTTTTATACGTGTGTAGACAGTATTCACACAACCACGTTTTATAATAACAACATAAAATAAACTTTGACGCCGATTTCAGAACTTGGCCATTAGTCTTTACCCAATAAGAGAAAGTAAAGATACTATTGAAGTTCCGTCTTGTGGAATAAAGCTGCAACAATGTATTCTTCCTGTTTTGTTGAAATATGAATTTCATCTTCTGAGTATTTTCTATGTTATGTGATTATGCTAATTTTCAAATATTGCTTCTTTTTGGCTAAAATTGCTTTGTTATTCACTTTACAGGTCATAGATACGACTATAAGGGCAAAGACAAAGTTTACGATGTCTCCAACGACTTGTCTCTTCTCACCTTATGGAGCAGAAGCAGATCTGGAGGTGACAGAACAAAAGCAGCTTTAATGGCTGAAATCCCAATCGAAGAAATAGGTCCACCTTGTCCTACCCGTCGCCTAGAACGAATCAATCCAGCCTTGAACAATTATCACATAGGAGACTATAAGTTCAATGTGCCAACCCGAACGAGTGCAGGCATTCGCAAGCGAAAAGTTCTCGCGGAATGTGGATCTATTTTGGGCTTGGAGGATTTCGAACAAAACAAACCGTTTGACGATGGTTCGAAACTGTACAGTTGGACTAAATTGAGAGCTACATGTCAAGTATCTACTGTCCTTGACGGTTTGAAGGAAGGAACCGGTGAAGCAAGCATACAGATCAAACCCTTAAGAATGATCGTCCGTAAACTTGATGCAGAACCAAGGTCGCCAAAAATAGAAATGAATAGTGTCAAGGAGGCAACTGTTACCTTTCGAGGACTGGAGGAATTACAATCAGAGGCTATTAATGCTATTAAGTCTGAGATTGAATTCCGTATGGTTTGTCTGGCGAATTCCGACGTAAGGAACATTTTAAAGGATTCAATGAAAAACAGTGTTGAGAAGAATTCCTTGCCAGTGCTGTCTAAATTGATGATTCCCTTATGAGTGACGTCAGTAGAGATATTTATTATTTTTTGAAATGAGATAAAAAGCTGAGAGTTGTACAGAGCTATGCAGTTTCTATTTATTAAAGCTATTTATCATTGTCATTTTATATGTTAATCATAGAGGAGGAAGCTCCACCCATGTTTCTAATTTCATTTTGTCTCATGTACCTGGAATGTATTGAAATATTTTATTAGTATTTTTTAATCTATTAGCTAAACCTTTCCTCTACATTTTTTCTTTATCTGTTTACTCACAAACGATCCATGATGAGTGAAGTTGATAATAACATATTTATTTATTTTTGTGTATTTGGACTTGGAATGTCAATCTTTTGAAACAGCTTGATGTTCTAGTATTCATATCGCCAAATTCAGAATGAAGAATTCACCTCGAAGTATTGTTCCTGCATTGTCTTGTTTTTCATACATGTTTTTTACTGATAAAATATTGAATATTAACTGCCAAATCATTTCAACTGATGTTAGTCTTATATGTAATTGATGTTTACTTTATGTGTGTGTATAATTGCATAATAAAAGTTTATTTATTGCTTTTATAAAAGACTTTGTGTATAAATTTTGATACTTTATTATTTTTTTTGCGTGAAAAATGTCACATAAGCTATTTCAAAATAAATTTTTTATTTTTTTGGAGGGAAATATATTATAGTCCATTTGCTCAAGTGATTAATGTTTTGCAGACATTTAGAAGTAAAGTTTAAAGTTTTTTAGTTGTTATGAGGAAGTAAATAGTAAAAGTTATGATTTTTAATTTATCTTTTTTTTTTTTTTTGAGAAACATAATTTTGAGAACATGTATATTTGATAAAAACTGTTTATTCATTAACTGAAATGCTTAATCCTAATTTTTTTTTTAACTGAAATGCTTAAACATTTGTGATTTTTAATGTAATCATTACATACTTAGAAAAATGAACGCTTATGTAAGTCAATTTGATTGATTTTCTATGCAAAAAAGTTTCTTGTTAAAATCCACATATTTATTCAAATAGGAATAAAAGATAGAAACAATTGGAATTCGCAACAAAAATCATTTTAATCATTAAAAATTACAAACATTAAAATAAACTCTACTCTATCTATTACAAATGCAGCATTTGTGAACATTCTTAGAAACAAAATTTTATATAATTATAATAATTATCTATTCTTGATCAGCATATTTATACAATACATCAACGAGCAAAATTCTGAAAATTTTCTTGTTGAAATTGGAAATATTTTGCATAGTTCTCAGGTAATGTTTTCATCGTTGAAAAACACGATTTCCTCCTGATCTGTAAAGGAGTCTTTTGGTTCTCCAGAAACTTACGACATACTTTTATTGTTCGATTAAGTTTACGGTAGAGGATATTTTCTCATTAAACTATGGAATGAACATCTGCGAACAACAGTCAGAACATCTCATTTATCGCACCGTCTTTGGAATGTTAAGACATATTCAGTAAATGGACGGAAATTTGTATTCATTGAGCAGATCTGAAAAAGAAAATGCAAAATTAATTTTCAAAATTGAAAGCTGGCTCAGCTTAGATTCTATATTTATGTTAAGATTTGTCTTTTCTTATCATAATAGAATTGTTTCCCAAATCGCAATATGCTTTCAGACTGGAATGATGTCTTGTGGCGCTTGTCCGTCCTTATTCGGCTCTTGCGCCAAATCTCAATCTAATAAATTAATCCAAAACTACTAAACTCCAATTGAAGACACGCAAGAACAAAACAGATTCTTTATTTGTTATCAATGTAGAATATCTAAATTCGCTCTCTCTAGAATTTCAACCTAACTCACAGTCTTTATTTAAGATTCAAATAAGAAATCTACCTCCGCAGTCTACACGTTATCGATATCACAACTCTCTTTGACAGTAACTAAGTAGATAAATGCTGTTAGTGGAACTTTCTTCAATCCACAAAACAGAAGAATTTCAAGCTCAGTAACAATTCTCTGACGAATATCCTTATCCTCTACTTTCCTTTGATTTTTATTAATTACATTTGATTTATAAATCATTATATTAATATCAGTTCACTTCATATCTATCTACATCTAATTTACCTAATTACGTTTCATTTAAGTTGGAAAAAATTGTAATTTTATTCAATTCAACTCTATAAAAGTCCCTGAGATAAGTGAAGAGAAAATCGCGAATAGCTCAACGTCACAGTCTCAATACCAATATAGATTAAGGCAGTCAAGCCACACAATTTATGAAGTTTGTATGGTAGAGGAATGTGACGGAGGCAGTAGTACGCAATGACCATCGTGATATTGTATTTCTACAGAGTTACGCATAATAGAGTGATAATTTTTCTTAGTGAAGAGAAAAAATGGCGAAATAGCCAAAAAGAATATGATACTGCGAACGTATGTTGATAGAAAGAGGATATGTATAAGTAGAAATGCATATACGAATATGAAGAAGTAAAATAGTACAATATATACAAAGTTTTTTATTTTATCTCTGGGCATTTTTATACAGGAAAATAATGCTATATGTAATTCAAACTTTTAAGCTCTCGATTAGTTAAATGATAATAATGTTTTTATAACTAAAAAACTCATCGGGGTGAATTAATATAAAAACAAAACGAAATGAATTAAGACTTAAATTTAAGGTAATCCATAATTTTTTTTTTGATTGTGACTGCTGTTTTTTTTTTTATTTTTTTTAATTAATATAATTCTTAATTTTCAGAGATGTTTTAAATGTGCATTTTATACTCTCTCTCTAAGTTATTTGTGTGAATAAATTTTGCCCCTTTCCCAATTTTTTTCCATAAATCTATTTATATCTAATAAATGGGGTATAATTATAAATTGCATAAAATTATAGCTTGGCCAATCTAATGTTGAGTGAATCATTTTATGGAAATTAAATTTAAAATATTTTAATCATATATTTCAGTAAATTTTCAATTTAGTAATATAGATTAATTTCTTAAAAAGGTGCTGGATGAGACAGCTTTTATATGGAGAAAAACTGATAAGAACAAATGCGAATTTGATAATTTGACGGTTCTTAAGCAAATAATAATAATAAAATCATCAAAAATCATTGTGAATAAGTAATGTAGAGTTTAAATTTTATAGACCACAACAACAGTTAAAACATGAATATCTAACTCCTAAATTCAAATATTTTGAAAAAATCAAAAATATGCGGAGTTTTTAGGAAACAAACTTGAAATAAATTTTAAATGATTTATATCAAGTTTTATAACGAGAGCAGACTTCAGAAAATTCATAAAATAAATATATACGTTTAATTTATGATGACAGTCGTAAATAATTATGGAACCAAATGAAAAATAATTCGATTATTTAATAACTTTTAATACAAATTTAAATTTTCATTATAAAAATATAATATTTTGTGTATTTAGAGTTAATTCCATTGATATATTTTTTTATTTTTAAAGTAAATTTTTTTCGAAAACTAAATTTTAAAACTTTATTTCCTAATAAAATATTTAAATTTACAAAAGTGTTCAGAAATGTATTCCACGATTCTTTAAGAAAATTAAATACTTTTTTGCGATATTACTTCCACACAGAAAATTTTAGGTATACTGCACTAAACTGAAATTACCAACCTCATACACTTCATATTACATTACGTTAAATTTAATTTTTATTTCACAGTGTAATTATTGACTACATTCAAGCATGTCGGCAGTCGTTACAACAAAAGGAAGTCTGTTGTCTTACCTGTTGATCTGTAGAAAAGCGACGTGACATCATCCTGAAACGATATCGGCTTCTGACGAAAGAGCCGACCGGAAGTTGCCACGATCGACTCTAAAAAGATAAAAATAGAATTTAAATTTATGAAAGAAAGAAGTGCATACAGCATTCCGTTAATGAAATAGCTCTAAAGGTTGAAATGATTTAGAGAAGAATCCTAACAAATCTCTCTTTAAAATTAAAGTGCAGAATATTTGCGATAATCCGGCAGATATCGTACTAGAATAACACCAGATTACTGGAAAATCTTAAAAAAAAAAACGTATTTAAACGGAAAACGTAATGTATTATTGCATAAAATTTAAT